>CAJNOP010000006.1:322310-449805 GCA_905250075.1 Rotaria sp. Silwood1
GCGCAACATCGCCTATTTATTTTGAAGTCGTGTTGTTCACAAGATTGAACTCATCATCATCAGATAAGAAAATTATATCGATGAAAAAATTTTTGCGTAAATTATTACAATTGGAACGCATTATATTTTTTCTTTCTTTTTATTTTCCAATTGACTTATCACAACTCTTTGCTGGTCTCATGTGTTTTCATTTTTATCATAATTCTCATATAGACACAAATTTATTATTAAAAAATGTTATGTCATCAGCATTTGTTGAAGCGATACCTCTTTTACAAAGTTTATATACAAAAGACCAATTTATTTTAACTTATTGAAACAGCACACTCATGGGGATTACATTTCATACATGCATTAACATTTCGTTTCAAACTATTAATAATAGATTATTGATCATGATTAGTGTGATGGCAAAACAGCTATTAGCTTTCTGTTTTTTTTTACATTGTAAATTTTTTCTTTTATGTATTTTGAAATACGCATTTCCTTTTGTTTTTTGTCTGAAAACCAAAATAAAATCATGTTCAGATGAGAAAGTTAAACAACAAGGTAAATTTGTCAAACAAATTTGATATTTAGGCAAAATTGAACTAGTGATAAAAATTTCTCTTTTTGAAAAAAATTGGATATTATTATGCTTAGTCAAAATTAGCTCTGTGCATAATTGAAATTAAACAAAAAATTGATATATAGACTTCAATATTCTTCATCATTCTTTTTTCTTGAATTACTCTAGTATTATATGAAAAAATCATTTTGAGTTTGTCTGAGTATATATGTGATAGGTGAGTTTCGAATCTACAGGGTGGTCTAGAAGTTATCGGGCAGTCTTTGATTACGAATAACTTTTGATAGAAACAAGATAGAGAGGTGCGGTTTTCACCGTTGTAAAGACAATGCTCTACTGAAAATTTCCATGTATTATCGCTAATATAGATTGATTATAAAATAATCAGTCGACGATCGTTGGAAAAACAATGATACTTCGATGATAGGATAACATGGTCTAAAAATCATTCGATAATCTGTAATTGCTGTTATATTTTCGTCTATGCTGTGTTCTTCACATTTAGCATCAATATCAGATAGTATTTGATTCAAAGAAAGTCACATTATAATCAGTTAATAGTCTTGTTCGAAGTGGAAACGGTCAGCTTCAATGCACTTGTGAGGACGAGATTCTACGGACCGACAGACTTTTTTACATAAGTCAGTTGAAATCTGTTGGCACGGATTAACAATCTCATCTTGTAACTGATCAATCGACGTGGGCTTCTTTGAATAAACCGCGTCTTTTCCAACACCCCATGCAAAAAAATCGGGTGGTGACAAATCAGGCGATCTCGGGGGTCAGTCGATTGGACAGCGACGACCCATCCATCTTTCAGGAAACGTCTCATCCAAATACTCACGAGCAATGCGACTGTAGTGAGCCAGAGAAACATCGTGTTGATACCAGAAGTCATTCAAATTTGGTCAGTCAGCGATTGCAGACTGAAAATAATTCTATAGCATTTCTACATAGCTCCCACCAGTGACAGTAGAAGTAAAAAAATGCGGACCAATAATACCATACGATGTCAGTCCTATCCAAACGCAGATACCAGGTACGTTGAAGTCTCTTTCGATATCGACTCGAGGATTTTCGGTTGCCCAGTAAACTGAGTTATGCCTGTTGACGTGCCCGTTAAGTTTGAAAATTGCTTCATCTGACCAAAGAATTTTGTCAAGAATACTATCATCCTCGTCGACCATCGTCAGAAGTTTTTCACAAAACACAATCCTTCGATCTGGATCATCATCATTCAACTGTTGCACTAGGGGAGGACTGTATGGGCGCAATTTCATCTCGGATAAAATCCGTAGAATTGACGTTTTCGAAATACCAAGCTCAGATGCAGCACGTCTTGTGGATGTTGTGGGATCGTTGGTAAAAAGAGATTTAACAGCGGCTTTGTTTTCTACTGTGTTAACAGTAGGAGGTCGACCTGATCGTCTGTTCTCATCAACTGTGCCGTTTTCTTCAAATCGATCAACAATATCTGCAACGGTGCCACGTTTGATTTGACGATTGAATTGTTTATTAAAAAGGCGACAGGTCTCAGTCTTGTTGTTCGTCTGATAAAAACTTTTTACCACAAATACTCGTTGCACTATAGTGAGTCTTTGTTCTGGACCTTCTGCCATCATCAGATATAACTTAAGACAATACACTGTTCGAACCAAAAACAGAAAATATTAAATATGAGTATTAACTTTATTCTCTTCGCTAAGCACAACCAACACACTCGTGCAAAAGAAAACAAAAGCAACCAAAAATGTGCTTCCCATTCGCTTTTATCAAAAAATTCCCCTCTGTTCCTTATCTTTTCACTTATAAATACCTCGCACGCTCAAGAAAGAAATGCGTTGAAAGAAGAGAGACGCACAAAGCAAATGGAAAGAGAAAAAGGAACACGATATGTGCTAAAAGAGCACACAAACAAGAAGCAATAACAAATTGACCAGAGATACATAGTCAATGACTATGAGAAAGAGATGCGAAAAGCTTTGTTTAAACGAAGAGAACAAGAGTTATTTTTAATTACAGTTTATCGAATGATTTTTAGACCACTTTATCCTATGTCACATTCATAGAAGTATCATTGTTTTTCCAAAGATCGCCGACTGATTATTTTATAATCAATCTATATTAGCGATAATATACGAAAATATTCAGTAAAGCATTGTCTTTACAGCGGTGAAAACCGCACCTCTCTATCTTGTTTCTATCAAAAGTTATTCGTAATCAAAGACTGCCCGATAACTTCTGGACCACCCTGTATTAGTCATCCCATAATGGAAGAACAAATATGTCTTAAAAAACTTTTAATAAAACAAGATTAGAGATTAACGATTTTCATCGTTGAAAAGTAGGGATAAAAATATATTGAATTATGAATGACAATATCTTTTAAGAAGCTTTTCAAGGTTTTTTTCTATTCATCTTTTTGAAAATAAGATATTGTTTAGGCTTGGCAAATTGGATTTTTCTACTTCCGGTATTCATGAAAGCCGGTAGTTAAAGATCTACAATATGATTTAAAGCATCTAGTTTTAGCTTTATCAAGTCCAAAATTTAAGGACAATTTAATGCAAATTCTTCCCCTATCTTTTTCGCAACATATATCCTTAAAATTATTGATCTGAAAATTATTTTTTTAGAAAAACTTTCTCAAGAAAAAGAAATTTTAAATTTATACTTGGTTAGGGTTTTATTTTTTCTTTTTGATGATAAATATCACACATTTTTATCTTGTTTCAATTAAAAACTATGTGAAAACAAAAACATTCTAATTTTTATGAGATTTTTTTTATAACTGTTTTATTTAACTTCCTCAAACATATAGAAAATTATAAAACGTATCATAAGAAAAAAAATCAATATTATTATCATTCATTCAGACATTCTATTATCAATTTATAAAAAACAAACTTCCGATATCATCCAATGATTTATTTCTAAACAGAAATAAAAACAGTTATTAACAAAACAAAATGCAACATAATGAAAAAAAAATTATATAACATTTTCTGTTCATTCAGCAGTTGAAGGAATATGTTTTTGAAGGATTTGCAGGATTTCTTCTTGATCAGATAAACTTTGGCTTTCATTAAGACGTTGCTCGATATCTTTGATAATCGATTCATCCATTTTTATCACATCAATACAGATTTGTTTTTTTTCTAAATAAAAATATGTTTACGTAAATATACATATATGACAGAAAAATAGATGGTATCTACGTTGATAATCATCGAACAAATGTTGTGTTTCTTGGATTAATAAATCTGTTGTTTGTTGACATGTGTTAGTGTGTTTTATATTCTCACTATGATCATTAAGTAGTGTTTGAATAACTAATTCCTAATAAAAAGAAACTAATTATTTTTTTTATTGATAATTAAACTTACAAGCGCAGCAAGATTATCTTGATTATTTTTACATCTTTTTCGAATGAAGCCAAGAAGTTTATGATTAAGTGTAATGATTTTTTTATAGTTTTCATCAATATATTTATACTCATGATCAATATGCTAAAAAAACCCTAAGAATTAAAAGGAAAAGTTGATTCAAAATTTTTTTCCTTTACTTGACCATGGATTAAAATACATTTGAAACACACATATGTTTTACATGTTGAACAATACACTCTTGGTGTTTCTTTTGAATGATTAGAACAACTAATTTATAAATAAATAATATTAAAAAATAACTATTAGTTTACAGTTTTTTATTTCTTACCTATTTAATTTTGATATTTCAATAAATTCCACTAATTTATCTGCTAGACGACATTTTACAAAATCTGTTTGTTGAACAGGATGACTTTACAATAAGAAAAAGTAAGAAAATGTTTTTATAATAAACAAAGACTTACGAACATTTTGGACATGATTTTTGTTTATCAATCCAACTCTACAAACAATAATAATAAATTATTCAAACTGATAACAACATTATATATTAATATACTTCAATGCATTTGGCACAGACAATAACAGAACAATGAATACACATACGAGAATCATTAACTGTATTAAGACACATGATACATTCAATTTCTTTCGATAAAGGCTAACGAATAAAATTTCTTTTTCTGTTGTCTATTTCAAATAATTTATTTATCTAAACTTACATCGATTTCAGCCAATAGTATGACACTGTCTCGGATCATAACCTTGGAGTGGAACACTTGTTTATAGTGACATTTTAAAAGATGAAAAAACAAGCATCTAAAAGAACTCATCGTCTTATGCACATAATTACAATTTTAAAATGAAATATTTTGTAAAAAAATTTTTTTTTTGAATTTATTTTATATTAATATGATTGATTTAGTTAGACAGTTAGAAGAATTGTCTTCATAATATACGTTATTATTGATAAGAAATTTGATTTTTCAAGTGTTTTTGTTCTTGATAATTTATTCTTTTGATAGATATCATTAAAACTTCAATAAATCTTTATATCTCTAACGTGAATATTCTTTATGAAGTTCGACAAAAAATATTTTGTTCAATAGAAAAGAACACTTCTATATATGCTTTTCATCATAAAAATTATTTTCTTTTGTTATAAATCAAGATTTTCCTTGAATAGAACGACTAATTATTGTTTTCATGCATAATGCTAATTACAAATGTAGATTAGCATGTTCAATGTTCTATTATTTTAAATTTATTAATATTAGATAAATAGAATTTAAATCTATTTAAAAAATTTTTTGTTCTAATTCGATATAAATTATGGAAAACGAATGAATGAATAGTGAAGGAAATAGAAAAATATAGTTTCTTTCAAGATGACACTACTTCTCGAGATCGTTTACCGTACAATCTTACTAAGCCTCTTGTTAATACAAGCTGCTTTTATTTTACTTGATAAACAAAGGAGAGAAAAGAATTTCAACCAAGCATATTTTTATTTTAATCAGTGTTGCTTCATATTCTTTCTACTGTCTCGAACTTGATTACACTCGATTAGCTTCTACTGCATCCGCACAAACACATACACATGCAAAATGTATAGAGATTGTTGTTCTTAACAATCATACTAATCAGCACAAAGAGTAAGAACGTGCTTTGCGTGTTATAGGATAGAATATTATTTTAGTTTATGCAAGTGCACTAAGAAAATCATCAGTGTAGTATATGTTAGCACGGGCCATTTCTTATTTATGGAGCTCGTTCTTTTTTCGGCAAATTTGATTCATTCTGCCCTGGAGTTTCATAATATATATATATGCAAACGAACTAAACTGTCTCAGTATTTCCGAACTGAATGACGCAAAATGAATATAGACGATTTTTTTTTCTAGTATGATAATTAAATTTCTTTTCTTTTTTTTTCTCGTACGCTTGGTAGAACTAAGACATCATTAGTGGTTGCGGCAGTAACAACGACAATAATTCTTTAAAAAACGTATATAATTGAGTCATACTGTTGTATCTATTTTCTATTATAATCGATTCGTCCGTTTGATAGAAAGAAGGGGTAATATGACCGAAGAATCCTCTTTCTATTTATTTTCTATGCACTCTAGTGCACCATGACAGTTTCGATGGAGTGTAAAAGGAAAATAAGAAACTTCTTTCAACAAGTACTGTCGATTTTCGTCAATTTACTATATAATGTTGATAAGAGGTAGTAAGCATTTGAACTTTTCCGTTGTTATCTATTGACAACATCAATGTGTACGCATGTAACCAATGTCGTTCTGCATGCTGATGCTAGACAACAAAAAAGAGAAAAAGAGAGAAGAACTGCAAAAAAATGTTAGATGCGACTCAAACACAGGATAAAAACGTCTATTTTGTCTTCAAGTTATAGCTTATGCTGCTGCTACTTATCAACTGTGCTCCGGAGATGTTAATAATGAAAAAAAACGGAGCGACAAAGGCCGACTTTTTTAAATAAAAAGAAAGATGCGTCAGAAGAAGAAAGAAGCGAGACAAATGAGTGATGTCGGTAATGGGAGAAGAATAATATATGCTCATCTAAATTTTGTTTTCATTATTCATTTACTACCGTCTTCAATCATGTTCAATAGCTTCGGGATTAACTTCTCGCTAAACCTTACATCCTTACTGGACGTACTACATACTCCAGAGTGACCTGTTTACTATTTAGAACAAAGCTTAAAGTCTCTTGAGACCTGCTATGTGACTATCAGAAAAGAAAAAGAAATCGCTTGATTGAGTAGAGTTAATAAAAACATGAGAAAAATATACAATTAACACCATATCATCACGACAATAACAACTATTATTCATGTAGACAGATATAAACAAATTCGTTTTTTCCGTTACCGGGATTTTTTTCTCTTCATTTCCGCCCATAAATGTAGAAGTGACACATTGTCATAGTGTTCTTTTTCTGGCATCTTGATTAATGATACACTTGGGATCTGTCAGATACATTCAACTAAAAAAAAAAAAGAAGAAGAAGCAAATGTTGTCTATCACAGAAGAGAGGAAAAGAAAAGAGTAACGACTATCAAAATGGAAGAATAACATCATCAGTTCATTTTTTTTTATATAAAAAAACAAGAAGAAAAACGTTCATACATTTACACATTATTTTTTTTGTCTTAATATGAGTGTTCTTTTTGTGTGACTTTGATTGATAATCTTCGTAATCATTTTAGAAAATTTCCACATCACGCTTTCTTTTCTGTTTTTTTCTCATAGCTTCAAACGTGACAGACAAATGGTATCATAGTCAACGACGAGAAGAAAAACAAATCCTTATTTCTAGTTCAAGAATGGTGTCCGGTCATCCAAATAACAATAGCAACACAGATGCCTATGCAAATGTCATGCAAGGCAAAGTATTATTTTATGGTAGCCAATTACCGAAACTAATTTGGAATCAAATTAAAATTCTTATTGTATCAAATAAAGATGGTTATACACAAAAAAATAAGTTTATAAATAAAACTAATTATAATATTTATTATTTAGAATTTGATATTGAACGAGATATACTACTGACAGAAACTTTACCAAAATTACAACAATATTTTTTAACACAAGGTATTTATGTTAATTTTATTGATTGTAATTTAAATTGGGATCTTGACTTATCTCGAAATCCATATCATGTTTTACGTTACATGAAAGAACTTGATGATGCTTATAGAACATCAACTGGTTTATTTTTATTAGTAAGAATTAATTTGTGAAAAAAAACACTAATATTATATTAAATTTTAATCATTTATTTGTAGACATTTGTTGGAAATAAATATGGTTCTGTTGTTTTACCCACTGAATTATCAACAACAGATTTTAATAATATAAAAAATGTCGCATCTGATTTAAATAAAGGTATTATCTTTTTTTCGCATGTTTTTTAAGTTGTCCTTCTTGTGTTTGATTAGATGTTAAATTGCTTGAACGATGGTATTTGTTAGATGATAAACTATTACCACCAGCTTACAAATTAAAAGATCCTGATGAAGATTTTTCAAATATATTATCACGAACAATATCAACATATGATATAAGTGCACGTGAAACTCAAGAATGGAATGATGTATATACAAGTTTAGCTGATTTATTCATTAGTGTTCTAAATGAAAGACCTAATTTAAAATCTAAACATGATACATCATCCTTATATGATATTCAATTACTTTCCGGCGTTGAGATACTATTCAATTACGCTGCTAAACTATCTCCATCCGGTTGCATGTGTATCTTAAGGCAATTTGATGGTATGTACACCTTTAGATTTTATTTCCTGTTTAGAATACGTTTTTTTTTCGCTGACAAGATGTACTCTTAAATTATTTTGGTTATTAATAGAATAAATAATTAGTTATATGAATATGTTATTTTGACAGGAAAAAAATAGTTATTGCTACATCAAAACATAATATTTTTATCTTATTGAAAACTGTCTAAGTTTATTCATGCATATATTTGTGTGTTGTTTTCTGTTTGATGGATTTTATGATTATGACATTTTATTCAGTTTGTCTAAGAAAATGAAAACTGATGGTTTTCTTTTCTACCTTGTGAAATATGAATGAACTTCTAAGGAAAGAAATTGTTAATAACCTTTTTCTCTTAAAATTAAAGACTAGTATTATTTAGTTTCAGCGCTAATGAAAGATTTAGTATTATTTCAATTTAAGTAATATATTAAAAACTTCGCTTGACATGATTGACTCTTTTTTTTGAAAATTTTCAACTAATGTAGTTAATAGACTAATGGAAATGACAAAATATATCATTCAGTTGTTTGCTAAGATTAATTCAATTGTTAAAGATTAGTATTGATTGATAAAAGAAAAAAAAGCCTGTCAAGTAAAATTTAAAGCGTATCATTCTGTAAATAATCAAGATCATTTTCATAAGAATTATCATTGATGAATTATATATATAGTTGAATAGTTTTCAATGTGTAATTATACATATACAATAGCAGCTTATTTATACGATTGTTTCTTAGGTTATTTAGAAAAATAAATGATCTCCAATAAAAATTATGATGTTTCATAACACAAACAAAGGTATTAAAGAGACATATGTCGACTGTTTTTCTGTTCTATATTGACTTCAAAATATTTTCTATCTACTAAACACACTTCAAAAAAATACTACATCACTATAGTAGGCGGAAAAATTGGAACATTCAGAATTGAAGTTTTTAATTAAACAAACAGCGGGAAATCAACCCTGTTCCTCAACTACAGTACCTCTAATCGAGCTGAAACTTTCTTCTACTTATACTAGAAAGTGTTTTTTAGGATGCCTATTTTCTTTTGGTTTTCAAATAAAATATATCTCTGGTTTTTACTGAAGTATACAAAAAAGAAACTCGTTAGTTAAAAAGCATGCATTTTTTAGCATATTCTCAGGTCTTTTGGTGTTTTTATTCAAACTACAGGATAGTATTTTTTTTAAAAGGCAATGTTTTACTCCATCAGATGCATTGTTACTTAGAATCAGGTGGGCGCATTTCTCGCTTTGGCAATCACGATATCTCTTACAGGAAAGCGCCTGAAAGCTTTTAGGTGATGATTATTTTTCTTTGCAGCTTTTGAAATATTCTGATGAACTATTCTTCAGAAATGCCAGAAAGAACAGTTCCTTAAATAATGACAGTCCTTACTATACTTAAAATTAGTTTAGTGTTCTTATTCATGTGCTGTAAATTTCTCTATTATTATAATAACCCTATAAATGAAAAAAGATTCTATATAATCAGTATGAAAGAAAAAGATTTGTGAGAAAAGTTTTAGCATTCAATATAAAAACCTAACTATTGGACGCCTTTGGGCTTCATACTATGACTACAAGTAGGTCTTAATAAGACTAAGACAAGCTTAAAAGAATTCAGACTCATGATAGTAACTGTTTTAATAAAACTTTTATTGAAAGCAAAGCATTACCTAAAAATCTGAAAAAAAAAAGTTTCGTCATAGAATTTCATCTATAGATACATTTGATACTCCTGAAAGTTTCAAGGTAAATGAACATCTCTTTCTCGAGATATTTGATTTCCAAGTAGACTTCGTGATTCATTATTTTTATTGGAAATTGTTTCTTTTTTTGAATATTAAATATATCGAGAAAGATATGTTCATTTTCATTGAAATTTTCAAGACCATCAAACGTACCTATAAACGAAATTTCCGTTCGAAAGTCTTTTTTTTCAGTTTTTCAGCAAGGCCTTGCTCTCAAAAAAAAAACTTCATTGAGACAGTCATAAACAATGAGCCCAATACCGTTTAAGTGTAATTTAATCTAATCGAAATCTACTTGTAACCAAAATATGAAGTCGAACGATGTCCGATAGTTAGAAATGTTTGACCGTAAGTTCTTTTCGATTTCTTCTAAATTATTAGTAAAATTTTCACACAACCACGAACATTCAATAATTTTAAGTCATTTAAAGGTTTTTTATAAATATGTAATAATCCCAAAAAAAGAAATATTCATAGTATTAAATTTTTTGTTATTCTTTCATTTCTTAGGTTTAAATGAAAAAAGTAAAGGTAATGAAGCATATATTGATTTATTAAATGGTACTAATCGTTTGGACAAAATTCGTCAAGAAAAATTAAAACGTTTTCGTGAATCTATAACACAAAAATTATCAATAAATGATGATGATAATAATTTAAAAATAGAAGATAATCGACTAGTACTTAATGTATCATGGAAAGAAAATGGAGAATTTCAATCAGATGATACAGATTATCAACGTTATTTACGTACATTAAATGCAGCTATATTTTTACGTATTAAATCATTATGTGAACGTAATATTGATTTATCAATAGCAAATCATTTGAAATATGATGAAAAAATTTTATATAATGAAACGCTTGTACATTTAACACATTATTCTAAATTATCATCACATCCATGTTTAGGTTTTGAAAATTTTGTTGAAAATAATAATTCATTTAAACAATGGTTATCATTAGCTAATATAAATGAACATCATCCATTAATAATTATTGGTAGTCGAGCATCAGGAAAAACTTTATTTTGTACAAAATTAGTCCATTATCTATTGAATACATTAGGAAAAAATGCTCAATGTATAATACGTTATTTTAATTTAACATCAAGATCACGAAATATTACAGAAATATTTACTTCAATATGTACACAAATGCAAACATTACAAAATGCACCAACTTTTATCAATGATCAACAATGTAATTATATTGAATATTACCAAACTGTTTTAAAAACTTTATCAAATAATCAAAAATCAATTGTTATTATGATTGATGGTATCGAAGAAGTAACACCACCAAATCAATTTGCATCATCAATTGTTTATTATCAAACATTACTTCAATTACTTCCTCCTAAAGTATTTCTTCGTTTTCTTTTCTTTTTTTAGCTCATAGAAATGACGTTTAATCTTTGTTACAGTTAAAATATTAAATTTGAGTAGGATTATACGGGAAAGAAAAAAGGAAGCTTTTGTCTTTCTTAGAGGTGACAAGTTTCGAAAATAGTCAAAATTTTGTTAAAAAGACGTTTCAGTTATGTTGTTTGATGATCTCATGCGTATTGAGTAACTCCTTAGAGTACATAAAAATTGATCTATTCATTTTTCTGTCCAACAAATAATCTGAATAACATTAATTCGATTTGTTTTTTCAAATGTACCACATGATTAAATTAATAGCATATCAAATCTCGACTTAAGCACAAGTTCATTCGAGATATCTATGTATCTTTGACTATAGAGATCTATTTTCTAGATTAATAACAACTGACTGACTCTAATGAATATTATTATTATGTATGCAAATAATGCGTTAGGATGTAGAAGTTTTGAGTACTAGTAACATCTGCATTACGTGATTGAAAACTGTGGATGTCTATGTGACAATGAAAGACAATATTTAGCCTTGGCAATACTGTGATTAATGATGAACTAAATAGAGATATAGTGAAAAATGAAAAGCATAGCCTTGTCTTATAATGAACCTCTGGCGAGCCACAGGGATGCATGAATATCTCTTTTAATATTTTTTTTTCAGTCAGAAGCATTAAAAGTAATTCAAAGCCTCGAGACTTTTAATGATTTTTTTATATTATAAAAGAATGAATATTGTGACATGATTTTTAATCTCATGTGGATTAATATTCTGATTAAAATTTTCAATTTGACATAGATTTTATTTTTCTTAGCATTTTCAATCCGTTTAATAAAAGCTTTGAAAAAAAATGATAAACAACAAAAAAAATTTATTTTATTAAAATTGTCTTTAGGTTTATGTGATATTATCTGTTAGTCGAAATATTCATTCATATCCTCATAGTGATATTCAAATACGTGAAATGATTGAACGAATTGAAAAAGATGAATGCATTATTGAATCACCATTTACAAATGAAACAATTAATATTTCTGATTTAACTTTATATATTAAATCTGAATTAAATTTAATAAAACGAAATGTAACAGATTCTGTATTACAAGCTCTTTCAAAATGTATATATCAACAAATAGATAAACAACCACAAATATTTTTTCTTCTACGTCTTGTTTTAAATGAAAGTTATTTTAGTTATTTATCGCAACGTAAAAAAAAATTAGATCTGACAGAACTGAATATGGAAGAAATATTTAATGCTTATATTGGTAAAAATTGTTTTCTTTTTCTCTTATTAATAATCAACAAAACATAATTTTACTTTTGATTTTTTTTAAAGATCATTGTGAAAGAAAATTTGGTTCTAAAATTTGTGCTTGTATCTTTAATTATATAAGTTCATCACAATCAGCTATTCATGAACTTGAATTACTTGATATATTATCATGTAATAATGATTTTTTTCTGGAATATTTTCAAAAAAATTTACCAAACCATTTACGTTTTCCACCATCATTATGGATTGCTTTTAAATATACATTAGGTAAAATAAAAATAAATCTTTTTATTTCGTTTGATTTCTATATATATATATATATATATTTTGTTTAGGTCCACTTTTATCTGTAAGATATTTTGATTTAAAAATTGTTACTTGTTGGAGTCATTCATTTATTCGACGACTCATGAAACAAAAATATTTAAAAAAAGTCGAAGATATTCGTTTTGCACATCGAGATATTTCAAATTATTTTCTTGAAGCTTTTATTGAATCAAAACCACTAGTTGATATGAATCGAAACGTTCAAATCAGGTATTATATGATAATAAGAAAAAGAAAATTTCATATGCCATTTTTTAAATACGTTGTGCTCCAGAATGTATGAACCTAAAACCTATGTCGAATAACTTTTAATAGTCTCAAATTGGTAGCAGAAACCAAAACCAGAAGAATTTTATTGTTTTTCGCTTCGCTCTAGTTTTGTAAGATGATTTTTTATTCTAAAACAGAAGATATTCATGAAAATATTAATTATGACAAAGTTTGATAGTAAATAAATAGAATTTTTGTTTACTGTTCTACTCTGTTTTGAATGACGGTAAGCATTTGTATACAGTACTTGGACATCTGATTGATTTTGATTGTTGGCAAGATCAATAAGGATGCCAAAAAGGTCGTGGAATTTGACAAATTTATTCATAGAAAAAAAGGGATTCCGCTGGTTTGTCTAAAGAAAATAACCCAGTTAGTTGCCATGATGCTTGATATGGAGTTTCATCCTTTTAATCAACTTTTGAGACATTCTTTCATGTCTAATAAGAGGTACGACATACATGTTCTTGATTATTAATATAACTATTCTTGTTTATAATGCCATGAAATCATTGTCGAGTTTCAGTAGTTGTATGTATCTTTAGCTTGATATAATCACTTTCTATGAAGCTTATATTTACTGCCTGCATATTAAATCAGAACATAGTCGAAAATTATTATCAGCACAAAAAAAAAGTCTTCTAAGAGTTTTTCATAGATATTACCACAAAAAAGGAGCAATTTTTACCATTTTTGGTAGCATAGTTGAAAAGGGATTTTCTTCAGATGCTCTCTTCCGATTGTTATGATATTTTGCTTATAGATACAGCATATTGTTATAATAAAAGTGCTGAAAAAATTCCGGTACATATTGAGATTTGACTAAACTGTGGAATTTTTTGCTAGGAACTCCCAGGTTTTCTGAAACCTTAGATTTTCAAATTTTGATCTGAAAATTTGTGCATATTCATAATTCAAATGGACTAACTTTCTTAAGAAAATTCAGAAGTTTTCGACAAAGTCTCTTTGAGATGTAAGACTTTCAAAGTATAAACTGTTTTCTATGAAAAGTGTATACAACCTCCAAGTTTTTTGAAAGCTTCATATCTTCAAGAGGTTCAGTTCAAAAATTCTGAATTTTTCTAAGAGAGCTAGTCTAGTTAAGTTCTATATATGCGCAAAGTTTCAGATCAAAATTCAAAAATATGAGTTTTCTGGAAACATGGGGTCTCTTACGAAAAGAGTCAATAGTTTGGTCTAAGATCAATGGAAAGCGCAATCTTTTTAAAGCTTTTATCAGAACACGATGTAGTATGTATAAGAGAACAATCATTGAAATTGCAAGACGACATCTGAGAAAGTTTTCTTATCAGCAATCTTTTACTAGATAGTTTTCTCTGCAGAGTCGATTGTTGATATCTATATTTATACAAAATTTTTAAAGTTCAAAAGAAACAAGTTATCAAGCATAGGAAAAATTCTTGTCAACCAGTCGTATGAAGTTCCATCATGGTAGTATGAACGCTGTACAAAAAATATTATTACTAACTTAACCATGTTGAAGTTAGACGGTTTATAGATTCAAATGCAATAATTTCACTATTATAGTAATCAAACATGTATACTTCACACCACTTGTTGCATGTGAAAAGATATCTTTAAAGTTGATTGAACGAATGAAAAATTGCTACGACTTGATCAACGGAATAGTTTTTTTCTAAATAGGTCTTTGAATTGACAAAATTTTTTTATTTTAATTTTTGCATACAATTCGATAAGAGAAAGACGTTTGGTGTTAGAATTTACATTGATTATCTAGTATATGTATATTTATCTTATCTGTATGAAAATTTATGTTAAGAAACTTTCGCACGTGTAGACTTCAGGAATTTATCCTAAATCCGTTTTGGCCTTTTATCGATAATGTGATCTTTAGGTCACTGTCGATTTTAGACATTCTTTATTCTAATGGAATGTTTTTGCGAAAAGACAATCTATAGCTTTACAAAACAAACATATTGACAAGGGTGTACATAGAACCTATAAGAATATTAATTCAATCATCAAGTTTCTTGTGGTAAAGCTCCAATGCATCCTTTGAAAACATCGGTTCTAAGTTTTTAACGACACTATAATGTTTTCATTCGTTTAAAAACGATAAAACTCGCTCTAGTCACATTATCCTTTAAATATGAAGATGTCAAAACTAGAAACAGTCTCAAGAACAACCAATAGTAGATGCTTTCTTTTATTTTACCATTTAAACTGAAGAAAATATTGGCTATTCATTAATACTGTAAAAGATAATAACTGCTTAAATCTATGAAAAACAACCTAAATCGAAATAAATTTTCCTAGTTTATTATCTCCGATAGTCGTTTTAAATAAATATCCGTAAAACTTTTTCTTTACAGAGGAGATAATGGTCGTCGCTTTATCCTACAACAGCCACTTCTTTATTCCGAAACAGCTTATAATTATCGACGATTAGGTGAATTATGGTATCAATTAATGCATTCTGGTAATAGGTTTTGTTTCCTTAATTAAATCTTTATAATAAATCTAATTGTTATCCTCTATTTGATTTGGTTTTTAAGGTGATATTGATCGGTTGAAAGAATATACACTATGTTGTTTTGAATATCTACTAGCAAAAATTCATGGTTTATCTATTGAACAATTATTATGGGAAATCGATATAATTTGTAGTAATATTCTTGATGTTGATGTTCTTATTGTTCAAACAATATTAAAAAATATTATTAATATTGTTACACGTGATCCTATTTTACTTGCTGGTGAATTAATTTTACGTTTAAGAAATATAAAAAACCATTACAATGAACATATTGAATCATTATTTGTTCAAGCACATAACTGGTGTGAATCATGTAATATACCAATATTTGTTCCATTATCATCATGGATAATACCAATGCCACCATTAATTATAACTGTATTACCATGTGTTGATGGAGCATTTAAAATAGTATCAACAACATTTAATCAACATATTTTTTGTACGACACGTTCAAATGAAATAGCTATGTATCATATACCATCAAAAAAACTTGTTAAAAAATTTACTGGTATGTTTACATTTAAAATAGAAATAGATAATAAAATTATTTTTTCCTTTTTTATTTAGGTCATACATCATTAATAACATCTATTCAATTAACACATAATAGTAAATATTTAGTATCGTCATCAACAGATCATACTATCAAATTATTTAATTTAAATTCTGGTGAATTAGAAAATAGTTATAGGTAAAAATTTTAAATAAAGAACTCCATAGGATTAGATGACTTATTCAGAATCAAGGAACCAAATATGAAATGTTATAGAGTAACTCAATCGATTATGGACCCAACGTATGATCACTTACCAATCATTGCAGTGCTTGGTATCGATTGCAAGAGTTTGAAAGAACTTTTTTTGTATGTAGCTTGGCAGAACTTTTCACGGACTACAAACTCATATAGCTAACATCTTCAATAGACAAATAAATACAATTTTTCAATGATTTATTACCGTTTTTTTTACTAATGATGAGTCTTCATGTCTTTAATAGTGTCGATCATAGAAAATGATGCCCAAAATAGGTATGCAATGATAATTCTTAACTAATTTTCTTCGCTTCATAAATGTATTTCTATATTTTGATTATCAAAAGTCAATTCTAGTGCGAAATAAACATGATATTCAGAATCAGAATAGCAAACTGCATTGAATAGCTCATATTTTAACGAAATATTTATCCGCCGAAATTCCACTAGTGCACTCTCTCTCAGCGACTTTTTTTTTGAATTTCGTCTTGTGATCCCTCACGAGTCGAATTTTGATGGAAAAATATTTAGTTAAAATATAAGCTTTTCCATGTAGTTTGTTATGCTGATTCTGAATGTCATGTTTATTTAGCACTAGAATCAACTTTTGATAGTCAAAATATCGAAATACATTATAAAAAGAAAATTGATTAAGATTTATCAATGTAAGCCTATTTTGTGCATTCCACATTCATCTTGTAGAAATTCCAAATAGTGTAATTTGTAGAGCTACATCGCGAACAAGTCTTGATGTCTAATCATGTCTTCTATTATCGGCACTATTGAAGACACGAAAATTCTTCATTAATGAAAAGCTCTACAAAACTGTACACAACAAAAATTTCTTGCAAATATTTTCGATTGATATCAAGGACCACGATGATTAGTAACTGATCACATTTGAGGCGCATAGTCGATTGACTTACTTTACAACATGGTATATTTGGTTTCTCAAGTTTAAATAGATAATCTAATCCAACAGAATTCTTTCAAAAGTAACAACAAATAATGAGAAAATATAATTTTTATTTAGAATTCATCAAGATGAATTACTTTGTATGACAATTTCACACAATAGTGAACAAATTGTCATAGGTTCACGTGATCGATTAATTATTGTATTTCGTCTTGAAACAGGCGAAATCGAGCATTCAACTGAACAACATACAGATGCTGTTACTGCTCTTGCACTTACACAAGATGATACTTTATTGATTTCTGGTTTGTTATTGAATTAATGAAACTAAAAAACTATTCATATAGGTCATTTCTGACAAAACGAGACATAATCATCTTTCGTTTGACTTTGGTTCTTTACAAGGGCTATTTGATCTTGCCATCACCTAAAGATTCTGAAAAATAATTTATACAGTTTGAAATTGCTTTTGACTTTCTCATTCGGTTATGAGAATAGTTTTTTTTTGTATTCCGTCATGTTGCTGACGAAAATTAAGTTGATTTTTTTGAAAAACCTAACCATGCTCAGAAAATAATTTAAAGAGAGTTCTTGTAGCCTCAGGCCTTGCCGGTAAAATGTGTTGTTCACAGTGGTTTTTACTGATAACTCCTATGAACAAAGGTCTCTAGTGATGATTTTTTCACGATATCTAGATTAAAATAAGTTATAAAAACTAGTTCTAATAAAGTTCATTATCTCGGAATACATATTATTTTAGCTTCACGTGATCAAACAATTAAACGATGGACATTTCGTGGAATGCAATTACTTGATATAATTGACACAATTGGTTCACCAATAAAACATATGATTATATCAACAGATGATACATTTATAATAGTTTCATGTGAGAATACAACTGTTCAAGTTAAATCTCTTGTTACTGGAAGTGATATACATAATTTTGAAGGACATACATCAGAAGTAACAAGTCTTTCAGTGTCAAATGATTCAATGTGCTGTTATGTTGGTTGTCATAATGGCTATATTTATGTTTATAATTTACGTTCACGTGCACTTATTCGATCATTAAAACAACACGATTCAGCTGTCAATGATCTTTATATATCAACTGATGATTGTTTTCTTTTTTCTGCAGCTGAAGTATTTTATTTTATTTCGAAGTTTTTCTTTTGTTTCAATGTTAAAAATTCGTTTTATTATTTAGAATACAATACATGTTTTAAATGTAAAACAACAATTTACTAGTTTTTATTCTAATGATTCATTATCATCAACAGATTATATAACAGCATTAGCAATATCACGTGAAGGTGATGCAGCTATAGCTGGTTTTGCCACTGGTAGTGTTCGATTATTCAATTTAGTTGATGGAGAATTTACTGCACATATTATTGATCATCGTGGACCTGTTACACAAGTTGCACTATCACATTCATATTTATTTTCATTGTCAGGTTCGAAAGATACAACAGTGAAAGTTTATGATAATGAAATGGGAGAAATTGTTGCAGAATTTACTGTAAGAATATTATTAACGATTATATATATATTTTTTTTTTCTGTTATTTATTTAGGCTCATTCAGCACCAATCTCACATGTACGTATATTAGAAGATAATCGAAAGATTTTATCAAGTGATGAACAAAATTATATTAAAACATGGTGGGCAAATACAGGAGAATTAATTGATTCAGTAAATAAAATATTATGTCAATATATGATGATATTTTTATTCTGACGTTTTGTTTTTAGTATAATGTACCTTGTAAAATGCTTGGTGTTTCTCCTGATGGAAAATATGTTGTATCAGGACATGGAGATAATATGTAAGAGAATGCTTTCCTTTAGCGAATGATTTAATTGAATTTTTTGTTCAAAAATTGAATATAGTTTAAAAATTTGGTCTTTGGATGATGCACGTGTTGTTCGTTCAATAGATCATACGGAAGGAAAAATAACTTGTATGGCATTTCGAGCTGATTCTCAATATTTAATTACTGGTGGAGAAGATTGTAGTTGTAAACTATGGGAATTATCATCCGGAAAATTGACACAAGTATAAAAAGATATTACAAAATTTGTAAAACAATACAATGAGTTATTACTTTCTTGTTAAGGTTCTTGTTGAACATGAACAATCAATTACAGCTGTTGCAATTAGCGAAGATAAAAAACATGTCCTTACTGGTGACAAAGATGGTCAAGCTATTATTTGGTCATTTAAAGATGGTAAATAGTTTCTTTTCTTTTAGTTTTGCTTACAAGAGAAAATTTTAATTTGATATTTAATTTTCTATCACCCCGTGGGGAAATGAAAACGAGTAAGAATAATAGATATAAAGAGAGAACAATCGATGATAGTTATGATGTATTGTGTATTTCTAAATGTCCTTAAGGTAGAATGAATATTGTGAATGATGAATTTGATTTGAAGTATTCTACAATGATACTTATAGGACATGTTTTTTTTATCCTTCGGTTAATTTTAGAACTTCCAATTTTATATTAATCAGGAATTGCGCTAACAAACTTTTCTGATGTTTAATAAATTGTGGTTTTTTGTTTAAGTTTAGCTTTGATCATATGTTTATCTTAAAATGAGACATGTAACGGACTATGTTCTAATATTGATTAGTGTACCCAAAAAGTTTATTATTTCTTTTTAGTATTCCATTCATTAAACTTTGTAATTATGTACTACAACAATTAGTCAAATATTGACTAACTGTGTTAATAATAGGGCAAAAGAAACTCATCATATCCGTTAAGAAATATATTGTTTTTTTCACATATTTAAGCACTTTGTTATTGATTATAAAATAATTCAATTAAATTTCTTACTTTTTTTTTAATAAAGAAAATGAACAATGTTGATTTTGTATAAATAAATAAATGTTTAATTATTTTAATAGGTGCTGTTGTACATAAACTCAATAGACATAAAAATACTATCGTTTCTGTCTCGTTTACGATTGATAGTCACATTGCTATAACTGGTAAAATATATTTCAATTTAAATCGTCGTCTTTTTTTGTTATCATTATATGTATTTCATTTTAAGCTTCTCAAGATGGACTTCTTTCAGCTTGGTCAACAATGACTGGTATTCATTTAGCTGCATTTCATTTCAATCATATTCTTGTAAAATTACTCGTTTCACAAACTGGAGGTATTGATAATTGATGAAACGAATATTATATCTTTTCATATTTTGTTTTTGTTTGCAGCACGTTATGCAGCAATCCTACAAAATACATGTTGTGTTGCTATGTTAAGTCTTTTTAATATCCCGTCCAGTGATGCATCAAAACTGTCAGAACGTCACAGTCAAAGTATGTTTGTATATTCAATCACTAATAACCAAAAAGAAAAATTATCGTTTTATTTTTGTCTTTAAATTTTCTTCAGTGTTTTCCGATCCATATAATGTTTTATTGCCAATAAAACCAAAACCTTTATTATATTCAAAAGATTCAACATTATTGTCTGATTGTCGGCAGAATTCAAAACATGATCAACATTCTTGTGATACTGTTTTAGTAAGTTTTTTGTTGTCTTATTTTATTTGTTGGTTATCTATATATAGTTGAAAACAAAACAGAAAAAAAAGAAACTTTTCTCAGCATGATATGAAACAATTTCATCCGTCAAATATTTAATCGGAAACAAATCCGTTACATGTTGAGAATATCAATAACCTACAGATTTCATTCTGTTTTATATCTTTCGGATGGACGAACAATATTAATCGATTGATAAAAAACAAGAAAGACATTAATTAGAACAAGACAAAAAGAATTGCCTTGCAGGCAAGAAAAAAATAAGGACACAGCCATTGACAATGACAACATATAGCGTAGAATATATAAGAAAAGACAAAAGACGTGTTCATACACTCGTGTATATCTATGTTGACTTATTATTACTCGGCAATTAAGTAGGACATGATGGCATCGATGTCGTACTACATAATTTCTTGTTATTTTTTTTAATGTCAATCGAAATCTTTTTTTCCAAGAAAAAGGACATGTTTTTCTATCAAAAATCATTTTGTCTGAGATTTATTTTCCGTTAGAATTAACACAATTTGTAGGTGTATGCATTTCTCACATTAGTTTTTGTTTTGTTCTTGTTTTTTCTTTCATCGTTGTTTATCTGAATATTTGCTCATCTTTATTTTTTGTCCGGAAAAAGAACAAGAAGAAAAAAAATGAGGTAATTAGACAAAACTTAATATTATATGTCTAACAGAGGAATGTTCGATCAAATAGGAAGTTGTCGATTGAGTTAAAATGGGATTGAGAAAGGCAACTACCTCTTGATTAAAGAGTTACAGAGAACAGCAATAACCTACCCGTATTTTCTTTTTTGTTCAAAAAAAATTAAAGTCTCAAAACTAATCTAGATATAAAATCAGATATAGAAAAAGGAGTATACAATGAATATTGAATATTTTGAATATTATCATCTTTATTCAATATCATCAAATATGTCCAATGATTCAATAATTCAATTTAATCTTAATTTTCATCGTATATATCCTTGGTTATTATTGCCATTTGGTTTTATTGGTTCATTATTAACAATACTTGTATTTACACGAAAAAAATTTCAAAAATTTGGTTGTTCAATATTATTTGTTGCTGAAAGTTTTATGGTAAATACTTAAAAACTTTTTTTTTCATTTCTTAAGCACACAATTAATTTAGTCATCTTTAGGATTTGATATTGATTACATTAAATTGTATACGTCTCATAATACGTTATACATTTCAATCATATTTTTTACAACGTTCATTATATATATGTCGAACGTACAAATTTCTAACTAATTATTTTTCTCATTGTGCTGTATGGATATTATGTGTTATATCACTTGAACGTGCTGCTGTAACCAAGCGTTATGTTTGGAATAAAAATGTTTTTAGTCGTAAACATTCATATTGTACATTAATTATCATGTATATTATATTATTTTTTCTTAATATACATTATTTAATATTTTTTGGTTCAAAACAAGAACGAAATCAAGATTTTACAATTAATGAATCTGAATATAAATTATTAGCTATGTGTAGTTCAAATTTAATTCGATCATCAAAAGAAAAATATGAACATTTTCTAATTTATTATTTTTCATGGATGGACTTTTTAATAAATTCTTTAATACCATTTATTATTATTTTAATTGCAAATACAAGTGTTATGCATTCTGTTTGTAAATCTCATATATATATGAAACAATTAGGTATAAGACAAACACGTTCACCACGTGATACACAATTAGCATATATTTTATTTGTTTCAACATTTCTTTTTTTATTATTAACATTTCCATTACGAGTTTTTTCTGTTATTGAACCATATTTAAATTATGAAAAAAAATATTTAATTTTATTAGATGGTATTATGAGATTTTTATTATATCTTGATCATGGTTGTGGATTTTATTTATATACATTTACAGGAGAATTATTTCGTCGTGAATTAAGAAAACTTTTTTATGAATGTTTATTTAAAGTATTTCGACAAAGATATTTTAATTGGTCACATGTTGAATCAAGACGTCAAAGTGAATTAAGTTATTCAAATGGTGGTGGTGGGGGTTCACATTTTTTTCATCAATTACAACATACAAATATGCTATTAAGAGATTCAGTTAGTAGTTGTACAGGTGGTGGAACTGGTACTGGTATAAAAACATCATTACATTCACTTCAAACACATAAAATTTATCAACAAATACCTTATCATCAATGTGCTTATGCAAAATCTTCTGTGACAAATAGATTATCAACATCATCATCACGTTCAAAGCTTAGTCCATCAATAGGAATGAAAAATTCATTTATATATGAACAAAAACATGGTCTTGTTAAACGACATAGTTCATCTTGTTTTGAATCTCAATATAAACCATTAACAATGCCATCTACATCACAAAATCCAATACCTACACATGATCTTGATCGAAAGAGCGATATTATTTAGAAGTTTTGTTCTTTTTCTCTGTTTTGTTTTCGTCAATTTTTTGAGACCTATCAGTTTCAATATTTAAATTGTTAAATTTTATTTTATTTTCTCTTATAGCCGGATCCAATGAGTAAATCACACAGTAAAGAATTTTTCAAGAGAAGACAACGTGGTCGAACTAAAAAAAATAGTTTTACTGCCGATGGTGGAATAAGTACAAGTGGACCAACAGTAAGCAATGCACCAATAGCAAAGCTATTTCCTCCTCAAACATCTCAAGGAAGTGCAACTGGTTTACTTGGTAATGGTGAAGATCCAGCTGTTGTTGTTATTAATCCTCTTCCACCAACTTCATTAAATCAAACAAAAGAAAAACGTACAAAAATTTGTTGTCTATTGTGATTTATAATGATTGTTCTTATTACTATTATTATTATTTTTTCCTACCGAGCCAAAAAAAAAAATATTTCTTTCTTTCTTTAGTTGTTTTATGTTACGTGATTATATTATTACTCGTAAGATTCTCAAATATGTCATTGAGTTGAACGAGAATATCATTTTCTTTAGTCTTGTTTAATTTTAGCAAATATTGAACAATACATGAACATATACCATTCGACAATATTGAACCACATAATTGACATATATGTTGTCCTAAATATGCATTGAATGAACGAGTTTTATTAGTCGATATATTTTTAGATGGATTATTAAGTAACGATGATGAATGAGGTTTTTTCGGAATTTTATTTATTGATATATCACCACTTTTATCATCAATAAATGAAATACTAACAGCTGATCTTAATCGGTTCATAGTATTTGACAATTGATTGTTCATTTGTTTTTGTAGCGATTGTTGAAAAGAAGATGATGATAATTGAGATAATATAGAAGAATTGCTAATGACAGATGATCGCCTTCGCTTGAATTTCATTGGGCATGGATACGTAATAGGAAATGTAAAACGAAGACATTTGTCTTTTTTTTTGATTGACTGATATTGACGTTTGTATAGTTGGCGATATTGTCTTTTTAATAATTGTGCTTGTTCCATAACACTTAGTGAACCTAAAATACAAATGATATTAAATTATACAAATATAAATAGCTTTATGAAATATGATCTAAACGGTGTATTGAAATTATGAAATATGACCTAAACGGTGTATTGAAGTATATGAGATAGAAATTTGTACCCGTCTCTCCTCCGCACAAAGAGTGTGACAGGCATTAGTCAGAAACTATAACAGATATCATAGCAAAATTACCACTCTTCGTCATAAACGTTGCTGATATACGATCAAAGACCGTATATCAATCACCTCTTATTATCATATAGGAACTATTCCCTTATTAAAGTTCTGGAGTATTGAGTAAAAATATCGTAAAGAGTTGTGTATCAAAATAGATAGAATAAAATAATCTCTCTGTGATTAGCAAGAGTAGGTGTATCGTGTTTCACATTTTGATCCTTCAAGGATTGCACTAACACCTTTTCTCAGTGTTGAACTTATCCATATGAATGAATTATCGTTTGGTCTATATTAGCTGTTTTATACTTGGTGTAGCAAAATTTTTGCGACATATATTGTTTTGCATGTAACATTGTTCAGGAGCTTGAGAATACATGAATCTTTGTTTCAAAAGATACGTCCTTAATATGGTACTCAGATCACAAGGCCAAATCCATATAGCTATTTTCAAAATTTTAATAGCCTGTTATCACTGAACGTGTTTATCATCGCGTTATTTCTTCTAGAGAGACAACGAAGACAAAGCCAAAAACTGTTGAATTTCACTTTCGACTATTATTGTTCATTCATTTTAGTTATGATGTTCAAAATCAATTAGAAATCCCAAGTCGCTAGATTAAACTCCCTCGACTGTTGAAAGAAATAACAAAAAACGAATTAAGCGTTACAAAATAATACAACGAGAACTTAAGTTCAGTCGAAGAAGAAGAATAAACGTTGATCGAAAAACCGTACTGATCTCGTAGGGTCTATTGATGGAGTGATGAACATTTTGGTTTTTTACAGTGCTTAAGTCAGTTCATTTTATTTAACATTGATATGATAAAAAAATGAACTATTCTGATTTTTTCTTATGGAAAATAACACGATGATACACTTGTTCAGTGTAAGTATTCTATTGAAGTTTCAAAAACAGCTATAAAGATGGGATCTTATGATCCAACTAAAACATTCAATGCTACATATTTTGAAAAAAAGTTGGAATTACCATTTGTTCAAGTTCTAAGAAAGTATTCTAATCTGGTTCGAAATCTGAGTATTCTCGAAGAAATCAAAGCGTACGGAGTTGAAAAAAGAGCAAAATGTACAAAAATCATTTTTGGACCACTTTCAGTTTTCGTTTAATCATCACTTACCTAATGCAGAATTTCACGAGAAATATTTTAGTAACAAAACGAAGCTACTTCCGAAAAATCTCTACGTATTTATATTCAAAATATGATTTCCACATAGAAGTACTGCATATTATTATATAAACAACTACTCATCTCTCTAGTAAAAATTTTGACTTCACCGGTTGAAGTGTTGCTGAATATTGACGTAAAAGTTGTTCGAACCGAGTATGAATGTCATATAGTTCTCTGATAATTTCTGTTTACTATCTTTGCAATATCTCAAGAAAGTAAAGAAATCACATGGATTTTTGATTGATTCTGAAGCTCAACGTAGCGACTACAAAACGATATACTTTCTCATCTTTACAGTATCCAATCAGAAAAACTAGGCTTTCAGACAAATCCAATAACATACTGGGAATCATTGAAAAAAAAAGAATTTGATTAGAAAACCATTTTCACAGTGGAAAACATGTTCTGAATTTATAAAACGTTATATTAGGAGACAAAAGAAGAGATAAGTAAATAAGAAAAATGGTTTTCTGCATATATTCACTCTTTTTTTGTTAGACTCTGAAAGAGAGACGTCTCCAGCTAAATTTTCGAGAACAGTTCTTCTGTTTGAAATTTGTTAAATATCAGCTAAAAATGTAAGAAACGGTGTCCAAACAAAAGTCGAGTTCTACTCAGTCACAAATACTATCTCTAAAAAAATCGAAAAGTATCAATATTTTGAGTAAGGGAATGTGTAGACTCTTCAGAAGCAGCCTTGTAATTGTTACTAAATGATTTCTCGTGAAATTTTGCATTAGTTAAGTCATAATTGAAGAAAAACTGAAGATGGTCCAATAATGACTATTATGCAATCCTGTCCTTTTCACTGAATACTATTACTAAAATAGCAATCTTATTCAAATTTTATGGTTTATGAATCGTAGTGTATTAATTCAAACATGAATTTAATTCATGAAGTCAACTGCAAGTATCGTTTGCGCAATTGTTAGGCTCCTTTCTCAATGAATGCTGACATGTGTGTAAAAATATCTCTAGTACCTTGCCAATTATAATTTTCATACTTGGAATTTCAATTAATACATGCATCATTGAAATCATCGTCTGATTAACAGTAGTCTATAATGACTGATTTCGTTTCCTAGATTATATAAAATTCTTGTCTATATTTATTCAAATACACTAAACAACCGATTATAATAAACTCTTCTGCATGAAATAGAATAGGTGGTAATTGACATAGAAATGCCTGAAGCGCGAGTTCTCGACGTAATTCGGTTAAATTCATCCATTGACTATCCTTTAGATTATGATGAATTACTTTGTCTTTGTTTTTCTTCTCTTTTAATCCCATGAAATAATATATAGATGTAACAGAGACTCTTCTGCATCCATCGATCTCCTTTTTTTTTGATATTCTCATTTACACTGAAGGAGAAAGAAATTATTCTCTTTTTACCAAAGTGTTCTTTGTAGATTGATAAAAAGAAACATTAGGAAATGAGATACCTTTAGCTTGACTCGAGAATAAAATTTGTTCAAACGAATGTTTTTGTCATTACTCAGTAAAACATGAAAGTTACTAATAATTCTAATAAAGATGATGAAATTTTCACTTCAACACACACACTGCATTCTTCGACAAAATGTAAATTTAGATTTAAAATTAAAAATTTTTCTCATAATGTGAGAAATTAATAACTGCTGCTAGCAGAAACTTGCAGCTAAACCTACTTAGATTATTCTATGTCTACTTATACTCTATGTAATCGTCATATTTTTCTTAAAAAAAAACAAATTTTAGAATCTCGAAAGGTTTCTTCGTTAGTGACAATTTCAGAATAATACTTATAGTTATTCATCTGTTTTTTTATAACAATTAATTAAAACGTTAAAACAAACTTTTTAGTTCCTTTTTCTTGTATTGAAATAAACTAGTTAATAACGATTTGTTCCTATTGAATATACTCTTTAGTTTTGCATACATCATTTCAATGCATTATCATTTACAAGTACTGGTAGTTTGTTTAGAAAAAATTTAACTAACGAAGGAACTATCTGAACTGATATTGGGTTTACAAGGATATCTTGATAAAACTAAAAAAAATCGTAAAAGGGCTTGTCTTCATCGGTCTCTGGAGTCAAGTGACGACTATTTTCGATTCAACTTAGATATTTACTGAAGAATTAAACAATGGTATCGCGACTTTAAATTTTACCTATAGATAGATCTGATGACTCTGGGGAATATCCTGGAAGTTCTAGCAGAAAAGAATGTTCGTTCGTCGAAATATTGAATTTTCAAAAGATGACTATTCATCATAAACCTTGAATTTATTTGAAAATTCATTATCTCGACGAAGAAATATTCTCAACGTCATCAGATTTATCTATGGGTATAGCTTCAGGTCCGAATTCCCTTCTTTAATTTTCCAATCAGTACTTAAAACTAAATCAAAAACAGTCATAAATCGGCTTCAGAGACCCACAGGCACGAACCCTTTTAGAAATTTCTCGAGTGTTATTGAGAGTTTCTTATGAACTCAATATGAGTTCAAACGGTATGTATTATTTTAGGTAGCTTCTTCGAAGTGGTGCAGCCACAATTTTAAGCTAGGACATTCAATTGTAAAAAGAATCATAACCAGAGATTTATAGAACCATGTTCTCTTAGTCTCGGTTAGGAATTTAGCAAGTCTAATTTCGTCCCAAAAAAAAAAGAAGCTTTTTCAGAAATTATTCGTATCACATCTAAAAGAATTCTTCAATGCTAGTTTTTTATTTAGTCAATATATAACACTTTATCATTGTGTCGTCTCTCTTAAGTTTTACTTAAAACCATAGAAAATTTACCGATAATCTTTAGAATTGCTTGATACAACTTTCTTTTCTTGTAGTTCTAGTCACCATCATATCTCTAATCATGACAAATATTTCATTTGACACGTGTCAAAAACTAATTCGAAGCTTTTTTTTCTCATAAAATTTCAATTTTAACGAACAAGATGATTAAAAAACAGATTTTAACTCACGAACATTAATTTGTAAAAAAGAATTCTTATCTTGATACTGATCATTCATTATTGGTACAATTAATTGTTCATTATCTTTCATCAATATATTTTTATATCGAATATCAGGTCCTTGTAACAATGCAATTATCGAACTTTGATTCAAATCTATAGACATAAAGATATTTCCCATTCGAATAGATTCATTATAATTGTCTTTTTACTGCAATTCTTCTTATTAGTTTTTGTTGAATGTAATTTGTTCATATCATCGATCAAAACCATAGCGTAGAAGAAAAAAAAAAGGAATGACATATTTAGCGCTTTTCAATATTTCTCTTATTTATATTAGATGAATTAATTGTATGTATATATGATCATGATTGACAATGAGAGAAAAAATGTAAAAAAAAATACAGAAGAAACAAAGGCAAACGAGAAAAATTGATTGATGGAGAGTTTTTCGTGTTTATATTTTTATAGATACAGGTTGACAAGTAAAATGAAAAAGAAAGAAAAAAACAAGAAAGAAGAATGATGGTTTTGTTCAATGAATAATTTGACGGTTCTTATAAAAGTTGGCTTTTCTTTGATGTTTTTCTTGTATTTTTCTGATCAAAATAATTATACTAATTGTTGGTTTTTGTTTTTTCGTTTAACCTTGAAGTATAAGTCGAAATACATTGTTTATTACAAGCCATGAATTATTATGAAATCGTAAGAGAAACGTTTCAGTAAATGACATTGGTGGATCATTATCTGCCTGTATTAAATAAAAATTTCTTACTTAATAATTAATTAAAATTTAGTTTTCATTTACTTTGAGACCTCCAGTAACAACAATTAGAATACAATTATCATATGTTGGTTGAATATCTAATGTTGATATTGTATGAGCGATTGTTTGAAATGTTAATGAACGTAATTTTTCACCTATAGCTTGAGCACCCTTAGCAAAAGTTGAATGATTAAAATTCATCATTCCATTAACTGGTTCCTAGTTTTCAAAAATATAGAAAAATATTAATTCTTTATAGATAAATAAATTGATTGTATAGTTACATAAAGCGCCGCTACTTCATCTCGTGCACCTGAGTCAAATTTTTTATAATAAAAATCAATGAAAGCTTTACCAATTGCTTCAAAATCACCCATGATTTATTTTGTATTCAATATATTATAAGAAGACAGATAGGTATTTTATTCTGCAATAAACAAAATAAAGAAAGAATGATGGAATATATATATTCTATGGACAATGAAAAACATTAATTTTTATTTCGATAATAAAATATAAAAAATTCGATTAATTGCGAATAAATTTATTTCATTTTTATTGCGAAATTTATTACGGAAAATATAAAATGAAGGATGACAAAAAAAGAGAGGACATAGAAATATGATGATGAATAGAAATTTGTTGATTGGTTAATTGAAACGTCTATTTATAATCAGCAGAAATACTTTGAAAGAAAGTAAACGATCGTTCAAAGTCCGTTTAATATTTTTTTTTTGAGGACAATATGCCTATTCCATTAGGACAACGATCAATACCTAGTCCATCATCATGGAATTTAACAATCGATTCAACAGTACTTGTTGTTACGGGGTCAATGTCAATCGGTGCACTCATGGTGCAACTTGTTAATCAATTAGGTTAGTTGAATTTATTCATTTTTTTTATATAAAACATGATCATTAATACGTTGAATATCGGACTTAAGAAAACTCTTTGTTCGATAGACTGAGACAAATAAACGTATCTGTAAAGGTCAGAATCGGTTCGAGATAGCTAACATCAGACAGAATTTATTAGGATATATCAAAGAAAAACAAAATATTTTACTTAGAAACCATTTCAAACAAAGTTTTCAACGCCGTTTAAAAGAAATAAGTATTTTCATGAGTGTGAGGTGTCAAACATTCAATGACTGATACAAGCACCTCTAGAACTGCTCTCTTCCAATTTCAATCACTTTTTGCCTATAAATGATACATAATGTTCTAATAAAAATCCTCAAAGAATTTAGGTTCTTTTTGACATTTGACTAAGCTATGAAAGTTTTTTTCTAGAAGCCCCAGGTTTTCAGAAAAAATTTATTTTGAACTTCTGATTGGAAACTTTGTGCATATAGAGAATTGAGAACAAGATCTCGACTGGCTTTCTGTCCAAATCTATAGCTAGTCATAGTTGTGAGGAAGATATCAAACTATTGAAACTATCACTAGGCAGTCCTCAATACTACAAGGTAGCTGAAAAGCCTGGATATTCTTCTTTCGAACCTACGATACTGCTCCCTACTACATTTGCCGAAATAAAGAAAGATTGTGAGAGAAAGAGGAAATGAACAAAAAGATTTCACTCGAAGAAAAGTTTCTCTTTGTGGTGGTGGGTGTGGGTCTTATCATCCTCACTACACCCACAACCACATTATCACTGCTTTGTATTTGATTGTGTCAAAAAAACAAGATAATCTAGCACGAAATTTAACTAAAGTTGATCAACTGATTTATCAAGACTTTTTTGTATTTGTATTTCATCCGTTTGTTTTCTAATATATTTCAATTTGATTCAATTTAAACTGTTCATTTTTTATTTATGTTCATTAAAAAAAAACTGTTCGATTCTCTGTCGACGTTTTTCCCTTCGATCGCAGTTGAGTTACCGAGTGTAAGATCAATAGCTCGACAATAACAACCCATAGTTTTCAGCAAACATAATAGGAGAGCTGTGGACATGTTTTCCAACGCATTATTTTCGTAAAACATCGAAAAAAAATATAGCAATTGTATTCAGTTCTGGTGTAGTCTTGATTTTGACATGTGTTTCAGACCGAGGAATTCAGGATCTTTTAGTTCAAGGCACGATTGAGGTAACTGTCTTTCCATATCTCAATACAGAGGAAACGAAATTAGGAATTGGTTCGATAAATTATATGAAATTCTGTTGATTTTTTGGCAAATTGTATAAGTTTTTATCAAAATTTCTTGTTTTTTTTGAATACTTTGCGGAGATGGTTGTTTTTGAAATAATTTTATCTTACATATAGTATCAGACGAAAAGGCGGTCTCAGCTCTACTCTTTCGATTACTAAAAACTGCAGGTTGTTGTTGTTCAGCTGTGAAGTTTATAATCACCAGTCTCAAATTCTGGCGTAGACATAAGTCTGAATCTTGGTTTTCACTCTGATCATATTTTATTAGAATCGACTTTGAAAGAAGGTCGAAAATTCTTTGCTGCTTTATTGACTCATTTCATATCTCAAGTTGTATTTGTGAGCGCTCCGCATAGGCAGAGATTTTGTTGTACTCTCGATCTTAATCAATAATTGCTTTTATCTTGTTTTTTTTCGTTGTATTATTGAAAGATGTATCTGAAGATTTTTCTGATCATGCACTTTGGTGGCCAAAAGCGAATATTTGGTTAACAAATACGAGATGGACACTTGATCAATATAGTATTCAGTCAGATAGTTATTTAACATTTACCACTATGCATAAAACAATTCGTATACAATTACCTGATTTACGTGTGTTATCAATACAGGCTGATTTTTCTGTATCAGTTTATGCATCTGTTTGTAAAATTTGTAAAGATCTTGGTAAGATTCTAAATGAATTCATTGATAAAAATTTATTAGTGATTTATTTTATTAGGAGTTCGTCATGCGGAAGAACTTTCACTTTTACGTTTACCAAAAATTTTAAATACACCTGATCGTCGTACATCACCTCGTCGTCGACGTCGACACTTAAATACACTGAATCGACATAATTCCATGGGAGATTCATTAGCTATGAATGCATCTACTAATTCAACAGTATTCTCTCTAACAACATTAAAACCACGATCAACAGTTACAATTGATAAAATGACAGATTCATCATTCCAAAATCAATGTTCAACGTCAAATCTATCAAAATCACTTAATATTTTAACAATAAATGATGATGGAAATCTTGCTCATACACCATTAACACCAAGAAAAAATCTTTTACCACAAATAATTCGATCAATAAATTTAATTGAAAAATGTAAATTAAATAATCTTTGGTGTGATTCATCAACATCGTTAATGGAACAAAATATAAATGAAAACGATTTAGTTTTATTACGTTTTAAATATTATTCATTTTATGATATAAATCCTAAAGTAAAATAAATTGTTTGATTTTGTTTTGTATTTCAATTCTTATTCTTTTTTTAAAGCTTGATGCCATACGAATAAATCAATTATATGAACAAGCTAAATGGTCAATATTAACTGAAGATATAGATTGTACAGAAGAAGAAATGATGACATTTGCTGCTTTACAAGTAATACCAAAAACAACTTTTCCTTTTTCTAAAATGAATTTCTTTATTAATGTTGTAGCTTCAAATTCAAATTCAATCTTCATCATCAACAATAATTACGTCGCAAGACGATGATATAAATCATCAATATGATAATACTAATATTGATCAAGCACTTGAAAATTTACAAAATTCTTTATTAGAACAAAATAAAATTCAATCATCAATAAATTCAGTTCAACAAATCAATATTCATCAACAATCAAAAGAAGATTTACGTGATTATTTACGTATTTTTAAACCAAGACGATTTATATTTAAACCATTTAAACGTTATTGGTTTGTTTTACGAGATACTCAATTAACTTATTATACAAATGAATCTCAGCAATATAATACACCAATTGAAAAAATTTCACTTAAAGGATGTGAAATTCTTCCTGATATGAATATATCAGCAAAAAAATATTCAATTCGCTTAATGATACCATCCATTGATGGTATGAATGAAACGTTAATCAAATTTTCAACAGTACGTTTGAAACTAGTTTTAAAAGAGGCTTCTTTTTTTTCTGTGTTGAAAGGAAGAACAATATGCAACATGGATAGCTGCATTACGTCTCGCATCAAAAGGACGATCAATAGATGAAACATCTTATGAAACAGAACGTGAATCAATATTAACATTATTTAATATGCAAAATTCATCATCAAATCCTCAACAGACAAAATTTAATATTCAAACAGAAAATTATGTTTCAAAAAAAATTTCAAAAAAATATAAAACAAAACAGGTTAGTGAATTTTATTATGAATTTTCTTGTTTTATTTAATTAACACGGACAAATTTATTGAATTATTTTTTGTTCATTTGAAATCAATTCGATATAATATATTATTGTCCGAAAATAAAATTTTATGCATCACGACGATCTTATATTGAATAAGAATTTATTTATGTAAGAACAGAATGAATAGCAAACAAAGAATAAACTATTGTTAATGTAATTTTTTGTTAGAATTTATTTTTCATTAGTTATACTTTTCATTTTTTGTGTAAATAAAGAAAATTTTAAAAAAAATCATAAAAAAAGAATAAGATTAACATGAAATCTTGAGAAGGAAAATTACCGATAACGAGTATATCTTCTTTATCGTAGTAAATGAAAAACAAAAAGAAAAACATTGCATGTATCCTATAATAAACAATAAAAATATAATTGATACTCGCTATTTGTTCATTTGAATATTTAAAATAAACTATAGTAAAATCACCATTAAGAGTGATCAGTTTATAGAGGTATTTGTTATTGAGAGATTGCTAGTTTCTTCTCTTTAGTAATTAATTAATTCAACTTTTTTCATCAAGAGTAAATCAATATGTATGCTGACATTATTTTATTTTATTAGCTTTTAACGCAAAATACGACAAGATGATAAATCAAGCACTAATGATGTTGTCTAATATTGCCTATTTTTCTCTTTTAAATATCTACAACAAGTACATCTCCTTTTCGTACGCGGCACGTGATTATTTATCAATAGCGCAATACACATAACATCATTATTTTCCTTTTAAGACATATGAGCGACAAAACATATGTTGTTCATATTATAGAACTTGTTATTGCTCATGGAACCAGATATAAATGCCTATTGCTTAGAATAAGTACACACTCATTCCTAGAAAAATTTGCTTGAGTGAACTATAAATTGCTTAGTATAAGGAGGTAATCATATTGAGAAGTTTTACTGTATGTATAATTGAATACTATGTTTATGTGCATTCCTCAAGTATTATTTCCATTTATAGTCAAGTATTTACATAGAATATTATAAGGGTTTGCTTTTATTCCATATATAATGAATGATATTACTAATTGAATTATATTCATAACTATAGCTATATTGAGTATGCTACTCGATGAATTTACTTTTAATATAATTTCTTTTTTTCTTCAATATCAAAGATTTATCTTTAAAAATATGAATAGTATTTCTAAAGATCAAGATTTTAATTCCTAAAAAACAGTAAGAAAGTACTTTATAAATTACATATGAAAACAAAAGCAATGATTATATGAACTAAAAAAAATCGTATGTTAATTTCTACTTTAGTTAACTGAACGTATTCTTGAATCATATACTGCTGTGAGTAATTTAGATGGTACAGAAGCTAAATTACGATATTTAAAACTATGGCAATCTTTACCTGAATTTGGTATTTCAACATTTGTTGTTAAATTTAATGATTCAAATAAAAAAGAAGTAAATAAAGAAAACAAATTTTTCTCTTTTCATTTTCTTTCTCTCATGGTTTTTTTTTGTATCTAGGAATTACTTGGTATTGCTTCAAATCGTCTTTTACGTATGACAATGACAGGTGAGACCATAAAAGCATGGTGGATATCACGAATGCGTTCATGGAAGGTCAATTGGGAAAATAAATTATTAAATATTGAGTTTGATGGTGAAACAATAGAGTTTTCACCATTATATGATATTAATAGTAAATGTATACATGAATTTATTGGTGCTTACATTTTTTTGGCTATGCGATCAACAATGAAAATGTCTGATAATGATAATTCACTTCAACAAGAAAAAATTTTTCAACAACTTACAGCTGCATACACGTAAAATATATTTTTTTTTTTCTTTTCAATATGTTCATATCATTTATTTCATTTTAATATGGCTTTGTCAGCATGTTCTACATATATATATATATAAGATAAAGTTTTTTTAAGTTTTTTTTTTAGTCAATATCTTTTAATTCAAATAAATTTTGATAGTTTAGAGTTGATTGTCTCTTTTCTTTTTAAAGTATTGATTTGATCGAAAAACAAAACATATAAACTTTAGTAAATGTAATCCGAAAATGTATTTTAATATGAATTCTAGATATAATTGATCGCGATATCTTATATGATTATCGATGATAAGACAAAGGCCTATGTAATATGATTGGATCGAAAACCAATAGTAGTAAGTTTTATAAATTAAATGAACATTGATCTTCAAGTATAAAATGGAATTAGTCAAATATTGAAATGGAAATTTGATTTAATGAGAGAGGTAGGATAAAAGTGCTTGTAGTTGTAAGTTTGTTTTTTGTTTGAGTAGAATTTAATATTGAATTTATCGTATAGCATTCGCCTGTTGCTTCGATAAAATAGAAGACTAATGAAAAATGTCTCTCAACGGATTCAATCACTTTTTCAATCGGAACTATGTGCATTATGTAAACCCTAATGAGCTATGAACATTCGCAAAAAAGAGTTCGAACCCTTAGCTGACTGCTATGGAGATACTGTATTTTTATAATATTCTTTTAAACTCAATGTTATAGTGCCTATCAAGAAGACTGCATTTCGAGTTGAAACTATGCATACAGACAAATCATAATGAGAATAGTTTATTACGAAAGTTTCAGACCTTTTCGTTGTGCGTATGCTAACATACACTTATGATAGAAACGTATTTCTTACACTCTTGATGAGAATACTGTACGAATACAACTTCTTGTATTTGTAAGCAGATATGAGTACGAGTACTTTTGATGACATTCATGTATTTCTAATATCGTTCCCATGCCATTTGAAATAAGTCAATGCTTAATAGACTCATTTTATTCGTCTCCTTAAATGCTACAAAACATCCATATGCACCTTTTTAATATCGGATCCATTTAACGGAAAATTGTGTTCAAGTGTAAGAGATACTTGTAATTTTAGGCACTATTTGTAATATTTCTGCTGTTTTTCAACAGATTGAAAGTATTGGTGTCTATTATTTGGAACAGTGAAAAGCGACAAACAAAATGACGTTATTGAATATGTATATCATAAAAGACTTCAAGGTTTTATTGAGAATACGTATCAAGCACTATACAAGTACCAATCCTAGATCTGTACTCGACCCAAGGGTTGTATTACTCTAACAGATTGTTGATAGTTTAACAAAACAACTAATCAACTATGTGATCAAGGATATCGGTATTTAACAGCAGTGGCAGTAGTAAATACACGTCTTTTTAAACTTTTATTGTGCATTGTACAACTAAAAATAAAATTTATGTCTTCATAAATCATTACTTTTCACCTCTGTTGGTTGCACTACTTTATTGCACATAGACATTAGTACACTCGATGTTCTTATGTCAGGTTAAAAATAAATCAAAAGGCTTGATATTTCTACAATAAACTATTTTTGTTAAGGGTTGTTTCTGTGCAAAGTTTGAAGTTAAAATTCCAAAAACATTTATGTTGGTATAGACTATAACATTGAGTTACAGAATACCGTAAAAATGCAGTATTTCAACAGCCATGAGACAGAAGTCTGAACTTTTTCAACGTACTCATAGCTCATTATGTTTTGAACGATCTTCATAATCTCAGCTTAAGTGTGATTCATCCAATTACGGTTTCTCTCGTAAGATTAAGAGAAAGAAGTTTTGCTTCATAGATGTAAAATGTTTTTATGAATTATTGTTGAATTACTCTTCTTCTAGTATAAAATACGAAAAAAAAATCAGTCTTTTCCTTCTATCTATGAAACTTTGTTCATCACCGCAACAAAAGCTATGGTTAAGTCTTAAAAAAATTAGACTTTATTACAAATTTTTTTCAATCAAATATCAATCGTTCATTTCTATTAGAAAAAAGCCTCTAAGTCCATTGAATTTCACTTTTGATTATAATGCCAATGAAGTTAACAGTAACAGTTGACCTATTTATCAGCTAGATCAAATTATTGAATCTTTTCTATTCAACCAAAATTTGAACTATTATATAATTGCATTTTTTCCTAATAATTTCTTTCGATCTTGCCAAAATTTATGAACTTCAACAAGAAAAATACTTGTTGTAACTAGTAACGAACCAATTACAATAAACCAATTCGATTTTACATTAGTGAATAAGTTTTGTAATATAATTGCAAGAAGTATATCTGATGATTAAACAAGAGATATTATTGATGGATATTCAAGTTTAATTGCTTATTGTATTAATGTTGATGAAAATACTTGCATTGATGAAACAGATGCAGCAAGAAAAAATTGCCACGTAAACATCGTATGATTAACATATTTATATAGAATAGAACGATTATATACATGATTAAGAATAGGATAAGTAAAAATAACTTGAATAATGACAATTCAAGCATAATTACACTTTGAGAAATTTTTGAAATAAGTAATTTTTTATTAAGTACCATACTAAATAATATTGACAGAGCACATCCAAGTGCAAGACAAAGATCAAGTAAACGATAAGAGTGATTCGATTCGAAATTAGTATGATTTGATTTAACGATTATTATTTTACTTGTATTTGATAATAATTTATGATTATCAAATAAAAATGTTGGCGGAGTAACTAGTATAACACTGATTAGTGTTAATATAATAGCTAAAATAATTGACATTGATATACGTTCACGAAAAATAATCATCGCTAATATAGCTGTCCAAATAACTTGTGTATACCGACATGTTGTTAAATCTAGTAGAGGAATATATAACGATAACTTGCATGAAATAAAAGTAAACTACTTGCTACTAATATAGTATGAACTACTTGTAAAACAATTAAGTTAGTTGAACCATTTATTAATTAATTTTTTTCTATAACTAAGTAGTAAATGCAACCAATATTGATGTTTGTAAGAAAAATCGGCAAAGAAGTGCATCATAGAAATTGATACGTAATTGTTTTATAATAAAGCCCGAACATGTGAAAAAACATGCACCAATAAGTGCATAAATGATGCCAGTGCATCGACTAATAACTCCAGACGGTGGTGTTATTCGGTTTTCTTTAGGTGAATGAAGTGTGAGAATTGATAAACATTTTTGTTCAAATCGATGAAGTGTTTCATCATTGTCAATTGTTGCTATTAATTCATCTGCATCGATTAATGGTTCGATAAGAGGATCAATATTATTAATACCATCATTATCCGTTGACACATTAGTTGTTGATGTGAGTCCCATTGATAAGAGTATCACTTTCGATAGTATATGTTTCTTGCTTCATGTTCTAGAATATATATGTTAATTTGATTTTCTTTTCTATAATACTATTACAACTGTTGTTTTTTTTCTCCTTTCCACTGGTCTTATACATGCGTGGTGATCGTAAAACAACTGACTTTGATTCTAAAAACTTATCATGTATTCTGATTTCTTCTTTTGTGCTTTGGTTAATATTCTTAGTACTTTGAAACTATAATTATAATCATGTAATGATTGTATGCACGTATTTGATCATGAATAAGAGCAAATTTCATCGTTTAGAAAACATTTCATTCGGACTAGCATGTCAATAATACATTTAATTCAATTAATAACTATCTGAAAATTATTCTCGATCTATTGGAATAATTAAAAAAATAGATAAAAGAAAGAAGTAGAGAAATTATTTTTTTTCTTCTACTGATGTTGAAAGACTAGTATGATGTTTTCGGTCTTGCCAAAATTTATGACCACCCACAATAATAATACTTGTTAGAACAAGTGTTGAACCAATTAATGCATATGTATTTGATTTAATATTGGAAAAAACATTCTGTAATATAATAGAAAAAAGTATATCAGATGATTGAACAATTGTAACAATAGATGGGTGTTCACGTTTAATTGATTTTTGTAATAAGATCATTGGAATTAGTTGTAATGTCGCAAGTATTGTTGCACGGAAAAAATCTTTTGTTAAATAATTTCTTTTTATATTAAATTTTTGATGATTTGTTTTCGAATATGTCCAATAATATGTTTGGCTAATTAATAAAAATACAAGAGTTGTTAAAATAAAATGAAACAACATTATACTTTGTCGAACTTTTTTTTCAAATAGTTTTTTAGTTAATACAAAACTCATTGATATAGAAAATGCACATAGTAATGCAACAAATATACCCAACAATCGTTTTTTATTATTGTTTGTTAATAATATTTCTGATGTTTTATTGAAAGTATTTGATTTTGAAAAGATAAATGATGGTTGAGCAACACCAATAACACCCATAAGTGTTAATATACTTGCTATAATGATTGGTATAGTAATCCGTTCTCGAAATATAATTAAAACGAGAAGAGCTGTCCAAACAACTTGTGTATATCGTAATGTGAGTAGATCAGGTAAAGGAAGAAATACAAGACCAATATAAAAACAGACACTACCTGCAGCAGCAGTAAGAGATCGAATAAAAACTAATAAACTATTAGAACACAAAAATGGATGGTAGCCTTTATAAAGCATAAATCCCAATAAAGTAATTCCCTGTAGAAAAAATCGAATAAGAAATACATCTAATAGAATAATATTAAGTTGTTGTATAATAAAATTTGAACTTGTGAATAATACTGATGCTAATAAGGCATACAAAATACCAGAAAATCTTTTCACATGACGAAAACATTTTATAAAACAAGTGATTGTTTTATTGGAATCAATATTTTCGTTATCACATTCAGATTTAATCGTAGCTGATATGTGAAAAACAGATGATTGTCGCCTATAATATTCAGACGTATCACGTTGGTGATCAACTGTCTCTAGTAATGGATCGAGAATAGCAATTGCTGCTTGTGAATATTCAGAAGATGAATCTTCTGTATCTGTCCGTCTTCGGTTTTCCATTTGTTTTTGTGTCTATGAGCTTTATTGAAAGACTATAGACATACTACTTCGTAATCTATCCTTATGTTTTTATGCTTGAGATATAGAAAAAGAAATAAAACATTTTCAAAACACTTACAAACTAAAACAGCAAAAACTATTATTCGAGTCCATATCAAATAACAAACATCGATGTAGTTGATGTCAACCTTAAGAACAAAAAAAAATCAATCAATACTTATCTTAATGGTATTGAAGCGTTAAAATAATTATTATCTATCTGTCTCATAGACTTAATTAAAATTTTATCCTTGTTGTTTTGTAAAAGATTAGAATGTACTAAGACATTGATGCGTGGAAGAAGAGAGGGTCTCGATTAACCAATCGCAGATTGCCTTTGGACTTTGTGCTTATGATAGACTCTAGTGAAACAGAAAAAAGTCTCGAACGAATAAATTCCTTTAGACTTTCTATCCAGAATTACAAGCAGTTTACTGGCATTTTAGCATCTAACATAGTATATGCTAACAAATCGAATCATAGTATTTCGATCTGAAAATCACTGATATTCCACTGAAAGCTACTAGAATCGTCTGTTTTTTGGAACTTTAATATCTCAGAAAGGAAACATTCTTTTGAACTGAAATTTTCAGAACATTCTACTGACAACTAGAGCTGTTTGTGTGAATAAAATCTCAGATCGAAATGTTGTTATTCGATTTGTTGGTATATACCATGCTAGGGGCTAAACTACCAGTAAAATGCCTATAATTCTGGATGGAAGGTCTAAGAGAACTTATGCGTTTGAGATTTTTCTTTGTCTCACAAGAGTTTATCTTATAAACAAAGTCCGAATTCAAAAGTAGCTGATCGTTTAAAAACGTTTCCTCGTAATTAGAACCAATGGCAGTATCTGAAGTCGAATTCTATATAGTTTAGTCACTATAAGAGTAGTTGCTTTTTTGTTGCAAAATCAATAATAATAATAATAATAATAATCAAGAAGACATTTTCTTTGATAAAGTTATTGATGTACTATAAAAAAAATTATTTTATAGATAAATATATTACTCTTGTCCGGTGATTATCACCGCATTTTTTACCCATTTATTTTTGTGTTATTGTGAAAAACTAGTAGTTAATGTCTCTCATTTCAAAGCATGATGAATAATTTCCATACAGATGATGAATCGACAAGATGAAAATTCAAACGTATGATTGGCTATTTAAAGTAATTTATATTTCAAGATTTTTTAATTTTATTCTGTAGCTCACAAATTCACAAAAAATTGCTACTTCATTGTTGGCCGGTGCTTGTGCAGGTATTATCATAGCCTAGAAAACTTATATTTAATTTTTATAATTGCTTGAAAATAGAGTTTTATAAGGATCGATAAATAAGGTTTTCTATATGATAATTTATTTTTTAGGCGCTGTAGCAAAAACCACTATTGCACCATTTGATCGAGCTAAAATTAATTTTCAAGGTAAACTAATTATAAACGTTATCCTGATTTTATAATATTTGTCTTTTAAGTCAGAGTCAATCAATTTAGTTATCGTCTTTGCTTTAAGTTTTTAAGAGAATCATATGTAAATGAAGGTTTTATTAGTTGGTATCGTGGAAATTCAGCCAATTTAGTTCGTGTTATTCCTTCAGCAGCTATTAATTTTGCAGCACATGAACAATGGAAGCGTGTTCTAGGCACAGATAAACATGAGTAAAATGCGTATCAAATGATTAGTAATAACATCAACACTGAATTCTTTATTTTTTACAGAAAAACTCCTGGTCGGCGATTTATTTCTGGTTCCTTGGCAGGTGCTACATCTGCAACTATCACTTATCCACTTGATTTAGCAAGAGCTCGTATGGCTGTAACGAACAAGAGCGTGTATGTATTTTTTTTTAAATCAATTCTCAACGTCCTATTTTTTGAAACACGATCTAGACGTATTGGTGAAGTATGGAAAACAAAAATTTAGACTCTTCTTCATAGATCATGACAGATATTAATCAAAGATCAGCACAGATTGTGACAGACACCAGCTAGAAACCAATCACAAATCGTAATAAACGTTGATATACGATAACAGACAGTATGTCAGTAACGTCTTGTTATAATATATGAACTAGTTTCTACTCGCGTTTGAGAAGCATTAAGTAAAAATGTGCTGAATGAATGTGACGCAAATTACTAGATAAAATAAAGCAATATCTCTAGGATCAGTAACAGCAGCTAGATCGTGTTTCATATTTTAATCAAGCAGGGATTGTGCTAAGTGTTTTTCTTATGTATGATCAATAGTTGATGATATAGATTTCTTTTTGTTGATATATCCATATTCATAACGAAATGTAAGTGTTTGTTTTTTTTTTCATTTAGGTACAGTAATTTATTTTCTGTCTTTCTAAGCATTCTACAGAATGAAAGTATCACCGCTTTATATCGTGGAGCACTTCTATCCATAATTGGTGTATTACCCTATTCTGGTTTTGTTTTTTTTACTTATGAATCCTTAAAACATATTCGTACAGGTAGGTAAGAACAAATGTATAGAAAAAGTTTTAATTTTGATTTCATATTAAAGATTATGATCCTCATCGCCCGATTAATAAAACTGAACGAATGTTATTCGGTGCTATTGCTGGTCTTGTAGGTCAAACAGCATCGTATCCATTTGATGTTATTCGACGTCGATTGCAAACGGCTGCAGTTATTCGACCTGATGAAGCATCTCTAGGAGCTATAGCAACAGCACGTAAAATAATTCGTGAAGAAGGAATAAGACGTGGTTTATATAAAGGTGTAACGATGAATTGGCTGAAAGGGCCTATATCTGTTGGAGTATCATTCATGACTTTTGATACTTTGTTAAGATTGATCCGTCGATCGTCTATGTTTACTCAGAGTTAATCATGGAATCTTAGATGATTTTTTTTGTTATGTATTTTTTTTTTGTTTTTCTTCTCTTCCATGAATTAGACCCACTTTGTTCTTTTTTTTTGGTATTAACGTGTGATTGTCTTTTTTTTCTTGAAAATGATAGTACGATTTTTTTCCAGATGATCTATGATTTCATACGTATATTTCATACACAATCTTTTCAATTACTAAAACGCTCCCTTTGTCGACGGTGGCAATCGTCTTCATCGTATGATCCAAAAGATAACGATTTAATACCACCTACAACATGTTGTATGAGTAATTGTGCAAATTGTAAATGAAATATTTTCATTTTTTTAAATTTTGAAACAAGAAAAAAAGGAATATTTTTTGTTTTAATTAAATCTAGGTGTATGGATTTCATTTGCTGAAGAAATTGCACAACGTTATCCTCACTCGTCTATGGAAGTGATAGATGATATTTTAAAGCGCTATATTGATGATCAAAGTTTTCGAGAATTTTTAGAATACGAAATTCAAGCACGATCAATGGGAAAGAAATAGTAGTTTGAACATAACTATTTCACATCCTACTTATAGATAGTAAACAAATATTTGTATCTTATTTTTAATGTTGTGCTATGTTCTACCATAATTTTCGTGTTCAACTGTCAAAATTGTTACCCGGTTTTTTTGTAAAGAATCTCCTTTGCTTTTTTATTTTAATCAAGTAAATAGATTATTCCTTGAATTATGTAATGATAAAACTATTTACTAATATAGACAAAACCATTGATTAGCAACGTGGCTTCACAAAATTAAAACACATGTATCTCGAAATAATGAACTTTTCGAGAGTTAATTTGTATATGTTAAATTACTCTGAATACTCTAACAAAATCAGTGTTAGAGATTTTCGTTCAGCGGAGTTATCAGTAAAACACTAGCGTTAGCAACGTGACACAAAAATGGCCATAAATTTTGACTTCATACATTTTAATTTAAAAAGTTCCCAATTGACACAACATTTTTGAAACCAAAATAGCACATCCTCTGGAATACTCATGAGGCTACAAAATCTATATTCAAAGTTTTTTCTGAGCATGTCTATATTTTTCAACAGAATGGATTTGCTTTTCGTTATACAAGACAATGCTCTGCTAACGGAATGAGAAGTTTAAAGACAACATCAAACGATACAACTTCTTTAGAATCTCTAGATGATGTTAACACAATAATTTTTTGTTTCAGAATTTAGAAAACAGATTTTGAAGAGAAAGCTTTTTCGAGTTTGATCTTGCTGAAAATTTCGACATAGGTGTAGTTAGTATTGTAGAGTTCATCTTGAAGTTTTCGGATTTTTTTCTCATACTGTTAGAGAGATATTTCCTCAATTTTTAATTCATACGCAGCTGAAAGAGTCAACGTTTTTACATATGTTTATGCTAAAAAGAATTTATTCATAAAAATAAATATTGTAAAGAACCAGAGGCAAATAAACGGTAAGAATGTCCTGTTTTGCTTATAATGGCCTATATAACGATTTTGGACAAAGCTATACGTTATACCATCAATTACAAACAAATAAATTTGTAATACATTACGAGCAATTGACAAAGAGAACATGAATGATCTATGAATTATTTGCGTGATACATATTTATATGCATCGGAAATAGATCCCCGTAGCGTTGAACTGTTTGACTCCGACTCGAGAAGCTTTTTTGACCAGTATATTGCTTTCTTGAAACTTACGACTGTAGTGCGTTCTTATTCATTATTCAATATAAAAAAAAGAATGCTATACGATTACTCGGAATCCGTCGGAGTCAAGTTTCGCAGTCTGAAGGTCTGCTCTAATAGAAAATCGTTTTTTGTTAGTGTTAGTCAAGGGAAAAAGATCTGTCTATGATCTATAGTACATGAGTTCAATAAAATTCTATCGATTGTAAATTCAAGAATTGGAAGATAAAAAGTATAATTATTGCAAAATCACAGAGAAATCCAAAGTCGAAATTTAAAAATTGTTTTTCTTTCTTTCAGTGCAATGATTCTTTTACAGTAACCGATTTTGTCGTTGTGTTTTGAGGTACTGTAGCAGCAGGTGGTGATGTTAATAATTGAAGATCAGAGTATCGTTGTTTCCAACCACGTAATTCTTGTGATAATGCTTCATTCTCATGTCGTAGGTGAGAGATCTATTGAATGAATATATGCGAATAAGATTTTGTTTCTTTTTATTATTTTTATTTACCTGTTCCAATAATTCACTTCGTTCAACAGATAAATTACCCACCATTGATGTTTGTCTATGGCGGCTACTTGCTGCATAGCCCTTATTTTTAAGAATACGTCGACGACGTTTAATAGTTGCTGCCTCATTCGGTTTCATTGATTTTAATAATGTATTTAATTCTTTAACACTCATTGTCATAATTTGATGATCATTAATCTTACAAAAAAATAATAAATTTTCATCATTGTTATCAATTTAATTTATAAAATAAACATACTGGCAGAGACTCGTCTAATCGATCATCTTCGTTGATATCATGTTTTATCGTAGTCATGATGAAAGAATTAAAATCTGAAGCGTTTATAAAATTTTTATGAATATAGAACCGTACATAGATTTATAAGTATTACTTCAAAAATCAAAAATAAGGTTGCCAACTATTATACTTACCTCAGTAACGCTTACTCATTATCACAAATTCGGTTATGAACAACTTACTCATAATGAATATAGGATTCAATACTATGTTTATACATGATTAACTATTAATTCAAATAAGAATAATGTAACATCAACTTCATTTCTCATTATTATTTGTATGTGTGTCTTATGTATATTGCCATCTTTTGTTGAACAGTTGAAATTTTATTTCTATTATGATCTGATCATATAATATATATATATTGGATTTGTTTCCTTAATCGACGATTATCTTGCAAAATGATATATTAAAATTGAGGTGGATGTGTTTCTAATCTATCCCATGTATTTCAACGCAATCTCGAAATTTGAAAAATAATTGTTAGCATAATAAAATCATTATTTGTATTAATAATACATTAAACAATATATTATTTTCGACATGATTATTGTACAGTTTAATAAATACTTGAGATCAGTCTTTAATCATTTGTCTTCAATTTTGAATTCGTACCAAATTATTATAAAAACACCTAAATGAATAAAGATTTAATATTATAATATAATAAATTTTGATACGTATTTAATAAATGACAAGCGGTTTTCAAATGAATTTGTGAAATTTGTTTCGATCAATAAAAAATAATCTTATGATTAAAGTTAAATTTTTAAAAAAGCAAAAAAATGAAAAATATCCTTTTTTATCGTTTTTAAAATAAGCGAATTGTACTATAGTGTAAAATGCTAAACAGAAAATAGAATAATTATCATTTTAAATAAACAAAACAAAGCCAAAGCAGTTTACTCGTTGGACTATGGTTATGAAATCGCTTCGTTATTTCATAAAATGACAAGTTCTAATGTGTTTCTTCGATGAGAAATCACACCATATGACAATATTATACAGTTCACATATGAAGAATGACCTCCGTGAGGTAATTTAACAAATAAATTGAGTTAGAATACAATGAAAACTTTTTTAGTATGTCAGAAAGAAAATTGAATGGATTTGCAATGCTCGTCTAAGTTTTCATTAAAAAACTTATTCTATCTGTTTGATAAGTTGCTAAAATATACTCAAATCGAAAGTTGAATTGATCAAATCAACTACTGATGTTTTCGCTAAATTTAACAGTGCTATAAAAATTCATAGTCGAATCGAATATCAAACGATTAATTCAATTTTGAAAAATCTTCAGAAATAAATATAGTTATCACAGTAGATGCTTTGTTAAAAGTAACTGAAATCAGCTAATTTGTATTAGAAGAAAACATATCGACTGATGTAGTTAATATTTCCATTAGTGTTTTTCTATGAGAGAGCGAATTTTTTACAAGAAATAAATGAAAAAAAGAGTTACGTTTCAAGACAAAAAATAGTGGCATAACAACGCGCTTAGTCAGTAAGATGTAGCTCATCATGCTGATGATGCACTCTTTGACAGTGCATTTTTTTTGGATATAATTGTGTTCATTGGACAAAAAAAGAAATGTAAAACGACAAGATGAAATCTTTTCTGACATAACTGCTGCAAACAGATAAGATTGAGTCATTGATAATCTATCTACGTTAGAAATATAGCTATAGTCAGGTTTTGCTTATTAAATTTTACTACTTAGTCATTAATAAAAAACAGAATTACTCGAATACTAGACCAATAATAAAAAAGACATTTCAAGATGTCAGTGTTAACTTGACAGAAATAAACACATGGTTGTTACATACAGTTAACCTCTTCCGACGGAGTTTCGTTTGAAGATAATGGGATATTTTGCCTTTGCACAGCGTCTGAGGAGACTACAAACAGAAAAATTGATTACGATATGTCATAAAACCAACCCTTATATGATTTCAATATAGAATTCTGAGGTATATTGAAGATCTCACAAATGACTTTTCTCACACACTATAGTTTTGCTTTTAAGCGTGATGAACCTCGCTGTCTTGTAGATTTGAGCCTCTTACTTCATCCATTCATGAGTGTACAGCTATTTTTGAATAAATTGGATTATTACTTCTACGAAAAAACAGTCTACTTGTCAACAAACGATGTTTTTTCAACACAAACATACAGAAAAATATACAAAAATCTCATTAGATTTGATAAAATTTTCTGATGTTTTCTTTACAGGTTCCAAACTTTTTCTTGCATCCTTTGATAAAGAAAGTTAAGTACTCTCCTAGAAAAAAAATTTGGTGTAAAATTTGTATTCCTTAGGTCTAGAAAGTAGTTTTTCAAAACAGGTGAAATATACTGAAAAAATCAATTTCGTGAAATAGAGTCGTTGTAATGATATGATCGTTTAAAGCGTGTTAGAATAAGTGTATGATAAAATTTTCACACATGTGAGATAAACTATCTCCAAGATATCGATGTTTAGCTGAGTGGGTAGTGTGAGCACCTAAGTAAATCAGAATGAGGTGCCAGAAGAATTATGTTTAGAGCACATGCAAAAATATTTGATTTGCGCAACTCACCAACGGTTTGGTCGTTTCTCTCTTACAATGGCTCATAAGAAATGCAAAGAAATAGATGAAGATAAAGAGCAATGCTGACTGATGACCGGCATTCTCAAGTAGATCTAAAAAGTATCATAAGAGACTCTCATAAGTCAGTTGCGAGTTGATTCAGAATCATCACCTATATATATGTGATCCATCCGGATGAATTTAATGCCGTTGTTTCATGTAGAATAGTTTTTAATATGTGTACAAACAGTAAATAGAATCTTGTAAAAATTCGACTTGAAAAGTATGTACCGGTTTGAACAATTATATCAGTAAACATGTACCTGATTTGAAGATATACTGAAAAAACTCATAGTAACAATACTACTATAGAATAAAAGGAAGACAACACACTAGATTTTTAAAATTATTTCAATGTACATTAAAATCCACATTTGTCACCATTACTTTTGTTATAATGACAGTAGATCGGATTCTCGAGAAAGAAAGATGCATGCATAAATTTTTAAAGCAATACTGTATGTCATTAAAAAGGCTCTAATATACTTCCTGTTTCATTTCAATCAATTAAATAAACACATTTATAAACATAGATGTGTTACAAGTGCCTACTTTATTTTCATAGTTGTAATAGGTTGTATAAAATAAATTCTCTGTTGATCCAATCATGTAAGCACTCAAGAAAAAAGAAGAAAATTGCATAAAATAAAACAAACAAATAATATATGATATCATATAATAATTTTACATTCTTGCAACAAAAAAAAAGGTTTCTTAATTAGACTTTGCATTGAATTACCAGAAGCTTTAGTTATTCTATCATTATTTATTAATATTAAAATCTTTTTCAAAATTTCTCGGTATATTTATTTCTGAAGCAAGAAAAAAAACGAAATTTGGTATGTATCTCTCAAATGTCTTTGTTATTATTTGCTCACTTTTCAATGCTATAAGCAACAATAATTATCAACACTTTGAAAATGAATTGTTATTTGTTGACCGAATTTCTCCTGTTATGAAGATCATTAGTAACTGACAAATAATTTATTCATTTGTTAATATAAATTGAGTTATTCATATACAATACGTTTATTATTAACCAATGAAATGCAAGTTGCATTGATGAAGAGAGGTTGTCGCTCAGTTTTTGAATCCTGTTTCTATGTCTATGGTCATTCAGTATTTTATTTTCTATTTTGTCAGTCTATTATTCTCTCGAATCATACATGGAATTGAAGTAAGTCCTGGGTTTTCATAAAGAACTTTTTGACTTTGGAACTTTTTCTTCGCTAGTTGTGTTAGCTCAACATTTCCTAAATCGACCAAATCATCTAGAGGTCGATATTCGGAATTAACTGCAGAAGAAAATGATGAAATTAAAGAAGTATTTGAATTGTTTGATAATGATAAAGATAATGAACTTGATTATCATGAGTTCAAAGTATCGTTTTCTAATTTGATTTTTATTCTGCATATATATTTTTGTACTTGACTAGATAGCACTTCGTGCATTAGGTTTTGATATCCAAAAAGCAGAAGTAGAAAGACTAATGCATGATTACGATCGACAAGGAACAAACAAAATAACGTATCATGATTTTCATGAAGTTGGTAAGTATTAATTCATTTTAAAGGTATCTTATTCCCTTTTTTTAATCCTAACTTCCGTTTTTTTTTGTAATCCTCGTACAGTCTGAAGTATGATTTATCTATCAAGTATATTTCTGGATCCAAAAATGTCAAAGAAATCGAGACAAAATCAAATTTAAGTAACGGAAATAACGAATCGCATTTTTCTTGACCAACTTTTTCATGAAAAAAAAGGTGTAGAAAAACTCTTGTTTCTCCGACCTAGTATATTTGATCAAGCTGGAACTTTTTTTTGCATATATCCTATACACTGTTGACAATGGCTACTAGTTTTGTTTTAAAAGATATTGTCCTGCTAATTTTTGGTAGCTCTTGAAAAAAACAGGTCTATGAAAAAAAACATGTTTTTTTAAGGCACCTTCGACACTTTGGCTTGTTTGTTCGATGGATAACAATCACAAGATAACTATCGCAAACAGTGTTTACTATTCGTGTCAAAATATGATGTATTATATTGATTTTCGAATAACTTTTAATGGAAACATCATAGAGACCTGTGGTTCTCACCATTCAAGAGAGAAGATCTGAAGCCATCGAAGTATATCAAATTTCGATCAGTCAGCTATTGATCGATCAGGTGAGTTCCTGGTGGGGATTGTCAAAAACGATATTCTGAAACTATTTCCATTCGAATTTAAACTTGTAACAAGAATAATTGATAGAAAAATTCTTCTCTTTAGATCTATGTCAGGTAGATATTCATAGTCTGTTCCATTCAAGAGGTATATATCTTTTTCTGAGACCTCCATTGCCAGCTAATAGACCTGTAGCCAGTCCGTAAAGAAGTGGTAACTCACCATACTGAGTCGAATAGTGATATTTATTTTTAGATTCAAAATGATTTGAATCTGTTATCTCAAGGTCATTTCGAACCTTAAAATAAATATTACCGTTCGATTCTGCGTGGTAAATTATCGCCTGCCTAGTTACTTTTCCAGGTGATCACAAATCAATTGACTGAAATCGAGGCTCTCAAGAAAGATCTATGACTCTCGAGTGGAACAAGTGAGGAATGTCGGTTGTGCATAAACCAAAATGGAAATAGATTCAGAATATCTTTTTGTCAAAATCTCCACTAAGAACTCATCTGAATGTTCGATTGTTGGCAAATGCAATTTCAATATACTTCAATAACTCGGGATCTTCTCTCTTGAATGGTGAAAATCACAGGTTTCTATGATGTTTCTATCAAAAGCTATTTAAAATTCAGTGTAGTACACAATACTTTGAGATGAATAAATAATAGTACCTCCAAAAACAATATTCAGTTCACTCCAACATACCATCTCGGAGCAACAGAGACAAAACCTGGGATCATCCTTCATCATTATAATCCCAATATCTCATAGAAGACAACATTCGAGAACTGTGAGTCAACGTTCATTTTTGCTCTACTCGTCAAGATCTACTTGTTCTGAAAGTTTTAAAATTTTTTCCAGAGAGTCTTGCTTCGGGAAAGGATACCTTTAAAGACATTAAATTGAATGATTTAAATTCATTGTATATTTTTTGTCTCACTTAAGCTGGTGAAATGGTACTCCAACGGGATTTACATGAGGAAATTCTTAAAGCTTTTAAACTTTTTGATGATGACGAGACTGGTAAAATTTCATTGAAAAAATTACGACGTATTGCACGGTAAAAGAACAAAAAAATACTAAAATAAATCGATTGTCCTAAAATGCTTTACTATTAACAGAGAAATAGGTGATAATGTTAATGAAGAAGAACTTAAAGCAATGATTGATGAATTTGATTTAGATGGTGATGGTGAAAGTAGGAGATGTTTTGTTTTAATATTCAACAATTCTGACGTTTTTTTTTCTAGTTAACTTCGATGAATTTATGGCTATGCTTAATTCAGACTAATACATTTGCAATGAATAAAGAATGTCAGATATTATCGCTTTAATTTTTTGTACACATGTTAATTGTAGACTTTTTTCTTGGGATAAAATTTTGTAAAATAATTATTTTTGGGGTGTGAACTTTTTCAATGTTAATTTTAACATATATTTGTTCTTTTAGATAAAAATGTTAAGTGAGGATTGGCTTGATAATGAACCACCAACAACAAATGTAAGTTTTTCACTTAAAAGTTTTTTTTTCTCTATTTACAATTCATCTAACCTACATGATTAGTCAAAAAAGAAATCAAAAGGAGCAGCGCGTGTACTTGATGAACCAATTGATGATACATTTGATACCTTACTCGAAAGTGCTTCAAAGGTGATAAAAGCGCTTTCATTATATAATAATTTCTTTCTAATATAACATATCAATAAAATTAGTTTCAGTTTTATTGAATATATCTGTAATAAACCAATGCACTCTATTCTTAATCACTTGTGAGTACTAATATCATAATAATTTAGAAAAAAAATAATAATAAATAAATGAAATTAATCATACACGCTTTGCTTCGATTTGATTTGATTTGATTTGATTATTAATCTACAGAAAAATGATACAGAAATCTTCTTATATTTACAGTCTGCTAACCTTACAGCATCATTAAAATCAAAATCAAGTCGACGACCTAATGCTGAAGCAGCAAGTGGTTGGTCAAATGATGTTAATGATGAAAATGGCAGTTTGTATGTTATTTATTGTTTAGAATACAATTTTGAATTTTCATGTTTAAAAAAAAAACAAAAAAATAATTATATATAGAGATATCTCATCTATGCCTACTTCTCAACCGCCAATGATTCGACAAAGTAATCGTCGAGCAGCAGAAGAAATCATTGCTACAGGTAAATTTTAAAACAAAATGAACACTTAACAATCCTAGAAATTTATGCCACTTCTTGATGTCTCGATTCGCTTCATTTAGAATAGCACTATAAAAAGTATATTCCTTTCACCAATATGATTTCTAAACCATAGAACTTTATAATCACTATACTCATTAATTATAGTATTGTAAAAAGATAATTATCGCAGTGATCACAATTTTAATAAGATTGGAGAATATTATACTTGAAAAACCTAAGTTAGAGATAAGTCGGATTACATATTGAACTGAAAAAACGTGATGCCTTCGTAGTTAGTTCAACTTTTTAAAGACTATCATTTATTAACATAAGTTTTCACAATTGTAATACTCAGTGATCAATTTCAGAAAGCCAGATCGGTTACTACTTTTAACACACAGATTACTATGGCTCTATATAATTCTGATTGAAATCAGATTTTTCCATTTTGAAGATAGATTGCAATAAGTTTTTATCGTTTTTGATTTCTTACTCTAGTTTTTTATTGTATTTAATTGAATAGTGCCATTTTAGTCATTTTTTTTCTGTTTTCTCACGTGGGAAACCTTCCTTGAAAGAATAAATAAAGTCTTGATCGGGTAGCCCATCGTGAGGCCTGATACTTAATCTATTTATTTTTTATGCTAAATAGATATTCCTACGATTCCTATGGATGATGCTGATGCGGATGATACAATTGATATGACTCCACAAGTAGCTGTTGCTCCCGAGTAAACAAACATTCCCTGATAATTTTTTGTGAAAAATTCTTTGTTTTTTTTTTAAAGATTTTCTGTTCATCAAATAGCTTCATTCAAAGAAATTGAACATGAATTTTCTCGTGAACGTGCTAGTCAATATATTGTAAATATGATCATCAAATAAATATTGCAGATACATATATATATATTTTGTAACTAGGATAGCAAAATTGATATTGGTATATTATATCATAATCTTCATTTACAAGAAGAACTCGATGCCGAAGTAAAAAATTATCATTTTTGAAATTTTCTTTCTTTTCTAAATATTTATTTCATCTAGGAACAAAAACCTTGGGATTGGGACAAACTATTTGTTGAAGTTCGAAATTCTATAACGAATCCAACAATGGATTCATAATATCTTATCTAATTTTATTTTCAATATATATGTATAAACAATAATAAATTCCACAAACAAAAAATAACTATTGAAAAAAACAAAACAAAAAAAAACTCTTCTAAAAAAATTAATTTACATATAACATCTTATAACACCTGTTCTAAGATTAAAACCAATAAGTATTTCTTTATTAGGTCCAATAACTACACCTAAACAGTATTTGCCTTCAATTCGTCCAACAGATTGATTTTTTGTATTAAAATGTATAAATAAAGAACGTTTTACAATTCCATCAAATGACCAATCAAATTTAAGTAATAAACTACTATCACGTGGAAATAAAGCAATGCCCCCTATATTCATATTTGTACCAGCACTGAAATGACTTGTAAATATTCGTTCACGAGATATTTTATTATAAATATATACTTGTTGTAAATCTTTACAAAGTATAGCTAATAATTGATGATTTAATGCAAGACGGAATGGAATAAAACTTGATTCATTATCAAATGAAATAAAACTATCACGTTTTGAAAGTATTGATGATATTTCATGTGTAAATAACGGTTGGGCATGAAAAAATATTGTTTGTGTCATAGAATCAATAGCCCATAGACGATTTTCATCTGCAAGATATTGATGTATAGGATTTGATAATTGAATAGGTCCATGTTCAAGTATTCCATCATGAGTAAAGAAAAAAAGTGAACCATTATCATGTTTTTGATGAACATGCAAAAGCATAAAACGATTAAATACAGTAAATGATTGTACAAGAATATGTGTTTGTTCAGGAAAAAGACTAATTGATCGAATATAACGTGGTGAATCATATGTAACTGGTGAAATATATGTTAAAATTGATACAATACCATTTGTACTACAACTAAAAATTAATGTTGATTTACCAAGTGGATAAACACAAAGATGAGCTGGAAGTGCTTTAATAACTACTGTCCACATTGGTAATTTTGGTGGAATTGATTGAAGTGATGTATCACCATAAGTATTTATCATTGATTGATCAGATGATGAATTTGATGTTTTCGATTCGGATTCAATCGATTTGTAAAGAAGTTCACCGAATATATTATCCAAGGAATTTTCCGTTGGAGAACTAAGCATCGGTACCTAAAATAAGACTATATTTGTCTTAAAGCCTTTAGGTATGATTTTTGCTATAGCAACATTTGCATAAATGATAATTCTGCTTTGCTTTTGTAGAACTCACGTTAATCGAAACGGGGGCAGAACAGATAATAGTGATTGGATTCATTGCCATAGCAGTGAAACAAGCTGTTGATCAGTACGTAGCGTTGACGATTATCACTGAGGCATAGGTCTACACATGTACGTATAGAATAACCGTGAAGACCAAGCTTTTCTCGAACGAGAAAATCGAAGTCGAGAATTTCGATGGATTCTCTATAGTTTCGAGTTTCTTGGCCCTGAAAAGTTTTAGCCTATTTTTATAGAACGCAGCTGTTTTTCTTTTCAAATGACCTGCCCGACGAAAAAAATTGGAACTAATCCAAGGCTATCATAGCCCTATCATTCATTCATCGTTAGTCTATAGGTACATGTTTACATCAGTACAAAGCTGTACATAAGACGCATGCTATCGGTGGACGGTGAACCATAACAGCTACATCTCTAGGTGTTTAATGGCATTAAAATTAAGATTTAGATTATTCTAGAATATTTCAATGCCTTCCTCAAAATTTCAATAGCTAAACTATGTTCTAAATAGTACAACTTGAAATATTTGAGCAGATAAAAATCTATATTCCAGATATCAAGAATGATGGATAGGAATGTACTGATTTGCCACAGTTGTCATCTAATCAACATAGAAAGCGTGAAGTGATCAAGTTATAATTTTGCAAAATAACCAATATCAGCATTTCTAAGCTTATCGAAATTTGTTATAGTAGCTGAGAGTTGCTGTATATATAATGGACATGTACAACAAGCTTATTTTCCAGTTAAATGAATGGTTAAAATGATAATAATGTTAAATTAAGAAGTACGAAATACCAAAATGAGAAGCAACAAGGCAAACAAAAAATTGAGAGCTAATAAAGAAAGAGAAAATTACGGTGTTCGAAATTCAGAAATAAATAAGATAGATCGTTTCCATGACGATCGATTATTCTTGGAAAACAACTATAGTTTGCGAGAAAGTTTTCATTTAACATATTTCGTACAAGTATAATAAATCTAAAGAAAACATGTGAATTTCATGTTTTAATTTCAAAGGAACTGTGATGGCAAGCTTTTTTAAAATAAAATAAAAATAACTAACTATATCTGCTTTGTGTTTGAGTAATCGTAGTTGTCGATCAGCTACATCAGTTAAACGCTTGATTTCTTTTTCAACGTTGATATTTTCAAGAATATTTTCACTGTTCCTACAATGTAATATAATCTAGATTAATGAACGCATTAGAAAAAACAAAAAATATATACCTCAAAGTATTTAATCGAGGTTCAACTAATCTAGATACTGTATTAATATCAATAGGTTGATGTTTTAATCTAGAAATTATTATTTTTTTATCGAAAAACAAAACATATAATGTATTCATATATAGATTTACGCATTGATATCATTTGCTTTTTGTTGTGTTGTTAGTAGATTTTCAAGTTCTTCTTGGTATTTATCAATTTGTGTAAAAAAACTTCTAGTTTGTTGATCAATTATTTCATGTAATTGATTTGCTTGTTCATGAATTTTTTCTAATGATATTGATTTCTGATTTTCTATTAAATATTCACAATTTTCTATTGTTTTTATTATTTTCCTTTTAATATTTCCATTATCTATTTCACATTTTTTACATAACTTTCCATTATCATCACTTATATAATTTTTTTGACATGAATCACAAATATGATGACTCTTTTCTTCTCGTAAATATTGTTTAACCATAGTTGCTAATGTGCCATGTGATATAAGACTATTAGCAAATCGATCAAGATTATCAAATGGAATTCGAGTTGAACAAATGGGACACATGACTAAAAAGCGGACGATGTATTCTATTAATTGTACACAAAGGGTGTCCCAGAATAACTGAGAAAATATTGTCAACATACTTTTTCTTGACTTAGAAGTTTGAAATTTTTATTACACATATATCTAACCAAGATCTTTAATTTTCTAAAGTTTCAACTCTCGAGCTGAAGCTAGTGCTGATATGCATAGAAAAGATTAACATACATGAATCATGATACTAGATTTTTACTATCGAGTAAATAGTGACAGAGTGGCGAAGGATCGTTTTAATTGAGTGGTCCATAATAAATTAAATTTGTCCCGTTTTACTGTGTAGTTTTTTCAGTTACTATGACTTTCATAAATTTTACTTCGTTTCGTTCCTTTGCAGGGTTCGACTCGAATTGAATCCGGTTACGAAAACATTTTTTTGATTTCGAAGTATATCTATCGACTGTGCTCAGGTTGGGTCAATAAAATTTGGCCTATGGCGGACACTGTCTCTTCGGAGTTTAAGTGAAACAGAGACTACGCTCTCATCGACACTCTGTTCGGTTTATACTTATTATTATTAAAATTGTAAAAGAGATGTAAGTATAGAAAACTAAAACGCGACAAATTTTATTTCTCCTGAATCTAGATTGTAACTGGATATGGATGCGTTTCTATATACAAATCTTTTAGATTTATTAAAAATTTTATTTTAATTGCCTATCAGTTACGAAAACACAAAAGATTATTAATGGCTTGTATTGAATTTAAACTGTTTCAAAACAACATTGAGTATTGGTCGCACAGTTCTTAAGCATAATTATTTGATGAACGTATTGGATCGAAAGATAGCAATGCTAGATTTATTCATGTACGAAGAACTGAAAATATAGTGAACCGAAAAGTGTCTGATCCGTCATTATGTTTAAAAAAAAGAAAATGAGAGAGAATGAAAGGAACTTTCAAAAGAAAAATAGATGAAATATCTTAACAATTACAATGGATCAATAAAACCAATCCAGAGATTGTCCATACATATAAATTTTTATTATGGTTTACGTTTTTGATAGAAATTTGTTTTGTAAAGTTTCTTTCTATCAGATGTTGACAAAGATCACTGGTCAACACATAAACATGCCACAAAAGAAATCAAATATAAAATTTCATTGTATTTTACTCTTGTCTATGCATTTCAGCACTATTTTTAGCTAGAGATCTGGCACTTTGGAAAATTACGAGCTCAATTAAGTATTACACGTAATACAAATCTTAGCCTTCTACGTAAAGAAAAAGTATGTTGATAATTTATCGTCAGTTATTGTAGGATATCCTTTGTTAATAACAAACATACTTGATTTATTATTGCTCATTTTAGCTAATTCTAAACAGCATGAACGACAAAATGCATGGCTACAAATTAGCATAACTGGATCATTGTATAAATGTGATTCAGAAGGTTTAACATGACATGAAACAAAATCACGAGTAAATAATGGCATTATTAATGTAAATCTACAACCAAAATAAAAAGTTAATAAGTTATAAGAAAGATGACTATTAAAAAAATAACAACAATACATATATACAGTGTCTCTAAAAATTATTGAACCCAATTTGTTCTCAACTTTTTTCCACTGCCATCAATACTAATGAAACCTATCCTCAGAAAATTCATGTTAGAAATAAAATTCTTCATATGAATCATTAATTAAATTCTTATTATCATTGATAGTAGTGTAAAAATGAGCTGAAAATAAACTCGATCGAATAATTTTGTACAACACTGTGCATATATATGTGTAAATGTGACTAGATAAGATGTAATCATATTATTTGACATAGCATTGAATGATGAATGTGTTGGAATCGTCGGTTGACATAGTAACAAGAAATTCTGTGTCAGATTTGCCTTTAGTTATACTTAAATTTCTATTTGCTTTAATAAATTCGATGGATTGTTCATTGTCTAATTGTGTTAATAATATAATATGAGGAAAACGATATATTAACATTTGATTAGTAAGTTCAATATCGTACGGTTGTAAATCTGTTAATGGTGTTTTGATTTGTTTTAAATAAGATGCAGTATATCTATCGAATAGAAGAATTATTCCAGTTGATGCCCGATCCATAACAGCAACAAATGTTTGGTTAGAATCAAATCGATATGGATTAAAAGATTGTTGTTTAAATGAAATAAATTGTGTTTTTTCAGGTAGATTCTTATTGATAATATCATTTGATTGAAGTAAAAAATAGAAAATTGTTGATGAAATTAATTCAAGACACCATAAATAATTATGATCAAAACGAATTTGACTAATGTATTCATTAAATAATGTTACAGAATGTAAAAGAAGACCATTATGTGAATAAAAATCAAGAATAGATTCTACAGATGAATTGAAAATAACAATGAGAGAAAATACACAAACTGTAAGTGATTTAATGATAACTGGTTGTGGTTTTTCATTATATTGTAAATAGAATGTATCGATGAGTGATAAATTTAATGTCGTATAACTATAAACAGATACATAACCATATTCAGTGCAAATAAATAGTTTTGATGATTCAGATTCAAATACAATATGAGATGGATGACAAACACATGTCACTGACCAAAGAAGTCGGGATGTTGATGATTTTACTAATGAAGTTAATAAATTTGTGTCAGGTAAAATGAGTTCACCAAGTAAATGAATAGGTATGACTGATGGTTCGGTTAATATTACATTCTTATGTAAAATTGATTGTTGATTCAGATCATGATCTAAACTAAATTAAATGTTCTTGTTTTTAATGTATATTAGTATTTTTATATCGACGAAAACTTACTCGGAAAATGGCTGTTCATTTAGTGACTCATAACCGGAACTTGAGTTTGTTTCTTCATAATATCTATGGAATAATGAAAAATGAGTGTGAAGTTAAATTCAATTATCTCTTACTTTTGTTCATTTATTTGAGTAAATATTGATTCACAATATGTGTCAATCTACGACATACTTGGTCAAAATGATTTAATACAGATAATATGATTAACATAAAGATATAACAAACCTGATCAATGAAATCGAAAGCACAGAAATCAATATGCATTTTCATATTTTCAAGTTTATCCTTTGTCCCTTGAATAAGTTGTTGATTCTTTCTCACAAGTAAACGATATTCATTAATAACATGAAGAATATTCTTCTTTAATTCCATTCGATGATCAATGAGACATTCACGACATATTTTTTTATTACAATGAATACAAAATTCAAGATGATCAACATTTAAATCTCTATTAATCACGTTAAAACAAACAGAACAGGAAGATTTAATTGATGACGATGATGTTTTATCAAACCGTAAGGCAGTAACATATGGTACACAATGTAATGTAACATAATATTTCAATGTTGACCAATCATTGAATCCATGTCGCATGGCACAAATACGACATTCAAATACAATCTGATCTTTAGTATCAAGATCACGACGATGTAACTTTGGTATACATTTAAAACAATACATATGTTTACAAGGCATCCATCTTGGATCATTGAATAACTTTAAACAAATAGGACATTTATTTCCTTGACTAGTCATCTGCAATGAAATCGATTAGTTATTTTTAACAAAATAAAAGTTCCATAGACTATCAAAATGCTTGTGTGTATTGAATAATTGACTTTTATCTAGAAATGATTAGAATGATTGTATTAAGAGTATGCCCCCCTCACTTTCGGACTACTTCTGGCGCTCGGTTACAGTACAGTAGATCAAAGTTACATTTTTACCACAAGTAGATTATTGAAAATAATTAAAAACCATGAAACATGAAGCCTTACACGAAAAGAAAAAGTAATGACTTTCAAAATTGCCCACAATGAATTTAGTTTTTCTTTCTTTTGAAGCTTCTGCCTACTGTAGCTTTCGTTATTCGACAATGAATATACTTCTTATTTTTCTAGGAATTCACTCCATGGGATAGATGTTCATTGTTCTTATGCCACTTTCATCCTTCTATAGTGCTATGCCTATTAGAATCACATGCATGAGAATTGAGTTTTGTAGAAAATAAATTAAGAATCACTCTTGTGTCGAACATGCAACCAATTACATTTTATCCCTATCTAATTTTGACGTTCAAACATGAACTAAACTATGCAAATTGTTCTTTATTTCATCTATTTTCAATTCATAACTGTTGTTCTTTTTTTCAATTAATTTAGTACAAAAACAAAAAAAAAACAATAAAGATGATTATATATCAACAAAGAGAAATGTAAATGCACTGAGAAAACAACAATATTAACAACTAGTTTATCACACTACAAATGTTCATATTTTAGTTGAAAATGAAATAGAAAAAACAAAAAAAGAACTAACCATATACAATAACAATACAAATATTGAGAAAGAATTTTTTCTCATGACAAAATATATGTTTATGAATTGAATATGTATTATTCAAAAATAAAAATCAAATCAGAATTTTTTTAAAGAGCTCAATTCACATACCATGAAAATATCTGACAAGAATGTGATCACGTTTTTTTTTGCTACAAAGCATATGAAAAAGACAAAAACATGAATTATTGGATTGTTGAAAATTAATAACAATGAATCAAACCACGATCACCTCGCATAGCAAAACCCAATATAACTTCATCATCGGGTCCTATAAAAATTTATACAACAAACGATTCTGTTAGATAAGATGACTGCCCTTCATTTGAAACACCATCTATACCATATTGTTGAACAACTCATTTTGCATCGAATGGTACATCTGGGTATGTCTCCAAACCAACTTTTACCATAATTTTGTTTAAAGTTACTTCCATCAAGTTTTGTCTGGTCTTTAATCGTATACATCTAATAATAGTTTTCTTAGTACCAAGAATTTTAGTATTATTACTTGCTTCAATCATATTTAGCTTTTATGATGTTTTAAATTGTTCGATGATGTTCATGAGGATAAAGGCAACCAAGCGTGTAGCTTTCTTAGATATTGTGTTCCACAAATCTTTCTAGATATAGCAATTAATTGTCCTCTAATTTTCTATGAATCTTAGCCAGATTGGTCAATCAATGCAGAAGAAAAGTCAGTTTTTCGATTCATATCAACAGAAGTGTGTAAATTTTGCAATAAACAGTTTTTGAGTGAAAACATTTCAATGAATTGGTAAGTTCATCATGCTCTTTTATTTGATATATATGGATTGCTCAGCAATAGCAAAAAGTTTTTCGCTTTCAGAATCCTGCAAAGGGTACGAAAACGGAACTATTACAAAGATTAGTTTTTGTTTTATTTTGTTCCTTACAAACTCAAATTCTGATTAGCCGCGTGTGATTAGAGTATAGAGCTCTATTAGATTTCATATATGTTTGGTCTTTTATGAAAACTAAAGAGTTTTATACAGCCTCATACCTCCTACAGGGTCTGAAAAAGTAAAAAGTTTTTGCCGTTTTTCGGATGATCCATATATGTCGAATGATAGAGTATGATGAACTGATTATTATAGATAGAAATTTTTTCACTTAAAAAATATCTATCGCAAAGATCCATACACGTTTCTGTCCTTAGGAATTGAATAATTGGCTTTTTTTAGGTATTGATTGAGTGATTTGAGTATGGCATGCTTAAAATTCAAAGAAAAATCAATTGGTATATTTATAGAGCTTAGTGTTACCCGATAGCTGAGAAAATTGCATCGTTGGTTGCCTTTATCCTCATGAACATCATCGAACAATTTAAAACATCATAAAAGCAAAAAAATTATTGAAGCAAATAATAATGTCAACATTTTCAGTACTGAAAAAGCAATTTTTAGAGGCACACGATTGGAGACCAGACAAAACTTGATGGAAGTAACTTTAAACAAAATTTGAGATTGATTAGTTTGAAGACATACTGAGTACTAATATTTGGTTATATCACTCATAATTGCTATAATATTTCTTGAATAATATATGACTTCTCAGAACATACATTGATGGAAATGCCACTCTACTGATATACTATTGGATGAAACTCTAGTTGCTCTATAAAATTTTATACACTATTTTTCAAATGAAGAGTGATTCTCTTATCCTACAGAATCCTTTCTTTGTTTCGCATGTATATTATAAAACTCTTACCGAGTACCATACTGTAAAGTGTCTCAGCTTGAATTAGACGTTTTTCTTGTCCATCTGGAGTTAATTCAATAAGACAACGTCGAGGAGTATTATGAAATTTATTTCGGCCGTTATTGGTCTCATGTGAATTATTATCATAACATTTATCTTCCGTAAGTTTAAGTAAAGTTCGATTATCTTTAAAAATAACTCCATCGGTTAACTTCCATTCTGGATTATGTAAATTTTCGTAAGTTGTTATTAAACTAAATTTATTATCTTTAGCATATAAACGATATGAATCATGTTCTGCATCAATAAGACCTATTGATTGATTTGATTGTATCATTATTGATGGTTCAAATTGTTCATCAGAAAAATCAAGTACAATTTCTTCATCTTGTAAATATTTATGGATTTCATTTTTATTATTCGGTGCCATATAACAATAAACATTATTTTGCATTGGATTAAGGGCCCAAAGACGGCCAAAAGTTTGATCGGCAAGTATAGTTCGTATAGGATGTGATTGATAAATACCATCAATTTCATCACCACCATGAGAAAATAAATAAATCATACCACCATGATCATTATACCGACCCTAAAATAAATATGTATACTTTCGAAAAAAAATTTTTTTGAAATAAAAACGAACTTGTTCGCCTTTCATTATAGGTAAACCAGCTTTAATTAATTTTGAATGTTCTATTTCGTTTGATTTTTGTTCAAAACGACGTACATAAACAACAATAGCAAACTCATAAACAGTAAATGATTCCAAAAGTAAACGTGAATTTTTTGGAAATAATTCACCTGTACCAATGATCGATGGTTTTATTTTACTCATTGATTTTGGTAGACTATAAACACTTATTTGACCATAATCATCAGCAATAAATAACATATAATCATGTCTATGGTGAGGACGCGTATCAGAATGACGAGCTCGATTACGATTATCGAGTACGGCAAGAAAACATGGAATTTCTTTGAAATCAATTGACCATTGATATTTATAATTAGGAACAATATCTAAATTGTCTTCAGTTGATTGAAGTAGTGGAGGACGTGGACGTGCAGAGACACGACCGCGACCTCGATAATTACCGTTGTATCTAAAAAGACTTTTTTCAGTTATGCAAAGACAAAAACACAGAGATATAAAGGTGTAGAATGATAAAGATAAGAACAGAATTATAGATAATGTCCTCTGTTTTCTGTTTGATATGTTTTGTCTTCCTAGAGAAGATTTCCAATCAATGAATCGCTTGTGAATCGAGACTATGTACAATATATAGATTTAAATGAGTTTTAAACATACTAAAAGAAATTGAAGTTTCTAGTTTATTACTGCATAAATACCACAAATGTTTGATAGTTTTAATGAATGCCGTAGTTCCCAGCAGGAAAACTAATTTTTGAATTTTGATTTGAGACATTATGCATAGACGGGCTTTAACGAGGGTAGTTTATTGGGAAGGTTTTAAGTCTCTTGATTTACTTCTATACTGAAATACGAACATCAAATCTGTCGTTATATATGAGCAATGTAAATGATGCAGATTTACTGTGGCTAGATCCTAAGATAAGAACAACAGCTTGACCCGAAATATTCAAAAGAAACTAGTCTCGTCAAAGTCTATCTCTGTGTCAAGTTTCAAGTCGAAACTCGAAAATCATCTTTTCTAAGGCGACCACAGTATTCATCTAAAGACTACCGTGAAAGTGCAATATCTTAGTAACAATAAACTAAGGCTCTGAACTCTTTTTAGAATATTCATGGTTCATCTGGCTCTTCACAATGCACATAGTCTCGACTCAACATCGATTTATCGTTTTGATGACTTCTTTCATCGTTTACACATATCTGATTTTCTGTATATTATGACAATATTTGAATACCTACCGACCATTTCTAGGGTTATAATTATTTCGAGGATAGAATCCAACTACATGCGATGAATGTTGAATTCCACGACCACCTCGTGATCGAATAGATGGTCGCACGCGACGAGGAAAACGTGTTCGTTCAGTGGTTATTGACATTAATGATAATAAATTATTATCATTTGAATTGATTTGATGATTATGATTGGCTGTTGATGTTGTTGTTGATGATGTTTGAGTTGATTGTTCATCAAATTTGAGTTCACCAATTAAATGACTAAGATTTATTGAAGTTGGATCCGGTTGAGATAGATAAGGAATCTTCAAACCAAAAAATTAATATAACATAAAGAATATCATTTTATCTTACTTTCATTTCAATTTCTTTTAATTGTTTATTACGTGTTATTAATTGTTGTAAAAGTTTTTCTGTTTCTTCGAGATATGATAATAAATTTGATGTATTTGTTTCTTCTCTAAAATAAAATATTTTCATAGAATTTTATTTTTGAATAGTATTAGAAAACATTTTTACTCAAGAATTTTTGGAAGACGTTCTTTTATCGATTCATATTCATTATTAACATCATTGGTTTTTATTCTAAACATAAAAAAAGAGTAAAAATTTAATAAAAAACACTCAGTTTGTTTTTGATATACGATTACATTTGTTCAAGACTTTGAATATGATTATCAATATGTTTTGCAAGTGTTTGGCGATGATTATCAATAGTCGATTTTAAATTTTTACTTCTTTCTTCAATTGTTTTTCTTATATCATCAAGTTTTGATATTGCAGTCATTTTATTGTGATGAGATAAAACTAAATATAGAAAAGAATATAGTTTTTTAAACTTTATGTTAAAATATTAGTACAAATAAAAGAAATACATTAGCAGAAAAAGGCCTCTTCCTCTATACAAATTGTACTAAATTAAGTAATCAAACGAAAACATTTTTATTTTGTACAAGCTCATAGTAATTCTCTGATCATTAGTGTAATTTTCAGTTACTCTGACTTTTATCAATATGGGAGAAGTTAACGACTAATAAATTGTGAACTTTTTCCTTCATCAATCCATTCTTAGAAATTGCCAATGTTCGAAGTCGTTTTCTTCTTGCTGTTTTCACAACGTCAAATCGTAGCCAAATGGTTTCCAAACTGTTGGCAAGAAATCATACTTGTGAATATCACACATCAATTTTATGTGAAACAGACGACGCAATCAAAACTTTGACTTGAGAAACAACTCCTAACATCGGCTTTGCTAGGATGTCTGAAGGTTCATACGAGCTTTTCTTTCTTTGTAACTTCCAAACAAGTCCTCGGACTTAATTCAGGCGAATGGTGGTCTCATCAAAAAAGATCAGTTGATACCCTTGTGATTTTGCTCTCATTTTAAACGATTCTCTCGATAACTTTCTACGAGCAATGACTTCGACATGAGTCGATCATATTTCATGCCTAATTCGCTTAGTCACTGCCACGCCTTTCTCTCATTAAAGACTAGTTCATTTTTGCTTCAACCAGTTTGCAATGTCTCTGTTAGTAATGAATATTGGTTGTTCGAGAAGTGAAATTATTTAATTATCCTTTGTCAGGGCCATCGTATGTAGTCGATCGGATCGAGTTGAATCGATCGAGTTTTATTGTTTCAGCCCAGATTTAACTGTGGTTACATCACAATGCAGTGCTTTCGTCACAGTAGCGTGACTCAGTTTTGAACCGAACGAATGCTGAGATAAAAATATAATTTGGTACCGCTGACCCATCAGTAAAGCTGTATGACATAAGAAAACCAGGACTAATAGTTAACAATAATCCCGAAGAAATGAATACTGATTCTGATCAGAAGACGATTTGTGCTTAAAACTGCTGGATTGGTCTCGGTTTCAGATTTAGAATTTTTCTCTCAATCGATGTTGGATCCGAAAATTTTGAGCATGATGGACTCTAGTCAATGAATAGAAAAGGCTGAAAAAGTATCTTGCATATTCAGGGAAAATATTGAATTCCGATGAGAACCTTTTATTGAAAGTATCAAAGTATGGTTCGATCGGGTCCGATGCGGAAATTTTGTACTCGGCCACTCCTACTAGTAGTGCTTATTTATATAAGTTCCAGGGAAAATCCTATTGACAGGAGAGATTTTGGTCCACTACTCTATGTATGTATACTTACAAACATGTTCATTAATTTGATCGAATTTTTTCTTACATTGTATCCATTTATCATGAAGTATATCTATTATAATTTGATAATGTTTTTCCATACATAATTCACATATATCAGAATTACAGTGTTCACAAAGAATAATCATATTAGATTTTCTCTTACATATGGTACATGGTGGTTGAGCAACAGCAACTTGTTTACGTGTAGTTAAAGGGAGACTAGATGATGATATTGATAAAGCTGTTTGCTGATCATTTGGATTTATATCATCTTCAGTTTGTGGTGAAGATATTGATATTGAATCATAGTCAACTAATTTTTTTGATGAGGCTTGTTTTTGTTTTATCTGTTGACGAACTAGATCATTGACAACATTATCGATAACTAAAGACTAGATTAAAGAAAAAACGAAAGATTAACTGTTTAAACGAATGTCATTTGTTTTGAATGTATATAAGAAGTAAAACAAAATTATAGGCATTAATTTATGATCAACTTAGCAAAGACTATTTTAAGTAGTCATCTACAAAATATTTCAATACTTTGTGCGAAAGTTTACGTGAATAACTCTTAAATACTTCAAGCGATTATTGTTAATTCTTTATGATATGATAATATATTCCTTGAATTTTCGTTCCGTATATCTTCACATGGATGTCTATGCTGATAAAAATTAAAATTGTTTTGTGTTAATGGTCAAATTTCAGTCACCTATTCCTGTCAAAAAGAAACATGCAAGTCAAACTTGGCAAATCAACATCAGACATAGACTGTACAAGAGATGCGTTTCAACGGTTTTGCGAAAATCAGTATGGTAGTAAGTGAATAACAATCTGAAAGATCTTGAAAAACTATAGGAGAGATAATCGACGAAATTCATGATATTGGTGAAAAGTGCTCCAATTGACTATTGTGAGTTGTTGCAACAGCTTGCCTTATTTCGTGACTCACAGCAGACTAAATTTTGATAAACTATTTTTGAATGAAACCATACGAGATACAATGCGTCCGACAACTTAACAAAGAACTCCTATATGATTTAGCTAAAATACTATCGTTTTGATGCTAATGTTAGAAAAAGTCAATAATCGTGAGAATTCGCTTTTACTTTCAGGATGAAGTATCTTTTAATTTAAATGATTTATCAATAAGAAATAAAGTAAAAATCTGTATGCATAAGAATTGATAAGAGAAATAAATTGATTCAAAAATAAACATTCTGTTGTATTTGTTGAAAGATTTCGGCAAGCTTGGAATTATGTATTTCATTTCATAGTTATTATGGTACACAATTTTTGTAAATCAAATAAAACTTAAAGGAATATACGATCATATTATAACAACAAACAAATCTATTGCTTAAATTATATAAAAGAGATTTACATAAAAGGTTCGTACCGATTTTCCAAATATCTTGTATCATTGTTATACAGAATCAAATTGGACGACCTTGAAATTAGTCATGGCCTTACAATTTATCAGTCATCGTTGAAAAATGTAGAACAAACAATCGAAACAAAACCAAGTGAGTAAATTTGATCATTAATGAACTTTTAGATTTTATTTCAAATGTACACATTCGAAAGATTTTATAACTATTGAAGAAACTATGTTACATGCTTGATTTCTCAGTGATATAAAACTCGTTATTCTGTATATGTACAAATACTTTTTTTGAAATAAAAAGCTTGTTAACACAGTCTCTTTGCAGCTAAAATGGTAAGACGGAATTTCGACAATCAGAATTTCGAAATCGAAATTCGGACAGTATTGACGATTTTCCAGTGCTGCCTAAATTCTTTCAGGATTTCAACAATAACAAACTTCATGTGTTATTTCATAGTACGAATGTCAGAGAATGAAATGTTAAACCAAGTTTATTATTGTCGAAATCCCGAAAGTATTTAGGCAGCACTGGAAATTCGTCAATACTGACCGAATTCAGATTTCGAAATTCTGATTGTCGACTTTCCAGTGAACCGCTAAAATGTGAAGCTCACATTTGTTCTTTAACTTCGTTATACTCATACCAAATAGGTTAAATGAAATATCTCTAACAGAATATAGTTGTTTCCGAAGGATAATCAGTCGCCAGGAAGACGAGCTATACTGTGGTGAACATTTGCTTAGCTAACAAATAAGTCTGTTTTATTTATCCATTATACCTACAATACGTTTCAACTTTCATGTTGATCATAGCACAGTTGTGGCAAAGCAGTTTATGACTACTCATCATTCTTGACATTTTGAATATATACTTTTTTTGATCAAAAATCAAATACTGCACTACTCAGAACATATTCAGGCACTCAGATGTCAAGCAATCTAAGTGTTGTTGTCACTACTATTCAACGTCTTTTTTCATTACTAAGAAACTCCGGGAAATGAGTCTGACGCGTATTATCCTCGTTTGTTATAAAGTGCTCAATGACTGCTACTCCCCCCCTCCGTTTTTATTTTACACTGACTAAAATTTTCTTCGAAAAACATAATGTGAGTTCCACACAAAGTAAGGAATAGACTTAAAGTTTCTAGACAAAATATTTGACTGTTTGCATATTAAATATATTGAAGAAGAGTGAGCAGTAGTTTATGAGAATCAGAATTTTGTGCTCTTTCAGAATATGTGTTTAGAAGTTTTCTGTCACTTTTTACAATTGAGCTGTGAGTAAATCTTGACAGGAAAGAAAAGTCTACATCAAATAAGTTCCGTAAATGTATAATATTTGAAATATAATCTCTACTCGACAAAATGATAGAAGAATAGAGAGTTTTGTTTAATTTGCTAAAACATGGGAGAGTTATGATGAAAAGTCATCTTGCGCTGAAAAAGGCGGAAATAGTCATTTTTCTGGCGATAGACTTAATAAAACCCTTCACTGTGTCTCAAAAATTTGCAAAAATAACTACCGTTTTGTAGAGATTTATTTTCTGGATCTTCCAATGAATTCGATAACATGTGGTAGCGTGTTTCAAACAAGTTTCTATTCGCAGTTTTTTCCTTGATAAAAAACTTATTGAGTGTTTTCAAGATTCACTAATAGCTGAATAGTGAAAAGTTACATCAAAATTCCAAACATATTTTCTGAAAGAGCACAAAATTCTCCTTTTCATACACTACGCATACATCTAAATACGCGAAAACGAGTAAAAGCTTCTCTCTCGAAACTTTTAGCCAACTGCTTAGTTGACATCTTTTTTAAACATGTCTTCTTTTTTTTTTTGAAAACTGTTGCACAACTGAAGAAACTTCATTCTCATAGAGAAATAATCGGAAAATTCACCTTTTCAATTTCATCTTGTGAATTAAATCGATGTGTATATGAACAATAACAATATAATGTATTATTTTTAATAAGCTGTAAACAACATAAATAACAATAAACACAACCACAACGAAGACGACGTGCATCAGAAAACAAATTTTTACATATTAAACATCGAACAAGATGATCAGGAAGATAACAAGCCATTTATATTCTAGAATAAATCAAAGTACATATAGATATCATAACTCATAGACAAATTTTTCTTATATTAGTCTTCTTTTTTTTTGTTGAATACACCTATATATCATTTTTAATATAAAATAAAAAGTCAACTCAACAGACAAAACAAACAAACAAACAAAAACATGCCAATAAAATCCTAGTTATTTTAAATATAACATTTGACAATGCCTTTTGTATTTATTCTAACACCAATAAGAATTTCATCTGTTGTCGTGATCATCATTCCATATGCATCGGTTTCTTCAATTGTTCCAATAATATTATGTTTTTTTGTTGTATCAAGTTGTAAATAGATATGTTTTGATGGTCCAGATTTTAATGTACTCATTTCATCAAGTTTTATAAGTAAACTATTATCAGAAAATAATGCCATATCCCAACAAAAATGTGTTGAATTACCATATATATTAACATGTTCATATAATTCTTGTTTAGTTTTTTTATCATAAACATGTACAGCTTGTCGATTTTTATCTAAGACAGCTAAAACATTTTTATTAACAGATATATGTATTGGTGCGAATGGTTTAGAAAATTGTACATGTGAATGACGATTCTGAAAATATTCTTCATGATTAGTTGGTTCTGTATCCGGTAAAACATAATAAAAAAGGCAAAGTTGTTTTTGATCTAATGACCATAGTATATTTTTTTCTGTATCCATTGTTAATTCACGTGATGGGTAATTATGTATACATTTACCTTTGTGTATCGGTTTACCATCATGTGTAAATAAATAAATAGTACCATGTAATTCATTTTTTTTACGTTTAAATACAATGATCCATAATTTATAAACAACAAATGAATCAATTATTGTTTGATCATCATCAGTTGCCGTTAATGTTGAGAAATCTTTAAATAATTTTATTTCACGAACTAAACTTGGTTTTTGTCGAATATCATTAGCTTTACTTAATTTGTATATTGCTAATGAACCTAAAAAGAAAAAAAAAAGTTTTTTTTTTTCGAAATATTACAATTCAAGTGGTAGACTATATTCTCTGTATGCTTTTGCTTTAAATATAACTCCATTAAAATAGTTGTCTTTCGACATGCAAGTTTTGCCAATATTACAGTTATTTTCTGTAATATATCCACTTGAAAACTTAACTTGAAAAATAGATTTGTACTTGAATCGGCGTTTTAACAGTCCGAGGTAATGACTTTTTCGTATGATTTTCAAATCAAATTATCTTTCTCTAGAAATGTTTCGAGAAAAAAAAGGAATTCAAATGGATGAATAGAAGATAACAAGGGCTACATTTTGACAATTGAAACTTTTCCTCGGAAAAGTTTCTATGAAACAACTTACTTATTTTATGATTGATATGACACGATATACATATCAACTCCCTATCTTCGTATTCATGTGAAGAAACTTTTCTTTGAACTACGACATTAGATGATTGAGACAACGTTCTTGAAGATGATTTTCAAAGCAGAGATTGAAGATGAACCAAGCTCAAATTAATTTTCGAAAAGTAAGTAAATATAGGCTAGAGACGGGTCAAAAGGGAAGCAAGTCTACTTCTGGAAAAGTTTAGAATTACTACTAAAAGTGGTGCCAAAGGAGAATTAAGAGGGCTCAGCTCCCATAGCCAAAACTCCTGGCACCGCTACTAATATATATAAACATATAGGAAAAATGATTGATTGAACTAGCATCTATTTTATAAAATTCTGATGCTGTGGGCCATGATCAAACGACCTTTGATCGATTATTTAATATCGGAGACCGATTATGAACCGAACTCGAACGAGTACAACTCAGTTCGATTCGGTCTCTGTTTCGAACAGTATTTTATTCGGATTTTCTCTTTCGGTGGAACAATTGAAAACTCTGTAAGGGCAGACATGTTTTTCTGAGAGTATGTACCGAGAAGAATCATCTAATCGAGTAGAAACAGTCTAATCTTTGCAGAAGTGCCGTCCTCTCAGCTCCCACACTGGATAAAACATCGTTTCTGAAGATTATCGCAGCAGCTTTCAAAATTTATTTTTTCGAACATTATTGCGATTTTTATACAAGTCTCATTATATATGTTATAATCAAACAGAAGAAACTAGGCTGAAGATAGATTTCTAGCTGAACTCGATGGTGAATATTGTACTTATAGCCGACAATAAGCTGAAGAAGAAGGCTGACTCTCAAAAATGATTGTTCTCTTCTGATATAGTTAAAATATATTATAGCCTATCAATAGATAAGTCCGATCATTTAATTAAAACCAATAAACTTCGATGGTCCCACTGTTTTCTTCAATTCGTTCATATGAATAATGGTTTTTTTTTCTCGAAACATTTGCAGAGAAAAATAATTTAATTTGAAAGTCATACGAAACAATCATTATTTCGGACTGTAAATAAGTTCAATGCCAGAATGACTCAACTTTTTGAGTTAAATTTTTGTGTGGATATATGATAGACAATGACTGTAATATTAGCAAAAGCCATATGTCAAAATACAGTTGTTTTTTTTTTAATGTAGTTACACTTAAAATAAAACCGTACGAAAACTTTTGTCTAGTGCTGTCAATTTAACAAACCATATTTATCACAAATAAATAATTGGTTTCCATATGTCCGAACATAATATGGAACAGAAAAATAATCAATTTGCCATAAAAGTTTTTTTTTTGGTATATTTGAAATAGATGATAATGATGAAATTTGTTCGATTGGATTTGATAAAATATTTTTGAAATGATTATGATTTGATGAACCAATAACAACATAATCTTCATCTTCAGATTTTATTTGTGAATCATAATAACCATTTGTAATTGGTAAGGAATATTGATCACATGTAGGTGATTCAGTATTTAATTGAGCAAATTGAAGAGTACCAAAAAGTGATGATATATTGACTTGTTCAGGTAATGTGAGTAAAGGAAACTAAATAAATATGATTGCTTTTATCAATGAAAAAATAATAATCGAAATACTTTTAATTGACTTGAATCGAGAATTTTATTTAAACTATCTAATCGACCTTCAAGATGTTCAATTTCAAATAAAAAATCACTAATTTTATCAGTAGTGATATCAGCAGACCTAATAAAAATATATAAGAGAAAAGAATTCTTTCTTTTTGAAGAAAAGTATTTATATTAATAATATACTTGAATAACTCTCCAACACGTTTATCAATCGATTCATATTCATCAACAACTTGCTCATGAGCAGAACTAAATAGAAAGAAAATGTTTTACTGTTTATCCAGGTAAAAAAAACAATCACGCTTATTCATAGTTGAACAAAAGACTTCATGAACACAAAACGATCGAATTTATCCATTCGGAATTTTCTTTTAGGCTTCATATACTCTACATCAATAGATGGCATTTTGTTTTGAAGAATGATGAAAAATAAGTAGTAGTCTTCATTAGAACCCGTTGAGTCCAAAATCTTCGGAGCCAATTAACGAAAAAACTTTCAGCTTCGAGCCTGTTCGAATTTGAAAACAACCTGACTGCCTCTAGTCAGCTAAAATTAAGCATTTTTTTGTGCAAAAAAAGGGTCTAATTGTCTTTTATTACATTTCGAACCTGACTAGATCATTTTACATGATGGAAATAATTATAGTATCATCGAAGATTGAGCTACAGTTTGACATTAGTGAGTCACTTTCTTTAATAATCAAAACTGTAAAAAATATGCTTTTTTTAGTGGATTTAACAAAACTCACTGAGTAAGATATCGTAATGTTTTAGTGATACTGTTTTTCAGGAACAAAGTTTCAAAATTCATGTATGACTATTATTAGGTCTGTTGGCTTAGATGTAGACATAAATGAAAATATATTGTTCAAACCAAGAAAAGTTTCTACCATAATGAATATACTAAATTCAGAGAACCCTGCTCCCAATAAGTTACAGGAACCTTGAAATACTATATGAGTACCTAACACTTGACTAGAACACACTTCTAAATATTCAATCTACTAACTTGTTGAAAAATTGTTCAAACAAATTCTATAGAAACTAGACGAGTACCTTATAAGTACCAATTCGCTGCTCTGTTGACCACTAACTCTATAGGCGAGTACCTTGAACTCAGTACATTTATTTGGGCACGAATGTGAGTGCTTTTGAATAGCTCTACTGAAAGAAGTCCTTTTTCGATAAATGCATTAGTAAGACTTTCTATTTTTGTAAAGGCGTTAGTTATGACAGTTTGAAAGTCAAAAATGGGTGAGTGCGTTATCTATGAACAGGTTAGCTTTCTAAGATAGACACAATAGAAAAAAATGCTAGATTCCTTAGTTCTTGATCATTTAGACATTCATCTTTTTTGATGTATTTTTTGTAGTTTATTCTCTTGCCTGTATTAAATTCTATAGATGATCTTTTCATATTTTCGATAGTTAGCACTTGAGAATACAGAAATGAATTATTTTTTTGTTAATAAAATAACTTACGATTGTTTATAAGTTCGAAGATGTTTTTCAATAATATCAATATACGTATTTTTATGATGTTCCACTGTTTGTATTAATTTACCACTTTGTTTACTAATAAATGTCTGTAGACTACGTGCTTTATTATTAACTTCCTCTTCATTTTGATCAAACCGTGCTAAAACAAAATAAGGAATAAAAAAAAATATTGAAAATGATTTCTTTGACAAAAAAGAAACTCAATACTTGATTTCTCATTAATTGTTTCAAATTGTGTTTTACATAAATCCCATTCTCGTTTAACATCACTATTAATAACACTCTGATGTTCATCAGCACATTTAGTACAAATAGCATTATCACAATGACTACATACAATTAATTCTCCTCGTATATTGCATGATTGACATTTAGCAATAAGTGCACGTGTTGTTGTTTGTTGTGCAACAGATGATGGTCTTTGTTGATTAAAAACTGATGGTGTTGAACGTTCAGAACCTGATTGATCATGATTATTTATATCTATTTCTTGTGCTCGTATACGAGGTATTGGTGTTGATGAAAGAATTGTTGATGTATGTGAAAATGAAGATGGTGGACGTGATGATAAAGCTGATGGTGTTGCTGATGAACGACTTTGACTTCGTTTAAATTGAGTTACCATTGATGCCAGAAATCCATCACGCATACATCGATTATGAAATTCCTCTACTGATTTATATTGATGAAGCTTTTCACATTTTGGACATATTAATGTTAATGTTTCCTCATTGAAACGCCCTGATATACAATCAAAACAAAATGAATGTGAACAGGGAATCTAAATGAACATTTAATGGAAATGACTTAATTTTAAAAGATATTTAAAAAACCTATTAGTCGAATCCCTTTGAAACTATAATATGAAACTCACGTATGTTATTTTATTTCGTTATACTAATATAACACATCTTCTGTTAGCACAATCCTTGTAAGCTTAAAATATGACATGAGATGTAAGCGCCCTTGCCAATCACAGGAAGAGGATTTTATTCTATCAATTTTGGGATATATTTCTTCAGCATCTTTTCACTTGATCTTTTAGGAATGCAATAAAGAATGAGTTCATATATTATAATGAGATCTTATTAATATACAATCTTTGATTCTACCTTGTATTCTTCAAAACTTCTTTTAGATCGTGTTTCACAAAAACCTGTCGCAGACGATACTTGTTATCCAAGAGTTATTGTTGATCACTAAATGAGCGATCTGTCTTATTCACTGCTAGATTTTGAACACAATTTTTTTCTTTCTTCATTGACACTTTCTTTTTTTTTCTTGTCTAATATCTATTAGCTCGTATTCTTATTCTAATCATTGATTTAGACAGCAAATAAGCTTGTTATGCGTATTCATTACATCTAGCATTGGCTTCAATACACTATTTTATAGATCGATAAGCTTCAGAAACATTGATATTGACTATTATCCAAAACTATAACTTAATCAGTTTACATTTTTTATGTTGATCATATGACGAATGTGCCAAAGTAATGTGTCACTACTCATCATCCTTGACATCTTAAACAAAAATTTTTATTTGTTCAAAAAATATTCCAGACACTCAAACTTCTAGGAACCTAAGTCTTATTGTTATTGCCGTTGAGAGCCTTCTTCCGTTGCTAAAAAAACTTTGGAAAAAGAGCCTTATGTGTGTTGTCTTCGGTAGCTACGAAAACGTATGCATTAATAGTTGAACTTTCGCTTGTTCTGTGTTGCTCTAAGGGAGAGCATGCAGAGTTTCGATTTAAAACTTACACTCACTAAGTTTTTCTTCGATAAACATAATGTCAATTCCACACAAAAACAAGGATATTTACCTGTCGAGGATCAGCATAGTAACTCTGACACAATCCACATGTAACAAGTTTAGCACTAATCATATTTCAATAAATCTTTCTTTAGAAATCTTATGGTGGCATTAATTTAAACGGAATCTGAAAAGAAAACAAAGTTCAATAAAGTTTTTATTTACAATATGTTCGAAGTTTAATCTGACAAAAGTTAACTATAACAAGAACGTGACTATTTTTAATTAAATATCTGATTGATATGAAATATAAACAACTAATAAAATGATAATGAGAAAACAAAAAAATATATGTATTTGTAAATATCAGACATAAAATTACTTCGAATTTTTTTTATCAAACATAGCAATTAATGAGACCTTCGAAACAATTTGATTTTCTTAAACCAACAATAACTTCTGAATCAGAACCAATTGCAAAACCATAAACATTAGTTGCTTGAATTTGCGATATAGCTTCATATTTTTTATTTGCTTCATTCTTTTTAACATGTACAACAATATGATGAATAACTTGTGAACGATCACCGGTACGTTCATCATCATCAAAACGTAGAAGAAGACTGTTATCAGGAAATATTTCTACACGCCATAATTTATTTTCACCGGTAGGTAAACATTCAGCTGAATAAATACCAATTTCTTTTTGAGTACTTTTATCATAAAATGTTACTATTTGTGTTCGTGAATCTAGAGATGAAAAACAAAAACAACCATTATAATTATTTATGTTCCGTTATCTTGTAAATAATTGTATGAAAACTATTTACGAAACATACCAAGTAAAGCGAGAATATTTTGATTAATAGCCATACGAATAACATCACAACTTCGATCATTTAAATGTGTTGCTATCTTATGTGTTGATAAAAATGGTTTAATTTCTTTATTAACTCGTGGTAAATCATGTTTATAAATGCAATGCATGCCTCGATCGACAGCCCCTTAAAATTAAAAAAAAAACACCAAACACAGATATAAGTCAAAGAAATATTTATTTTAAATACATACATATACAATTTCCTTTTGAACTTTCATCGCATATTAATTGACGAAGTGTATATCGATGATCATATTCAACTTTCATCTGTAATTGTCCACTATGAGTAAAAAACGCAATGAAATTTGCAAGTGACTCATCAGATCCTTTAACAAAAACACATATATATGGTTTATCTAAATCAAATATAAAAAAGAAGAAAAATTAAAAATTTGAATAACCGATTATGAGAAGTAATTTGACGAGAAGTACATTGATTTTTTTCAACCTCAATCAAATAGAGTTTTTTTCATTTGAACAAAGTTGGATATGGATCTTAATCATATTTCATAGGTCAGTTTAGAAGCAACTCAAAAAAATCTTGGAACCTGTGGTCTTTCACGGGGATGTCGAAAAATATTTTTTCTGATTCAAATAAATTCTATACTTATCTACAGAGTTAAGTGTGATGATTACGAGTATCAATATTTGAAAGTTCATACATGTTTTGTTATTTAGTTGAAAAATTTTAACATTTCGACATGGCTCTCATAGCTAAAAATCTGGCTTTTTATCCTTGCAATCGACCATTAGATCATTAGGATTTATGACAAGTTTATATTATACATATATATATGTAAAACTATACATTCTGTCTAAAAATGAATAGAAGATTACTTGCCTACACTGATTTTGTCTATAGCATTGAGACAAGCGAGTCTCACTTCACTTATTTTCATGTCATATGTAATCTTATCGATCGGAAATGTTTCAAAGTAGTATACAAGAATAAGCTGTAGTCGTTCAATTTTTTTTGAAACTCTTACTGAGACTATATGATTGATTGGTAAACAATGAAATTATTTTGTGTTCAACATAAGATTATTCCTTTCAGCAGAGTATTATAGAAAAAGCGTAACAGTCTATACCATGTGAGTGAAAATGATTTTTTTCTATGCATGTTCTATAATGAGTAGACTAATACAACCGGACGGAGCGGTCCATTACTAAGTATATGTGTGTACATACCATATAGACGTACGTGCTGTCGAGAACGGTCATATATATTAATCGTAGACGCTAAGAAAATAATCAACTTGTTGTTACTGTCTTGTCTCTGTTAATTATTGTTGATTCTTACTCTTTGAACAATTATTGCACATTTTTTTCTGTTTACTCATTGTTGTGTTGTTTTTCTTAGAACCATTGCGGTGTATTTTTCTTCTGCAATACATTATTGTTTTTAGAATATCTTGGAACTAAAGGGTTTACGCTATGTCATTCCACGAACGCTGCTGTTTCTGTGAAGTTCTTGTCAATAATAAACGTAGCTACAATTTAATGGAATCACAATCATTTTTGATAGTATCAGTCCATTTGATGGATTACTTCATCTACCAGCATTTAAAAACGGCTGTTAAACATGCAATGAATGTTATCAAAAGCATTCTAAGCAATTAAAATTATCTGATGAACCATTATGATCATCTGAATGTTCTTCAAGCATTGAGTCAATAACACAGCTGAAACTGATGAAAAACTTTTATACAACAGATAGGTTACTTCTTCTTTCTTGATTTCTCATACTGTTCGATCACCTGTATGTGTTCTATCAGTTTACGACAAATATTGTTGAATCTGTCCAGAAATATTTCGTCGAATTCCATTAATAAAAATTATTGAAAATATTTGTTTGCACACATTATTGAACGGTATAATTTGTTTTAAATTGGGAAAACGTTGTTGTATGAGTCATGTCAGAGAACAGCAACTATCACCGAATGCCATTCAATTAGTCAAGATAAACTATAAACTAATTGGTAGAGTCTCTATAAATATTTTAATATCAATGCTGGACAATATTTGGTCAGATTGAAGACATTATAGTATTGCCTGAAAAAACGAAACCTATATCCATGGACCACAATCAATCTCTACTATATACAGATCAAGATTATTGAACTTTGATAGGCGCTAACAAACAAGATTTTGATGGCGTTTGTAGTTGCATTGGTATGCTAAATATGATCAATTAATCTATACAGATGACAGTCAACTGTCTTTTCACGAAAGTTAGATTAGGATTAAGTAATAGCATTTTAATAATTCTTTTCTCGCTTCATGACACGAGTACTGTTGAACGGGCTCTTAAAAATACCCGGCAATCATCAGGGAAACATTTCGTGCCTCAATATTTGGAATTTGAGCATACCAGTCGAGAGAAAATTATTCAAGATTATACGAGACCGTTGCCGAGATATCTTTACATTGGTAATAAAGCTTCACCCGTTCTGATTTTAGATGGAATCTTTGTCCATAGCCAAAAGAATGCAGGTAGTTTTCTACCACATAGATGGTTCCTCAAGTCCACTCATAAAACCTATGATGTGTGCTGCTACAGATTGCTATATATGTTCGACAATGGTCCATATGTTGCAGATTAGCAGAATAATGACGGAAATATTACGAATGATATTTACCGTATACACTAGGAAGAGATACGAAACTGGCTTTAGTAGAAAGATACTTTCGTGATAGATCGCGCCTTTCAAGATGTTCTCAATTACATACGGTGTCTTGATTTCAATGCATACATGTCATATTTTCTCTCAAGAAGGAAATCATAATAGATTTATGACGAAGATTCACTGGATTACAGAAAGCATAAACGGAAGAGTCAAAAAATTTAAATATTTTAATAAACTCATACTGAACTAATCTTTGTCTTATGTACACAACCATCTTCGAATTGTTTGGGCGATTCCAAATACTTTTTATTCACCATTAAATGATGATGCTGCTCATGATGTCGTGTTTGCTCAAACGAAAACATTAAAAAAATGTTTTTGAAACAAAGCTCAATGATAAAGAATTTCAATAGACGAAAGAGTGGGACGGAATAGAGGATGTCGAAACAGTACCTGATTTTTTTGTATCATCTCGCAGACGCAATTAGAAAAATTTATACTACGTATATATGAACTAAAACAAGCTAGAAGATGTATTAATGAACATATAAACGATGATGAGTTTTATAAAATTATGGTTTCAGTACAAAGAAATAGCTTATTGAAAACAAAAATTCAACATAGCCATACTAATCGAAAGATATACAATTCCATTGTTCAATATAATTACCGTATTACTTTAGAATGGTATGTCAATGTGCTTATGAAAACGGAACGATTGGTACCCTTAACCATGTGGCATTAACCTTTTGGTATTTAGGCTTGACATGCTATGATGCATTGAAGATAAAACAATTTTCATTCAATTACACAGAGTTTTTCAAAGACGCATCATCTGTGCTTTTGAATCACGGGAGAATAACTATGATGATTACCAGATAGGGAGCCCAAGATCACATATGGCACGAAAATAACGAAAACACTGGAAATTTTGGAATCTCTGACATTTAGCCACCGTTTTTTTGTGCTTTGTAAATATTAAAGATCGGTAGAGTATGAATAATCACATACACAAAAATATTTAACATTGCTTCTAGCTTCTTTCACGAAGATTTAGAGATTCAAAGATTATATATATTAGACATGAAAATAAGTGATTTTGAACTCCCTTATCTCACTGTATTAGATAAGACCAGTGTTTGAACGATACGTAGTAGCATTTGATAATGCATACACTATTAGATCAAGCCTTTTTCTAGTAAAAAATCATCGAAAAAATTATAGTCGTCTTTTTCTAGGCTCCCATGAAAGACCATTTTGTCGAGTTACTTTTTGATTACCCGTTAAAACAAGAAAGAAAAAAAATGATGTTTTGCAAAACTTACAAACACTAAACGATTCCACATAGACACGAGACCATGTACCAACTCGAAATTGTGGAAAAAGAACAAACGTTTTTTTCGGTGTAGGCTTTGTACGTGCATTTGTATAAGTCCATGTGCTGGAAAACCAAAACAATATTGATTTAATAAATCTTTAAAAAAAATTACCGCACCTAACAAAACCCCAACGATCTGATGCAAATAAAATCGATTGTCGATAAAGTGCAATATATTGTGGTACGAATTTAAAATGTAAAGACCAAAGAAGTTTCTTATTTGGAATATTTTCTAATGTGGTCAGTGGAGATTGACTATTCGATTCTTGAACTTCTTGAATATTACTATTTTCATGGATTGTTTCTTGACTTTCATTTGAACTAGTACTTTCATTATCATTTATATCGTTTTCTATTTCAATATGATATTCATTATTATTGTCATCAACGATAGTTTTAAGATTGTCCATAGATGTTTGCATAGATAGAGTACCAAGTATAGATGAATCAAAATTTAATATTGAATAGGTTGGAAGTTTATGTGAATATTCATCAATTTGTTTTATTTGTCGACGTAATTTTATTTTAAAATCTTTAATTTCTTGAAGAAAATGTTCAGCTTTGATTGGATCAGGATCTTTGGTACTAAAAAACATAAATGTAATTAAAAGAACTTTCTTCTTCTTTTTCTTCCAAACAAACTTAAGAAATATTTGAATATGTTGATTAATTAATTGATATTGTGTTGTTATTTCTTGACGAATAATATTAGATACCTCTGAATATTGATTGATTTTATTATCATAGATATTTCGCCATTTTTCAATCGTTTCAAATAGAAAATTTGAACGTTTTTCAATACGAGACTTTAATTCATCTGTATAAGATTTAAGATTAAATTGTTGTTCATCAAATAACACTACAAAATAAAATTTTTTAAACAGGAAAACAAAAGAAAAAATATTTTACTCGATTTTTCATAAATCGTATTCCACATATCTTTACATGTCATCCAATTTTGTTGAACACGATTATTTACAACTAGTTGATGTTGAGAAATACATTCGAAACAAATTACTTGTTCACATTCAGGACAAACAACTTAAAAGAAAAACGAAATAGGAATTGTTTGTCTTCAATAGTATGTGATGTAGTTGTTTTTCCTAAATACCAAGTTCTTTACGAAGTGTACATTCAGCACATTTTGCAATAAGAAATGGTGCAGGACTTCGTTCAAGAATTTCTTCAAGTGTAAATGCTAATAATGGTGTTGATTGAATAGTAGTTTTACGTCGATGTTCCATAACCAATGACATAACAAATGCATCAACAATTAAACTCATTTCAAAATGTGAAAATGATTCAAACTGATGAATACGTCTGAAGAGAGATAAAAAAGTAATTAGCTCATGACGTTGTTGATATTTATACGGAACAATTTTGTTAGTACAAAATTAGTATGAATACTTTAATCATAAATATTTTGTGAGAATTAGATTACAGTGAAATATTTCTGAATTTGAGGTAGTATTTTGTCAAACGACAACTACACTAACGATGAAATATCGAGCGATTGAAAGGAATACATTTATATCAGATCTTTAGCCGTCAGGTTTTATTTTTGCTAAGTAGACTTTAAGTACATTGTTAAAACGTATTTTCGAGCAAGTCTCTTTTGTTTTTACTTCAAATGATTGTCATTAAAAAAGACTGAATTAGTATTATGATATCGAGATTTTTTCGCTTAATTAAAAGATTTTATTTTAAAAAAGAAATATAGATCATTTTTACGTTTATATAATTTGCATAGAACAAATGTTAGTAGAAGGTATTTGAAGGAAAATTCTCAAATGGAAAATGTCCTATTTCTGTTGTTCTCTTTTAATACTTGTACTTCGAGCTAATTGAATATCCACTAGACTAACCTGCATCTCGAGCAAACGATTCTATTCGATGTTTTATCAAATTGAGATATAATACATTTATAACAAAATGAATGACCACATCGTAATTGTCTTGCATCCTTTTATCAAAAAATAAATATACAAATATTATTAATGAAAATAAAATTGTTCTTACATCAAACAATGATTGACAAACTGTACATGAAAGAATATTTCGTGATATGGACATATTTCATTGAATTCTACAAGAAAGACTTTATATCAATGTTGAAAAAGTCAACATAAAATACATCCTAGATATATAATCATCATGTTTATTAATAACCAGTAGAAAAAAAAACGAAAATGAACATAAAATGAAAAAAAAAAGCATAAACGAAAATTAAGCTAATAGTTCGTTTTTATAAAATGTAAACTTTTGTTTTTAATCTTCTTTCATCTTTCACTCATATCACAACAAAGAACCAAATAAAGTGGCGAAATTAACCAAAAAAAAAAGAAAGAACAAATAAAGGATATGTACAAGATATCTTTTTGAACGCGAGTGAAAAAACGAAAAGTCATGTTTTGTCTTGACTAGAGACAAATATAATCATGAACAAACAAAAAGAGAAAACTATAAAGTATATCATCAGCATAAACAAAACAAACTTGCATTCTCACTAACAATCACAGTGATTTATCATCTTGTTTTTGGTAGCAAAAAAATATACAACAAAAGATGATATTTTGTTTTTTTTGTTTAACACAGACAGAACAAAATCACATTATTCCTGTTTTTTTTTTGTTTGTTTGTTCTCGATCATCTGCACCGGCTTTTTAATACAATTATTTATTACTTTCTAATATAACATTGAATAACACCACTGTCTTTTGTTTGACGAATACCTAATATAACTTCATTATTTGGTCCAATTATCATACCAAATACTGAATTAAGTTGAATATGGCTTATGATTTGTTTTGTTGAACGATTAACTTCATAAACAATATGTTGCCGGTTTGCCGCATCATGATCATCACGTTCATCGACTTTGAATATAAGACTATTATTATCTTTTCGAATAGCTACAAAGAAAATAAACATATTATTGTATCAATTGTATTTTGTTATATGTTTAATAAAAGAGTGAACTTATGAAGTTATTAACACATTTTGGAATAGAGATGTGTAGTATAAGCTTTTTTCATACCTGGCACTCTGGCTGAGAAAATTTTTTAGCTCTTACTCTACCCTGTACTATGCTTACCCTTACCTAATCCTATCCTGAAAAAATCTCTACTCTTACCCTATCCTGGATAACTTTTATCCTTATCTTGAAGTATGGAGTAATCATCCGGCATATCTCTATATAGAATGTTTTTCTCTCTATTTTGATCCTCCGATTGCTAAAAATGATCTGTAACTGGAAGAAACAGATTGGTTTCTAAGATCAAACTCATTTTTTATAAGTATCAATCAATTTTGATATAAGATTAATCCGTAGTCAATCAATTAAGATCGTGCAAAATAAACGACGAAATGTTGTTTTGCTACTCTTTTGCTACGGATTTTCAAGTTCATCAGATTGCATTACTAATATAGAGTTCAGTAACATTTTCTTGCCAAATATCAATCGTTTTCAGCAGTGTTCTATTTAATTCAAAAATCAGAATGATATTAGCCGTTTGATAAGTGTATTAAGTTTAAAAAGAAACTCCTCAAAATTACACTTTCATATCTATGTTCTTTTTTTTTCTTTCATTAAATTCTTTTTAATTCAAACTTCAACATACCAATAATTCCCCAACTTTCAAATTTATCTGTGAAGTGTTCACATTTAAATTCATCAATTTTTTCTGTTTTCTTTTTGTCATATAAATGAACAGTACATTCATTTCGTTCATAAAATCCTAAAATATCATCATTTTGTAACATTTTAAAAGCTGCATAATTCGAATTAAATTGTATAAAATCACGACGCGTTTTCATACATGTTTCAATTTCATTCGAATTATTTGGTAATGTATGATAGTAGATTGTACAACGCATACGATCAAGACAATAAAGACGATTTGCATTTTGATCACATAATATATGATGTACTGGAATGCTTTGATGAATACCACTTTGTAAAACGGATTTACATTCATGATTAAAAAAATACATTGTACCAGTCATGGTATCTTGTTTTTTTCGAGAATAAACAATAAGAAAACGTGATGAAACAACAGCAGATTCAATCAATTCGTCAGTACCATTTGGAAATAATGAATATGATTCAAATGGTTTTGGTGGTTTTGGTGGAATACTACATACAGATACTTTACCATATTTATCAAGAATGAAAATTTTTGGTGTTGGATATGGTGTCATACATAAAAAATTAGGTACTTAAAAAAAACAAATACATATATACAAATAGACTATTAGATATATACAAGATAGTCCATAAATAACTAGATGATAAAAATACTCAATATCTTTAGCGTGATTTTAATCAATCAGGCTGGGTATTTTTGCTCGGTCATAAAGAACTGTTCAAGTTTTTTATTTACAAAAAAATGTCAATTGATATTGTTTTGAATTAATTCTATTGACCTCAATAAAGAAATACACTATTCATCTAATGTATTTTACCCATTCGTAGAATTAGACCTGAGAAATTTTAAGGGTATGTATTACTTAAGAAATGTAGGCCCATGAGAAGAGCCCTGATCTTCTATGCTTAAGTTGAGAAGAAGTTATGGCTAGAACTCGGCGTGTCTAAAGAAAGAATTAATTATAGGTTTCATAATGGTGTGAGCAAATAAATCTAATTTAAGCCTTTGTGTTCAGAATTTTTTCCTCTTCAAAATGATTTCTAAAAGTCGAGAATATAATGATCTATGTCAAAGAAAAATGCTGCATATTCTTCGAAACCAGTTCTAGCCACAGTCAGTCACGAAACTTTTTGATCACGAGGAATGTGTTGTAGTTTTCTATGTCGTATATCTTTAAGTACAATACATCATTTTGAAAAGGACAAAGTTCTGAACATAAAAGGTTAAATACGATTATTCTTTCGCACATATTATGAAAATTATTATCAAAAAATCATTTTTTTTTTGTTTGGTCATGACGGGATCTTATGCTGATGTGTGATAGTTCTTCTCACTATGAATTCTATAACTGTAAATGAAATAGAACTTTCGATCTACTCAAGCTATTATTTACATAGAGTATCCACAGTATTTGAATACTTAAATAAAACTCGATGAAATTTGTAGTATAAATAGGAAAACGTTTGCCATAGATCAGAGCTGCTCTTCTACTCAATCAAACAAGATCAGGTTGATTTCACTGATCTATATTTCAATGGAAGTATATACACGAAAAATTTCATATATCTACACCTAAGAATCACTGATGTAGCAGAGTGAAATACTTTTGATGAATAGAATATTTCTTGATTAAGGTCAATAGTGTTTGTTCTACATAATATTGATTTGGCATATTCGTTTTGAACCAAAAGCTTTGACGAGTTCTCTATCACTGAGAAAAAAAATCAATCCGATTAATTAAAATAAACTGAAGATATTTAATCAATTTATCGTCTAGTTATTTATCGACTATCTTATATAATAATATATCATTTATGTACCTGCTGTATGTTCGGTTTTCCATTGCATACTAAATGTACCTGTTGAAGGATTTTGATTTTTTGTTTTTGTTAAAAATCTTTTAGAATTTTTATCAGTTCCATCAATATTTTGAATTCCATCCGATATTGGAAATGGAATCGATGATGCAGCATTAATTACTTTACTATAAGGTGCATTAAATTGTTGATGAATTTGAGCTGCCATACGACGAAATTCATCAAACACATCGATTGTACCATTTTGATATGTACCTGCCATTAATGGTTTAATATTAGTTATGTCATTTGTTGTGGTTGTTGTTGTTGTTGTTGTAGCATGATTATTTGGTGATATACTAGAGGTTGTTGTTGTTGTTGGCGAAGAGATTCTTGTTAATGTATTAGGCATGATTGTTGTTGAAGGTTTTGCAGGATAATCTAATAAACCATTTTGTTTTGACCAAGGTTGATTGTTTAACAATGATGATATATTTTGATTAGGAATGCCAGTCATCATATGAGAATTAAAATGAAGTTCACCAAGTAATTTTTCAATTGATATTCGTTCATATCGACTAATTGTTGGAATCTAAAATATAGAAATAAGAGAAGTCAAGATTTTGAGGAAATTTTTTTAATGTTTATTTACTTGAAAAATATGTTTTTCCATTAAATTATTACGTTTATTCATTCGATTTTGAAGTTCATGAATATCCCGTAAAAAATCACCTTGAGTATATGAACCAATATCTTCTCCACTGTATAATAAGACAAAAAAAATTAAATAAAAGGCAATCAACATCATACTTAAGAGCACTTTCAAATCGATTTTGTATTTGACGAAATTCATTAACAAGATCATTATGCTTTATACTTAATAAATGGAAGAATTATTTTAAGAAAAAACATATTAGTCGTATTAATACTTATTAATTGTTTGTTCTTTTTCCATATGTTCATTAATACGACTAATTAAAGAATCACGTTGATCAACAACATATTGAATAGCATCTCGTGAACGTTGTTCAACAGCAACTCTTATAGCAGCAAGATCACTTTCAATTTGAATTCTATCATGATTATATTGGTCTATTGATATTCAAGACAAAAAAAAAGCAACAACTATTAAATAATCAATTATATCAGGGATACATCCATTCTTGAACCCTACTTTCAAAAATGAGATATTTTAGTGTTTAGAATTCATTTTCCTATTAATTTTTTTATAACCATACCGCTCAGTTTTGATTATTCTATCTGACATTATCATTATATTTTATCACATGGAGAAAAAAAAGTTTCAGAATTGACCGAAAGGATCTTATCAAAAATCGTTAATTTTCCCGCACTGTAAAGACATTGTAAAATGAAAATAGTCCAGCAATACATAACTAATTTACCTTGACGTCAGCTCATTAGGATCTCGTCCTTTTTTGTAGACAAAAATATTTCGAAATATCAGAATTCGCTGTGATCTCCTTCAAAAGAACACAATGTAGTTTAGATAAATGTATAATGTTTCAAGAATATTTTTCAATAAAATTCAATCGTATCCAGAATAGATTTATTATTTTTGTAGTGTTATCTTAATTCAAACAAATAGATATACTGCTTATGTCTTACTAATCGAAACATGTATGATATTCTTTAAAAATTTATATTTTCTTTACTGCTCTTTTGTAACGGTCAAGTTAAAATAATAGAAGACCTCATATGGAAACCAGAGATAGTTTAAAATCAATCATACATAATTGATATGATTCAGTATTGTATTTTACTATTCATATAAATACGCGGAATGAACCAAAGGCAGCCATTGTCGATGTAATCCGTTAAAGTTCGTGTGAAAAATGGTAGAATTTAATTCACGTTTCCTTGATTTACTTTATGAGACTTCTTCATGTGCGTCCAGTCAATAGAAAAAGGAGTGAATCACATTAACTATGAATGATTGATTTTTTTATTATGTTGTGTTTTTCTATGAAGTCTTAGATTATTTTAACTTGACCATTACAACCGAATGATTAAACAAATCTGAATTGTTAAAAATATCCTACATTTTTTTATTAGTAAGATAGCAATATCTATATTTGTTCGAACAAAGAGAAGACTACGAGATAATAAATGTATCCTGAATGTCATTGACTTTTATTGAAAAATATTCTTCAAGTATTATACATTTTTTGGAGTAGACTACCATGAGTTCAAATATGTCGAAAAATTTTTGTCTAGAAAAAGAACGAGATCTTGATAAGTCGGCATCAATGTAGTTGTATATTGTTGAACTACTATCATTTTACAACATTTTCTGAGTGTGAAAAAGTTAGTAATTTTTGATCAAGTTCTTTCGACCAGTTCTAAAGCTCGTTGTTTCAGATGTGATGAAATCTAATGATAGTGTCAGATGGAAAAACATAAAACTGAGCGCAACTATGATAAAAAATTGACAAGATTATGAATTCTGAATACTAAAAAAGGCTCATCTATGAAATTACGTTCCAGGAATTTAGGCATTCTTAAATATTATTAAAAAATGTAATATTATTTACTTAATTTTTGAAGTAACATATTATATTTATTTTTACATTCATGCCATTTATTTATTAATTCTTGAGCATCAACTTTAGTGGTTGTTCGATGTTCTTCAGCACATTTAAGACATACAAAATGATCACAATGTTCACAAACCTAATAATATGTATTATTAAGCAGATAAATTAAATAATTTAAATTTTATTAACTTACAATTACTTGACATTTATTACCACAACTATGACATCGAGCGATAACAGCTTCAGAAACAGATGATGATGGTGATGGTGATGGTGCTGAAACTATTGTATTGAGTAAAGAAGGTAGAGTTGTATTATTCGATGTTGATTGTTGTTGTTGTTGTTGTTGTTGTTGTTGTTTTATGACTTTTGGTACACCATCCATTACTGTAGGTTTAGTTGGCATCAGTGGCATTGGAAGTGGTGGTTTAGTAACAACGACAAAGGGTTCCAGTTGTGATGGTGGTAGTGGAGGAGGTATTGGTGAAGTTTCTGGTGGAGCACCTGGTGGAGCTGTTGGTAAATTTGCAACTGCTTTTTTTACTTCTTTATTCGCTGATTTTTCTGCGCCAGATGCTTTCTCCACTGGCTACATATATACAATTCATATTGATAAATGATTTCTTGTTATTTTTTGCCTTACCATTGTTGATGCAAAACTAATTTCACGTGTTGCTGTCTTTTTTCCAAAACCAGAATGAGCTACTTGTTGTAAAGTTTTTTTAAATGTATTTTTTGATTTAAATGTATGTGTATCACCACATACAGGACAAATCAAAGTATTATTTTCTTTATTAAATAAATCCAGACAACATTTATGACAGACAATATGACCACTTGATAAGAAAAGAAAGGAAAAAAAAAAGATTATCAAAGTTTTTTTGAAATTTAATATTACCATGGAATTTTACGTGGTTCATTGCCATAGATATTATCACTAAATGAAATAAAGGAAATCAAGCAAATGAATATATTAAGTTAATTAGTAATTTTACCAGTTTGGACAGTTTTCTGAATTTGACATTTTATTTTAAAATAAAGTTAAGTGAACATGTACATCTAAAAAAAAGTGATTGTTTTATATAAAAACAAAAGCAATCATGCGCATGCGTTTGTTCATTCTTCTCAGAAAAAGAAAAAAAAAAGTGGCACACTATTGTGTAGTCAAGAACAGTAGAAAAATATGTGTTGAAAATAAACATTGTTGCAGACTTGCAACAAAGATAATATTTTAAGATATTTCTTCTTTAATCATATTTGCTTTTCTAAAAAGAAAACAGATTTAATATCGACTCTGATTGTTTAAAGAAATAATGTGTTTCGAATACCTGAACAATCAAAATTAAATATTTAAATATAACATTCAATTAATCCATTCTGTTGATGTCTTTTACAACCAAGTAAAATTTCTTGATTTGGACCAATAGCAAGACCATAAACAGATGTTCGTTCAATTTGTGATATAGGTTTACCTTTAGGATCAAGTTCCAGAACAAGATGGTTTATTGAAGGTGGTCGACTATTGGGAGGTAAATCTTCATCCAATTTAAGTACCATTGAATTATCATCACGAAGCTAAATAAATAAAAGAAAAATTATTTTATTTTCTAGTTAATTACACTCACTAGAACATTCCATAAACGAAATATTCCTTTTGTACGTAATAAATTTTCAATTTCATCTATTTGTTTTTTTGTTTGTTTATTGAATATGTGTGCACATTGAGAATTACGTTCAACAATAGCAATAGATGTTTGATTTTGAGCTATTCTATTAATTTTTATTTATTATTCATTATTTTTCATTAAATTTACTCATAGACTTGAAATGTTACCTTATTGGTTCAAAACTCCGATTAAATTTAATAAATTCTTCACGATGTTCTATGTAAGTTGGAATTTGTTGAACATTCATTGGTAATTGATTATAATAAACTATAGAAATTAGAATAAGAAATCAGGACGATTCTGTTTCAGGTATGAATAGATTATAAAATTCTTTATTATGAGACAATTTTTATCAAAAGTACAATCCATTTCTATACAATATCCACAGAAAACTTGATTTATAATAAGGAAAGTTCTTCAACTGTCCAAACAGTTTTGCCTTGAGATTATATGCATCATGTGACTCCAAAATAAGCTAGGATTATGCTAAAAAAACTTTTCATCCTTAACTTAATGTTGCAGTAATACTGCTATTTTACATTATCTGTTTAAAGAAATATCGTGGTGACAGAAAACACTGATTTTCGAATTTCGACTTGAAACTTTGCATTGAGATTTTGCTTCTATGCTGAAATAAAGACATCGCATCTGTTGATTTGCATAAGTGATTGCAATACGGGAAATAGTTCATATATTATAAAGAGACATTATTAATATATTACCTGTTGCCATATCTATGTCTGTCATGATCTGAGGGATGAGTTCATATTTTTACTACTATACTTCAACACTTCTATTAGATCGTGTTACATAAAATACAAAAGTGTTCACATGAGTAGAATCTATTGTATGTCATTTTACTTCATAAGCAATGTGATATTAAAAAGTTTTAGTTACTCTGATGTAACACACATTCTACTCTTTCCATTCATACAGATTCAGTTCTTTCTAAACATATTTCAAGAGTAATAACTCAATCAAACGATTGCCTGAAAAACTTTATCCAACTAAAATTGACTACTTCAACTCGTTAGAAGACCAATTTCACTATGAAATGACCTTACGAAATGGAATTACTTGTGGATATGGTATGAATATTGATTGTATTTTTAATACGAACCACTAGTCAAAAGATAGTGTTATGTCTGAGCTACACTTGAAACGTGATCGTCAAAAAAATTCCATTTAGTATTGTATATGAGTAAAGGTGTTAATTTCAGTGAACTTGTATGAAAATCTAATATACCTGCATGTTGATGACGATCAATACCCCATAAACATTTAAAACTAACATCAGCTGAAAGTTGTCGAACAGGAAAATTTTGTAAACATGTATCAGCTTGTTTTAAACCACGATGATCAAAAAAATATATTGAACTTGTATCAGCTTGATCATTTAAATCTAGATTGAGAGAAAAAAAAAGAAGAAATTTTTTTTTTGTTTCTTCGAGTTTAATTTTAAATTTCAACATACGAGCTGCAACTACAATAAATGGTGTATAAACAGTAAATGTTTCAATAATTTGTGGTTGTGGATTAGTCGTATTTCCAGGAAAAAGTTCAAATTGTCGTAAATGACGAGGACTAGTACTCGGTTCATTACTATCAAGTTGATATAAATCAATAGAACCAAATTTATCACAAGCAAAAAGAAGATGATTTTTCTTGGAAAGTACACATAGAAAATGGGGTACACCCGCTGCATCTATTGTCCATTGTTTTTGTCTTTGTACTACAGGCATTGATGTTGTTTTCTGTGATACAATGGTCGATTCCTCTTGGAATCCATTAATAGTTTCAGTAGGATTATGTCCATTTATTATTGAATTTAAAGTTGGACTATCACTCATTGATGATCTAGTCAATGTACGATTTGACATTGGTGTAGAATTCCATTGTAATTCACCAAATATATCAGATATACTCATCGGTTTCGCAGGGGACAAACAAGGATACTATAAAAAAATGAAATAAATATATCTATGCATCTTCTACTCTTGCAAATGGCTTCGGCAGCCAGTTCCGTGAATTTTCAGTCAGAAACAAAGTGGAAATTTGTAATCAAGGATTCGATAATCGGATCCAGTGACCGAACTTTTCTAGTTCGAGACAAAGCCAACTAACAGACTTCTGCTTCCAAGTTCCAATATTTTTTTCTGTTGAAAAAGTTCCGTATTTCTTGATCGCGCTAATATTCAAAAATAGATTAACAGGTTTTTCTCCACATCTAATACCCTAGAGTATAATGATAATGATTAACTTTTTTAAAATTATTCAAACATCTTTCACTCTACGAGCAGCGAATGTATCACTCTTATATGTTTGACATTTAAAGCAGTGTTACTGACGAAGACACTACTCTAAATGACACTTGCCGTTTGAGTTCATATTGAACCCACAAACAGATCTTGATGAGATTAGCAAAAGTCTAAACGGTTCGTCTCTGTGAAAACTTGCCGTGAAATTGCGATTAGTTCAGTGGGTAATTTCCAGAAAATCAAATAATAGAATTTCGATCTAACGTTTTGCCTATACATAGCTGTAATGACTCTTAGAATATCCTGACAGTTTTAGCCGGAAACAATGTCCGTTTGTCCAGATATTGAATTTTCAAAAACTACACTTGGTCACAAAATAGAGTTTACCTAAAAGTTCAGTAATTCGATGAAGAAACGTTTCTTTTTTTTTTATTGTAACTTTCAGAATATTTTAAGAGTCATTAGATCTATCTAAAGGGAAAATTTTAGATCGAAACGCCGTTACTCAATCTTCCGAGAAGTATCTAAAATTCTGTCAAAAATCCAGTAAACTAATCATAACTCAGCATCAAAGATCACTTCGAATAGTTCTCTTGTGAGGTTTTTCAAAGAATTCTAAGCAAAGAATATTATTATTAATAACATACTTTAAGTGAATTTGTCTGTATCTGTTTTTCTCGACTGTACATCAGCCTATTGAAATGTTCGACTTCCAAAAGAAAATCATCAGTATCATATGAAGCATTAGGATCTCTATACATACATATATATATATATACATACTAATTAATATTTCGAATATCTTCTTACTCAAATATAGAATTAAGTCGTTGATTAATCGAATCAAATATTTGTTGCAGATCTGTATGGCTAACGCTAAGAAAATATATAATTTTGTCGTTTTTTTTTTCAAAATATGATTACTTAATAAATTCATTATTTAAAACTCACTTAGATAAATTTAATTGAATATACTCTTCTATTTTATTTAATAAATTATTTTTCTCCTGCTCAAGTAAATTAACTAAATCCATATATCGTTGATTAATTAATAAACGTATTCGATCAATTTCATTCTCAACATTTTCCATATCTTTAGCATTGTTGTCTAATTATATAAAACAAAAATTAATTTCATTTACAAAATAATTTTTCGACTTATTAATTTCAACCTGATAATCGAAATAAATTAAAATATTTTGTTTTACATAAATTCCATTGTTCTTTTAGTGTTTCATTAAGTTTTAATTGATGTTTATCAATACATATTTGGCAAATAACTTTATCACAATGTGAACAAACAAACAGTTCTGTTTTTATTGAACATAATGCACATTTAGCAATGATTGATAATGGTTTATGATTAGTTGTCATACTCAAAAAATTCTCATCTAAAAATAAGAAGTAAGAACAAGAAAAGTCTTTTATTAATATAAATGAAGCAAACAGAAAAAAAAATAAAAACAAAAATGATAAACAATAAAAATGAAAGCAATTTACAATGTAAATTGAAGTCCAATTACATGAATTCATCCGATTCATTACCATCCTATAAAAAGAATATTGTAATTGATTTTCTAAATGTATATTATGTATTTCGTCTTCTATTACACCTAAATAACTACCGAACACAGTCGAAATTTTCACGAGGCATTCAAGTTTGTGACACCAAAAAGTGTGACTCTTATTTTCGTTCTTTCTTTCAAACAGAACGCAAAAAAATATTTCTATTTCATATAAACAATCGTAATTTTAATATTACTTATCTAGATGATATATTCGTGTAGAAGAGCGGATTTGTCAGGTCATATGATCTATTAGCTGTAAAAGCATAAATACAGTTCAATAATCCTTATTAAGTCATCAAATGTGATTTTACATTTATGAGAGAAAATAATGCATGACTTTTTTGTAGGATGAAAAAAAATAATTGATGATATTTGATATTCTTAATAATTGATGAGGCATACAATGACAACAAACAATGTCGAAGGTTGTCCCAACCGAGTGTAGATTGGCGGGTAACTTTTCCGCTTATCTTGGAAAGTTTTCGTTTTTCCTCAGCGAAACTCAAGCATCTTCTTTGCGTCTTTTGGGTATATTGATTAAAATGGAAAGAATATAGTTAAAAGATATTTGCTGAGATTTGTTCGAAATAAGTATCAATAAATGTTTCATTGAATTAGCTAGCGAGAAAACCTTTACAGGTATCACACAGCTTTTCGACCAAGACGTTATTCACTTGATGAGTGCTAATAAGTAATCGAAAAGTCTGGAATGGTTTGATTGGCCGAGTCTTCGTTATTGAGATATGGAAATTCTACTGAGTTTTTTGAGCAAAAAGCTGTGGTTCCTCCTTAGGTAACGTGAAAAATCAAACTTCGACTTCAAAATTTGCATGACGAAAATTCTCAATGAGATTACTTCATTGAGTAAACTTCAACTTTTTCACTATCTTTCTTCTGAAAATACAAATTTACTTTTACATATGCGAGAATTTCGAATATTGCAAATCTCATCTCGTGTTGAAAAATCCAGTAAAATTTAAATATCTCAAGAACATAGGCTTGGAAAAACTGAATCTTGCTAGACTTTTCCATTACTCATTTGATGAACGTTGTCTCGATCAAAAAGAGATTTGAGACATGAAGAGGCTTCTTTGGGAGAAAATTTTTAACATAAGGAATCAGCTACTTTTGTTTTGTCCTTGAATCCCAGTACGAAGTCTTCAATACTTTGAAATCATTATGATAAACATTTTCAAAATTAGTCATCAAATCACGAAATAAATACTTATCGACGATAATTATTACTTTCTAAGTTAAAAGAATCTGTACTGCTAAAATCTTTTTCTTTGGAATATTAACAGTAAAACAATACCTTATTCGATCGCATCTTATCTGATTGCATAAGTGCTGTATAATTTCTAGAAATTAAAACAAAGAATAATATTATTTCTTTAATAAAAATGCATTTTTTTCTCAACCTTAATTCAGCTGCTTCTTGTCGACGTTTTTCTTCTTCTTTATCTCGTTGTTTTTGTTCTCTCATTAAACGTTTTTTCTCTTCTCGTTCCAAATTATCACGTTGTTCTCGTTGACTCTAAAATATCAAACATACCTTCGAAGTCATTTCTTTTAAAACAAAAAATATCATACAATAAATTCTTCTATTGAAAGTTCATTTTTCGTTTTATTTAATCGATTAACAATTTCATTTTGTTTTTTGCTTACAACATATTGTTTAACCTATAAAATATAATTCAAAACATTAATATCGAATGATCCATAATAAATAAATCAGTTTTTCTTAATAATTTTATCTTGTATAGTCTTATACAGGAAAAACTTCTACTAATAAACATCTTCTAATTGCGAACAGTGTCGAGTTCGACAATGTGGTTTTCGCTGTAAATGTTTCTTGCTAATGTGAACATGTTTTTTCTCACCTTTTTCTATTTTCTGCCACCTGTTTCGTGTGCACTACGAGTATGTATATTTTGTGCATGATTCGACTGTTGTACATGAAAAGTAAAGAGCAATATCACGATACGAGCTTAATTTGCAAGAAAAAAATTGGCTAAATAAAGTATAATACATCATTCAACCATGTATCAAATATTTTGAAACATAAAAGAGAATATTTAAATGATTATGAAACAAGTCAAAGTGTTAGATGAGTACTAAAAGGTTTCAATGCACGGAAACTAGATAATCAAGTCTACGAATGGTTTGCATAGTAAGGTAAACAAAATTTAGTTAAAAGTAAAATGATGAAGAACATTAGAGAATTTTTTTCAAAACAATTAAATTTTATATTGCTCTTGAAGACCCTTTCAATCCAAATCATTCAGATGAAAATAGATGAATAAGAATATCAATAATTGAGTCTTTATCAATGACTAATATAGAAGCAGATTTTCTCGAACTTTTACTTCATTTCATAGCAAGCCATGCTTCATCTCTCTAAAATAAATACCTTCTTAAAGTGAACACTTTTGGAGTGTCCTGATGGTTTTCACTGTAGATAGGTTTTACTGTAATATATATTGACTATCTTACGAAAAGATACATTATGAAATTTGTCATAAAAAAAAAAAATACAATCAAACTTAAAATACATTGTACTCTGTAACAAACTATTTTTGTCATGCTTTTATGAATAATTCTATAGAATGCGTTTAGTTACTTCGAAAAGCCTCGAATATTAGATTTCATCAGAAAAGTTATTCATTTTTCGAAAATAACCGTGAATATAATTATGTTGTCATTCTGTGCAGCTGTATATTTTCGTATTTCGCGACACAAAATTAACTAGAAAAAAGTAATTCTAAAATTACTTTCTTTCTAGTTAATTTTGTGTTGCGAAATGCGAAAACATAATAATATTCACGGTTATATGAATAATTAACAACCTTTCTGATAAAATCTGAAATTTGATATTTCTCTAAAAAATAACCTCTAAAAATAGAAGAGATATTTTGTCGAAGTAGCTAAATGCCTTTTGATCGATTCATGCATAAAAGCAAATCATTTGATGAAGAATTTCGTTATACATGACATTGGAGAAAAGTTTAAGGTTGAAATATAAAACTAGAAAAAAAAGGTACTAACAACTTACTGAATGTATGATTTTCTGAATAGATCACCTGTTTGTCACAGAGCACAATGGTTTATAAAGCTTTCTTTATCATTATATCACATAGGCTGCCTTAAACTTAGACATTCCCTTTTTTTGTAGGAAAACTTTATAATACATTTTCTCGTACGACAGTCAATTTATACTAAGGAGATTATACAAGATAAACTTATGAAGAAAAAGTAATCTATTTATTTTCATCTACAAGATAATTTTTGAGACAATCAGAATAATCTTACATTCTTATCAACATGAAATCCAACTTGACCAACGTCCATATCATTTGTTTGTCGAAGATTATCAACAGGTGTATAAACTATATCAACTTTATTTAGTTTACATCCTTCAATACTATTAGCTTTAACTAATTGACAACAATCTTCTAGAACAAGCGGAGGTATATTATCAATACTTTCATCCTAAATAACCAAAAAAAAAAAATCTTTTTTAAGCATTATAATTCTTAATAATTACCTTCTTAAGTCTTAAATAAACATGAGCTGATGATAATTTACTAACATGAAACCTTAAGTTATCAGAATGTTAAGATTATTAAAACAAAATCATAGTCATCTACGAACCATATATCTTCTGGCCAACAATATTTCAATAATTCATTATCTAATAAGAAATAATTTCATGGTTGTCAATAAAATAATAAAATTTATAATTTACTTTCATATTTATCTCGACCCATATAGATTGTATATGGTGAATCGACAACTATAGACAAGGAAGTAAAAATTATTTTAAACACTTGCGAAATATTTTACCATTGCTTGTGAAAAAGAAAACCATTGTCGATATGTATAAACGAAAGTAAATCAATCAAGATCTAAAGAAGACACGAAACTATTCTTGTAATTTTTTCGATAAAAGAAATTTATTTCGTGTCGATTGTTTCTTTATTTGTTACCCAAACTATCTTCGCGTTCTTTTGAACGATTCGATTCGAATCCGATATCTCAAATCGTTTACCAATCAAAAAGTTTATACTCGTCAATAAAGATTTTGATGTCGCTCGTGTATTTGTGCGACCGCAAAATAATTTTCAAAATCTAATACAGATGGCGCTATTTCTCATCATAACATGGAAATTTAATTAAAAAAAAAACTTAAGAAAAAAATTAGATTCCAACAATACAATATTCTCATAAACTGTGTGTCTCTTCTTTTGGTCTGATATTGAACCAGTCATGGTATAGTTTCTTTTCATTTGAAAACATACATATATTGGGTATTTTCCTTCTCGACAATAGTCTATGTATGCAATAAAGACTGATAGTTTGTTTATTCTATAAATAAAATGAATGAAGGTAGCGAGTGGCACATAAAGATTAATCATCTAAGTACTTTGTGAATGTATTGCTCAATTTTGGAACCTTTAGCTTGAACGTTTTTCAAAATTGCAGTTTGTAATAGTCTTTATAAACTCTAATAATAACGAATATGTGAAAAAATTAACTAGAAAACTCAATTTGGTAAATCAGAATTTACTCCAAAAACAAATTCATCGTCAAATATAATTATTTTTTACGAAACTAATAATCTCCTTTTTTATTTGTTTTCATTTATGCTCTTTTGAATAGATCACGAAAAGAATCGTTAGAGAAGTTGATGAGGTTTCAATAATTAATCTCAATCATTGAATAGTTCTCCATAGTCAAACCACTTATTCCAGAAAAGAGTTTATAACAGTTCTCGGGGAACTTAGTCATGAAGAATACTTTTCTTCAATTTGATACTAAGTCCGAATTCCTATTAATTATATAATTGAATTGAATAAATCAGAATTTTGATGAATCTCTATCGAAAATTTCTAAAACGTAGAGAACTTGTCATGAATCACAAAATGATGTATACAGATTTTTTTTTTGCATATAATAAACAGTCGACGCAAAATTTAAAAAATACAAAACACTAGCTGAAAAATGTATCTTTTTAGATTATAAGATTGCTAGTCGGATAGTTTTTCATCTATCATTTGACATAGACATGTGTATTGGATTTTATAGATAATTTCATCAGCTCTCTGTTGAAAAAACGTGGAAGTCAAAGCTTCAAAAATAGAGGAAGATATTCACAAAATTACTGACGAGAAAATCTTTTCAACCAATCAAAGATTCTAGAATATCGTGTTTTCTGGGCATTCAATATCTCACGAAGAGAACATTCTAGTTACATGTAGACCTATCTATGGATAGAATTTCAGTAAAACGGCTATAATTCTGTTTAGAAAGCCTAGGTATAATTATTCTCGTGGAGTTTTTCGTACTCCACTGGGATTTATCTTATGTAGAGAGTTCGAACTTCAAATTGATATTCAAGTTGGAAAGATTCCTTCATGAGTGGGTCAATGTTTATGCGCCACTAACTAGAAACATCCAAATTAAACATTGGGTACAATACGAAACATCATAAAGATGTTGAGAATTCAATAAAAATATGAACTTAAGACAAACAGAAAAAAGAGTATCAACTATTTTTTCTTTACTTTGTTTTCTCGAAATATCAAAAGAATATCGCTGGCTTTGAAACTGGTCATTTAGTTACTAATAGTATAAGATGAATTTCTTTTTTAATCTTGTTAAATATCTTTTGACATTTTGAGTTAGTTTTATCGAATAGAAACCTTTTCTAAAATATGAGCAGTAAAATACATCGAAATTTTTCACACAACGTGTATTGCGTATATTTTATTTTGTATATTAGCATTAAAAGTTAATCCGTAATTATTCTGATTGAAACATTCTTGTCAATCTATTTTGATATATTTCTTCTTAATATAAAATCTTTTGTGATGTTGATAACGTAGGATAGTTTTTGAAATCGAGTAAGTTGATTGAATTTCAAAAGACAAGTTTTTAATCTAAATGGAAAAAGTTTTTTTCTCTATTACTTTTCTTTTGGCATTGATCATGTGTACGATTACTTCGTTATTTTTTTCTTGTATTTTTCCCCAATGATATTTTATACGAATTAATCAAGATTGCATGATATGTTATGATCAAATCAATTTAAAACAAAGTTCAAGATCTTGACTTTATAGAAAAATTGAAATATTCATTGAGAATATCTTAGCTTGGATATGATTTTATGTCAGTCAAATGATTCATGATTATGTTTAATGCTTCATACTGTCAGTAAAACATTGATAGATATTCAACTGAATCATACATTTGTAAATTATTCATATCTAATGACACTTCCATTAACATTTTTATTTTTGATTATCTTTGCAAATACACAAACACTATTGCAGGTAGAATAACTAGAAAACAATTATACAAATGTTTTTTTTCATATTACGTATGTATTATTCATATTCTGTGACAGACCTCTCTGTAAAATATAGGAGAGTTGTTTTATTTACCTAAAGCACCAATCATAGAAGAAAAATAAATCATATTATCGGTTTTGTTATTATTATAAAACACAACTTGGCATAGGTTAATCATACAAAAAGAAACAAGAGAATAGTATTTCAGATAAATACTATTTCATTTCGTATTTTTATGTATCGTCAAAAGCTCCTGTGATATTCTGAAAAAAATGATTAGTTAAATTGTCCTACAAGTTCCTATTATTAAAGAAATTCATTTGTTTTAACAATGTGAATAACATGTTTTTTTTTCCAGAGTACCTTTTAGATGAGTCATTTAAAATTATAGTATAATATGAATATTCATTCAAAATTACGTTCTTCATTTTACTGTAAACTCGGCGACGTGATCTAACCGTGAGTCGTCTTGCCATACACTCGGTCATTTCATGAGATGCTACATTATTCAGAGAAGTATATTTCTGATATTTCTCTAATGAAAATAAATTATCTTAAAATACAATGTTAGTAATATCGGCAGTACAATCTCACAATTTTTTTAAAATTTTAATACAAACATGCAGGTAATTTAATGTTAAAGTTTTCATATTTTTTTAATATGAAAATGTTCTAGGAATCATGTTAATGAAGGTGTCTTGACATAATTCTCATAAAAACAGGTTCTCGCATTAACATATTTTTGCGTAGGATTTGCATTTCAATCTAGGTAGGAAATACTTTCAGAAGCTTTCGAACGCTTTGTAGATAAGGACTACATTCAAAGAATACTTCCACCTACGTCTAAGTGATTATATTCAGTATATAATATGTCTATTTCTCGTTTTCCATATTTATATAGAAACTAAATAAAATAAAAGATTTGAGACTTTTTGAAACATGAAAGACTAGGATATTATTAGAAATCAATGAATATTATCCTCACTGCTTGTTTTCAGTTTGATGTAATTCGATTTTGTACATGAAAGGTAAAAATAACCAAGTTTATATTAATGTTCTATCATGAACGATTCATTTTTAAGTAACATAATAATATATGAATAAAATTGATACTTTTAATTTTAGATTATTAATCTTAATAGTTTATTTTCAATAAAATGTCTTCAAGCGATTCAATTGAATCAGCTCAAAAAGCTCTTCTAGCTGAAGTAACAAAGCAAGATTTTGCATTAAAACATGTTGAACCACCAGCTGAATTATTTTCAACAGCTCAAGCAAAATTATTACTTGAAGTACAAGGTGGAAAATACGAATTACATCATGTTGAAAATCCTCCAAAAGAAGGTTTAACTGACGCTGAAAAACAAGCTTATTTAGAAGCAAAAAATCAAGCAGGAAATTAATATAAAATTTAATTTCAATACAATAAATGAACTAAGAATGTAATTTTGTTTTCATTTTGAATCTCTTATTTCTTGGTTTTCTTTTTATTATTATCCAAACAATATTTAATATTGCTAAATAAAGTAGCTGTTTAGATGTCTGAAAAACACTCGATGTTTCAAAAAAATCATCAAAGTGTGCGTTTGTTTTTAAAAGCTTTAAGAAAGAGTACTTCATCCTTCTGAAGTCTCTAGAGAACGCCTTATAAAAAAAATTGAAACTTTCAGGATAAATACATCTTAAAGAATAGAGCTAAAGTTCAATAAAAAAGTTAAAATACTAGACGTACCCTAAAAAACGCTTGTGTGTTTTTACTAATGCAAAAATTTGTGACAACTGCTAAATAGTATGTGTGAAAAAAGTTTCAGTTCGATACTTTTTAGTGTCGGAGAAATGGAAGTGAAATAGTATTTTATTTGTATAAAATTTCACTTGAAGAATAACACAAAATAAAATTGAATGTCAATTTTCTTCCAGAGATTCGTCTTTTCTTTATTTATTTAAGATTTTTGGCTACTACGAATTCGATAAAATAGTTTGTTACATTCAAAGAGTGTGTTTTTTTAATGCTTGCCAGATGCCCATAATTAGGCACACATGAATAATATACTTGTTGACTAAACACCGACTTTATTACTAACGAAAGAAATGAAAGAATTACAAGCTGAAAGCAAACTAATCTGAAGAGACTGACTCCTTAACTAGCGATTAGAAATAGTCCTGAATATAAAAAATAACTCAGGCTAATCAAAATAAATCGAAAGTCAAGAATTTTCAATTTCGTCATATTGGTCGCATCTCGAATAAACTCCATCCACTATCCAGAACTGAAGATAATTACAAATAGGTTAAACGCAAATAAGTAATGTTTTGGAAAATGATATAATGTTAATCAAAAATAAACTAGAAAAAAAACATGTAAAAAAAAAAATAATAAGCTCAGTATGTTTCGTCACCTTGATTATATGTCGTTGTCTGAGCAAAACTAAACACCAAAGCAATGATTTGCCAAAAGATCACGACACGTTTTATGTTAGTGTGTTGACTGAACATAATGTAAGAAACCAAATTTATCTTTGATGGAAAATATTTCATATTGCATCGTATTTTTTCCGAAATGAACGGTCATTGCAAATATTGATCTCATTTTTATCACTCAAGTGCTTTGTTACGGTTTTCGTATACAGCTCGATTACGGTGTCTTTACATACGTAAACAGTCAAATACGATCCGCTTGTATTCTTTATTTCTGTCATAAACCTAATCCATCGATTATGATCGTTTGTATTCCGGTTCGTATACAACTAACGTAAACGTTCGTACACTATCGTTTGCCATCGTACTTACATGAGCTTTACATAGTGATTGGCTTTGCAGTCCAATTAATGCTAGTAGATTTGAATTCGAAAGTAGACTGAGCAGTACTGGTTGTGAGATGATCTACCAAAAGTAATCAATTTCTAAAAGGTCTTCTGCAGCGACTGATTTTAGGATTAAACATAATGCTTATAGTTGGGCAGTTGAAAGTATAAAAGAATGGTCGTCTGAACACTATCCTATTTTGATCAAAGCATCTCTATCAACCGAAGTTGACAATGTTTTTCGACAAATTAACCGAATTACATTCTCTCTTTTTCTCAAATGCTTTTTTCCCGCATTTCAACTGTCTTGTTTATATTGTTGAGGCTGATGCTTTGTTTGAATCTTCCTTTTCGACTGTTTCTTTTACGTAAGACCGAGTGATTGAATACAAACGAGTCAAAAAAGTAGCGACCACCATGGCCAACATTTCTCGTACAACTAGCAAGGAAATATAACATTGCATGAACAATATAGACAATAAGATCTAGAAAATTATATATCCTTGAGAAATATCCATTTAAATGAAAAATTATTATTTCTGCGATAAAAAATAAACAATACAATATTTTAAATCTCTCAGGGGAATAGCATATGGAGCTATGTCAAGATAACACTTCACTCTTATGTAGCAACCTTTAAAAATCTTACTGCTACTACAGATTTGATAAAAAATCCTCAGTTAACTGCTGATACTCTTGCAAATTTTTACAAAACACATTTTGAAAGCCTACCATTTGGCTCTTGTAGCTTAGCTCATTGAAATGAATTAAAAAAATATGAATTTATCTCTCAATTATGGAATATTCCAATGAAAAAACATCTCATTAGAACACGTTGAAAAAAATGGTAAATGAGCACAAAAAAATCAACGGATAATGAAGGGTTGTTTGTTTTTGTATTACATCAATTTTCAGCCTGAATAACTACAAATTATTACTATATCAAATAATAAAGTTGCGGAAACAGGAGACGTTCTTCAGACACATCAACGTGCTAAAATGATTTGTCTATCAAGAACTGGATTCCTCCCAGAAGTGAATAAACTTAGACCAATTTCACTGCCGTCTAATTGTTGAGATTGTTCCTAGAAAATAATAGGCATGCCTATTTTTAAATGGTGTAGCAATAAAGGGATTTATATAGACAAACAGTCCAGCGTTAGCTTAGAAAGAAGACTTCAAATATGTGTTTTCTCCTTAGTAGAAAACCTAAGGCTAACAATCGCAGCCAACAATAAACAAAGTTCAGGAATATTTGTAGACTTCATTCAATGCTTTACCAGATATGATACCTCTGCTCCAATTTCATCTATTTTCAAACTAAATTTTTCACGGGCACTTTTACAATGAATGTTTTTATAGTTGAAAGGAAGGACAATATCAATTCACATTGGATGTAGGTATAGGTTTAGGGTGTATGGTGTGCGAATAGATGATCCACAGTCACACTCTACAGTCATCTCCACTCTAAATAGTTTTGATCAAACCGAAATATAGATTCGAACCAAAAAAGTGATTTTACAGTTCCATAGTTCTATTTCTAATATTGTCTAGATTTCGGAATTTCAAGTATTCTCATTCTCTTTGCGATTCCTCTAGCAAAAAGAGCAAATCCTTCGAGAATCTTAATTGAATCCGTTTAGGATCTGAAACGGAAGCATCAATAACTTTCGCTAGGCTTCTAACACCACAAGATGTGGTTTTTGAAGAAAAAGACTCTGATTAATCTAAATTATGAAAGAAAGTCATTCTCTAAGTACTTCAAAAATCTGAAGAAACAAAAAAGACATTTTTTGAAAAACTTGCCGCACTGCTATGGCTGAAAAAGATGAGCTGTCACTGTCGGGATGAATTTTTGAAGTATGTGCCAATGCCGCCGTGGTAGCGCTAGTGCCTCTATGGGCATCTCTGAGCTTTATGATTCATTTAAATAAAATGAACAAATAACGATTATGGTAAAGCGACTTTCAGCATGAGCTATTTTATATCACTATTCAGGGAAACCTTTTAAAAAAATACGATGGAGTTTTCTTTTAATGATCATATGTTTGTTGAAAAATACATATTGGCTAACATATTGATAATTATTGTAGGATATATACAAGGGGCTGCATTGTGAAAAAGGTAAACCTGGGCAAACCTCTCAGATTTTTTTCTGAAATAATCCATTTTGACAAAAATTTAGATATGTTCTATTCAATACATCAATTATACGAACAATGCACTTTTCTGCATAATAGACATATAAGGCAGCTCACACAAAAGAATTATAGTTGACACCAGTTTAACTTAAATTCCAACGAGAAATGTAAATCGATTTTTCTCTGATTTTCAGCGGATTGAGATATATTTATTTAACGGCAAGCATATTTATTGCTGAAAATAAAATTTAAATATTTTAGCCGACATTTAAACTACGTATTGAAGTAATACAGTATAGTAATTATTTCTATTTCAATATTCCTATAAGAAGATGTTTTTTTTTATTTGAATATTATCAAACGGAAGCAAATTCATTTGATATATATGTCTGAATCATATGATATATCAGTTTTCTCTATCTTGACTAAGAATAAAGTGCAAAATGTTGTAATAACTTAAAGTTTTCTTTTCTTTTTACTTTTGCTCTTTTCTACAATAGACACTGTGCCTGATAAGATAATTTCGGATGAAAAAAAGGTGAAACGTGTGCATGTTAGGTGGTATGTGGAGGCATATTCTTTTTCTATTTGTGACTTATTGAAATCAAACACACATACAACTCTTCTTTCTATTAAAAGACGAATATGGCGCGAACTTCTGCTGGAGCATCTGATTATGATTTTATTTTTAAATTAGTTCTTATAGGTGATAGCTCTGTTGGAAAGGTATGATTAATCAATTTGCAATTTTTTGTAGTTATATTAAAACTTTCTTTTATTAAGAGTAATCTTTTATTACGTTTTACTCGTAATGAATTTCGTCTTGATACTCAATCAACAATTGGAGTGGAATTCGCTTATAAACAACTTGTCATTGACGGAAAAAAAATTAAAACTCAAGTTTGGGTATATATACAATAGTGGATAAAAGTGTCCACTGTGGAGGCTCTCAAACAATTATAAATGCTGGAGGTTTCAGAATTTTTGTGCACATACTTGGCCAAGAGAATAGAACTGGGGCTCAGTCTCATCAACACGATAGTCATATTTATGCCATTTCCCATCAGTACATATTTTGTTTAAGAAATTTCTACATACTAATATTCAACTGTAGATGTAGCATTTCTAACGAGGACATCACTCCAAAGAACACTGGTCATTTAAGGTCATTTGAAGTCCACGGGCAGATCTCAGTGATAACTGTAAAAGCATAAAAGATATTGTCCCCATGGAATTTTGCCGCCCAGCTATCTTCTAGAAGATCTTGTGCATTATTTTCTGAATTTCTACTGTGTTCTCGTCTCAAAAGGGACATCGGATGATTTTTCATTACATCAGCAGTGATAGTACGAGAGATAGCTGATGAACTCTAATGAAATTAGTTATGACGATAGTTGGAATACAGCGTGACATAATGATCCATTAACTGATCTAGGAAGTTCGTCTTTTTCGCAATTGTGAAATTCAAAAACATTATAAGCACCATCCATTGTCATCTCTCATAATTCTCTTTTTACTTAGGCAATAGAAGCAAATATGTATCTCTGATCTACACTCTTGATAAAGTGCGTGCACACAAATTTTGAAAACTCTAGCATTTAATATGGTTCAGATCCTCCAGGGTAGAGGCTTTTGTTCATTACTGCGTATAAATTTATTTATATTTTGCCGCATTTCTCATAATAGGATACAGCAGGTCAAGAACGCTTTAAAACAGTTATACCACAATTTTATCGTGGTAGTGAAGGTGCATTAGCTGTATTTGATTTGACTAAACCTGATTCATTTGATCATATAACAACTTGGATTGAAGAAGTTCATCGACATACGCCATCTGATCTACCAATTGTTCTTGTTGGAAATAAATCAGATTTAGTTGATCAACGTAAAGTATCACGTGAACAAGCAACAGCTCTTGCCGAACAGCTTAATTTATCATACATGGAAACATCGGCATTGAACGCATCGAATGTTGAACAGGCATTTGTTTTGCTTGTTACAAGTATTTATCAAAAGAAAATGCCTAAACAAATGGATTCATCATCAGCAATGGGAAAATCATCCTCAGAAACAGTATCTATGGATCATTCACAACCACCTACTGTTCCTGTCGGACCTGACCAATCCATTACATTTGACAGACCTATTCGTCCATCAAATAATGAAAAGGCATCATCAAAGAAAAACGGTTGCTGTGTGATTTCATAATGATGTTCAATTAAATTTCATACGATATTTTTTCCTTAGGAATGAACAAAAAGAGAATACAATTAATTAATTGTTTGTCATGAATTCTTATCGATAAAACTAACGAACAATGCCTTAATGACTTAAAGAAATTTTACAAATATGTTATTAAAAGAAATTCACTTTATTAAAAAAGAAATAATATATTTTCATAGATTTTAAAATTGTCTAATAGGCGATGCAAAAGTCTTTGGAAAAATATCAAACAGTGATATACCACACGTTGCTGACTTCTAAATCAAGAGATTTTTTGTTACGAAAGAGCTATGTTTGAACTACAACTTTTTTTGCCAGACATGTTTTTGTACAATGAATCCAACAGGAAGGAAAAACCCGAGTCCAAACACTTCTGAAAAAATTCTTACAACATTGTTCTAACTTGAAAAGTCTGTCTGTATTTCTGAATAATTTTTAATTATATGAATGTATCACATTGGAATAAAAATACACCAAAATATAGCGCATCAAAATCCTATCGATATAAGTATTGTTAAAATTCATTAGAGCAGTTTCGGACTCTTTAATCAAAAAAGTTTCAAAAATAAAATTTATGTAAAATACAATCTTCTTCACGATATGTCCGTTTGCAAGAACATCAGCCACCATCTTCAGAAATTATGCAATAAAGTTAGCATAGAAAATATTTCAAAAATCATTTTTTTATCGTTGCAAAGTAGCCAGCTAGTAGTAAGAATAACCGACTTGATTGATCTTATTGTAGAAGAAGCTATATTTCGATATAAAACCAAAAGTAAATTTAACTTCTGATACATCATTGAGAAGAGCACTATTTACGCTACAAAGATCGCCATTAAATATGGATTTCCATTTCATTTCATTTCTGGTATAAGAAGTTGTAACAGAAACAGAAAACTGATATTGCACGATGGTGAAGCTGAAAGAACTCTGTAAAAGATCTTCGGTTTTTTGGAGTGTTCTCCTTTTTAGATTTATTCTGAAACAATATGTCTCATACAAAACTTGTAGTTCGGACATCACACCTTTCAACAAAAAAACCCATTGCTTTAGAAGTTGACAGATGTTCTAACAGAGTGTGACATTTTCTTCAACACATTTGCATCATTTATTCATTGCTTGCTACGTGAAGAAAATGGAATTTCCAGTTTTCTCTAGCAGAGAAAAATTAAGATAGTTTTCAAAAATATACTATGAAATACAGAATTGAACAGACCAGATTTTGGTATGAAAATTTTGGAAAAACTCTTTGTTATAATAATTTGATATTAATAATTATTAATTAAAGACTTTATGCTATAAATTCTGTATACTGTTAAAAATGGCATCAAAATCTGAGTGATATTATAATTAAGAAAACTGTGGTCTAATCATATAGTTCACAACTTTGAAAAATAGTACATTTTGTAGAGCAGATTTTGTTCTATCATATGAGATATGGCACTTTTCTTGATCGTGTGTCTCTTATCTGGTGTAACTTTCTTATTTTTGATCACTTATTTCAACGATGATTTTCAGCTATTTTTTCGCTTGCTCCACACCTTAAGATTTTCTAAATGCTGTATCAGATGCAGAACAGGCTGCAAAGAAGAGTAACAGATCTCATTTGATGAAACCAAAGCTGCTCTCAAAAATGTACTACTTTTTTGAATTTCTCAAGTCTATGATTAGAACACAGTTTTCGTTATTATTAGTAGAGTATTAAATACATTTGAATTATTGTTGAAAAAGAACAATTTTGTTACAAAGAGTTATTGAGAAACAAAAGTATAATGTTGTTCAGATTTCAATACTCTTTCTAACAGTATACAAAATTCATAAGAAAACAAAATGTTTCTGTATTTAGTAATTAATAATATTAAATAATTATAATCAGTTGTTTAAAAAACAAAAAACTAAACTGTAGCACGTTCAATTTTGCATTGAATAATGTATTTTTAAAAAAGTGATTTCAACTTTTGCGCTTCCCTTTACATGAGAAATAGGAATTAATTGTATGATTTGCTATTTGAAGAATATCAGGTTCCATGAAGAGGGACGAATCCCTCTACTTATCGATTACGTTGCGATATAGGGTGCTGTATAGTGGCATATTCTGGAATCTTATATTTTCTCTGCAACTACTGCAAACTGTAGCCCTGAACAGCAGCCAAGTCTGACGCAGGATTTTTACATTATATCACTTGAACTTTCCATACATAGTAACTAATCATAAGAGCAGGTATATATTACACGTAGTTAATATGCATTCGGACGCGTGATCCAAGATAAACAGCCGTTAGTGAGTTGTCCACAGTTATTCCATGGCTGTTAATACTGAGGTTTGAACAAGCTACCTTGAACATATCTATCGAATTACTCAGGCACTCAGCTATAACGGTCAATCATGTTTCGAGGTGACGAATATAATTGATTAATTTTATCAATAACTTTTCAGGTTGTGTAAATAGTCAAAAAAAATATATTCCTTAGAAGTAGATTAATGAAATCAACAAAAGACATAATACTGTTTATCTTTTAAAGTAATATTCAAAGAGAGCTATTAATGTCGCATTCGTATAGGTTTCATGTTCGAAAAAAAAAACTATGTTTTACGAACAAATAAATGATTTGAAGGAAGAAATCATTTTCAAGGCTCAAGTTTAACTGTCGTAATTATTTGTTAACCGTCGTTTCATTGAAGAAACGCTCTTCCTTTTTCCTCGAACATTACTAGTCTATTTTAACATTTAACGTATACAAAAAACCAAAGCACAGCAAAATGATTATGCACAAAAAAGCAAAAGAAAACTCGCTTTAAGATATGCCAAACAAAAAATACTTAAAAACACGACAATTTTAACTGATATAGTGTACAAAAGAACTTGAACAAAACGATTTACACAATGCTATTATAACCAGCTAAATTAGGTGTCAGTTGTTTAGATGGTGTTAGCAGTAGGCTTGTACTAGCATTAGTAATGGTGGAACCAGCTGGAATAATAGCTGTTTGAATGAGATGAGAAAGAGCCGAAGATGGAGTGGGTATAACAGCGAGACGACGGTGACTTGATGGAGATTCACTAAGCATCGTAGTATTAAAATTATCTCCTCCAGAAAATGGTTGTTTTCGTGGTGTAAATTGTCGATCTTTAATTGAACGTAAATCATCACCTTTTGGTGATGTTGATTCATGAGGCCAATGAACATGTTGTTTTTTATTAATTGAATTAGTATGTGACAATGTTTGAGGAGTTTTATTATGGGACAATATAAATCGCTCATCATTACCCGACTCCACATACGGACCATTATACGAACTAAATATTGAAGACACAAGAAGACAAACATAATACAAAAAAAATTAATTTATTAAAATATACCGTAGAGCCGCCCGCTGTTTGATATTCATCGTCGTTATATGTGTGGATCGACTTTCCATTAGTTTTATGGATGGGTTTCTTACCAAGCTGAAATATAAATAAAATAAAAAGAAAAGATTAAAATTGATATCAAAATAAGACTACGAAAAAAAAAATAAACAAATAAATCAATGTGCATTTAGAAATAAGAAATATGTGAACATCATAAAGCACAACTAAAACACCTACACCAAATATAAATAAATATTGATCGACAAATATCAAATTTTAACATGTATAATTGTATAGATTTATTTTTTAGACTCAATACACGTACATACAGATCCCACACGCGTTGTATCCATGAAGTCGAATTGGTTGTTAGTAGTTCATCATGGTTAGTAATTTTTTCAAGAGAAGATTGTGGGTGACGAGCAGGAATTGTTTTCCAGCAGCTGTGAATGAATGCATTATTTTTGTGTATTAATACACGTGTAAAATGAAGAAGCAATCACGCACAGATTATCGATCAAGAGGAGCAAGAAATAGAAAACGTAAGCAGCTGTGTTTATTTAGGCTTTATCAAGCAGATATTTGAGAGAAAATAATACGAAAATATTTTCCCGAAAATTTTTTTTTGAAAGTGTCCAAAAAGAAAAGAAAAAAAGACTTACGAGGACTGTACGGGAAAAATAGCTTCGATATCTGCAAAACATAACATTTGTTACATTTATTTTTGTTTTAATCAACTTCTATGTTTATAGAATTTTTATGGACTACGGTCATATGATGACCGATAAAAACACAGAGTATAAATAAAGGAAAAATTATCAATGATATATTGCATGAGCACTTACTGATGACGAATACAACAAATGGCGACTACAATAATGGGAATGAGAAGAGCGCCGACAGTGATTAGAAGCCATATGGCAATTTCACCCGCCATATTTCCTACAATTTTTATAATGATTTACATATAGTATGAACATATCATTTTCTACTTACGTTGAGTATATTGAGGAAACATTTTATATTCATACGATTAACAACAAAATATGATATACTAAAACGTAAAAAACTCATTTTATGACTTGTCGAATAATAAAATCCTTGGTTTTGTTCCTGTTTTTTTTCTTTTTCTACTTATATATGTTATTCGAGTAAATAGCATGATACTGAGCATGGTTACTATGAATATGCATAAAATTATTGTGTGCAATACACCTCGTCGATCTCTTTGTATACATAGATCATACAAAAAAATTCGTCGGCATTAATCACTATTATTTCTATTACTATTACAAATCTTACTTTCAGTCAGACATTTGCAAGAAAAAAAGTACGGTGTGGTTGACCTGACGCAAGAAAAAAAAGTGGTAACACACATAAATACATACATACATCTACGTCTCGTTCTGTCTTTCGATTACAATAAATAATGACTAGTTACCTCCTTTACATACACATTTACTCATTCCGCATTTTTTTTTCTTTCTTTCCTTACAAAGAACGAAGAGTTGACGATGAAACAGAGACATCACCGTATGAAGGAGATGAAAAAGGAGGAAGAAAAAAAAAAGAAAAAAAAAGAAGAAGATGACAGAAATAGGTGAACTATTTGACGTTTAAACATAAAGACGAGAGAAATCCAACTCATAGTCTTTCATATATGTGCATATTTATCTATTGACCCATTTGACATCAACGACCGAAGAAATTCTCTTTAGCTCTCGTCACCTTGTTCATAGAACGCTTTTATTCACATGATTGAACTCATGTACACTAATAGAAAGGTCAAATACATAGAATAAGACATCATATACATTTAGATATCCGTGCCATAATCAATATCTAATGAGAATTGTTGTCGAGAAAAAACGCTAATGGCAACTCTTACATCATCAAATCAAAACTTGAACATATTATTCAGACAAATTAGGATTAGTTTCATTGTATTTTTGTTAAAAAGAACTACGTTTCATATGAAAAGTATTACTGAATCAATTTGATAAAATATGAATCTATTTATAATAAATAACAACTTTTTTTTTCCTACACTTATTATTGCCAATCAAAAAGTGTAAATCTAATTCATTAATAAACATTACTTGAAAGATTTATTTATCCAAACGATAATATTCTTTCAAGGTTGTTCCGAGGTCGTCAAGGCTCGAGAAAGGGGTCAATTAGACAAGTTTTGCTAAACTACTGAAGAAAAACGATAATCTTTTCAAGGTTTGGAGAGCTATCTCCGTATTCTTCTTTCTTGTATTTGAATATTTACATTCACATTAAAAATATTTTTTTCGTACTCTATATGCAATATATTTTCTTTACTCTCCGACAAGATTTTATATCTTCATAATTGTTCATTGTAATGGCGTAAAACTCAGATAAAAATCTCATGACAGAAGTGACAACAATAAATCAAAACATGTGACGGACAATGTCTTGTTCTTTCAAATTGATGTGAAAGGTTTTGTGAAAGATGTTCAATTATGATTACAATATATCATTGTTGAAGTACATGTGTACTTTTAGTTTGTTTTCATAAAGCTTGAACAATACTAAATTCTAGATCAACAATGTTAGAAAAGTAACATGTATTTATTGCTAGTTGCAACAAATGTTTTATAGAATTATATGCTAAATAAGTATAATGTATTCATAGTTTCAGCTTGTATCAAAGTTTTTTATTTTTCCATAGGCTTTCGTTTATCTGATTGATAGAAAAAAAAACAGTAACTTCATTGTTATTTTATCTTTAGACCAGTTCTATGTCTACAGAATACTCATAGTCAATAAAAAAGCATTTACAAGACTTAAATTCTCGTTTCATTCATATTCATTTACTTTCGTCAACTTTCAAACTGTGTCATTGATTTCTTGAAGATGTTAATATCAAGTTTTCTTTTAGAAATTAAACATAAATCAAGAAAATGGTATCGTTTTAGTTTTATTTATATTGTCATTTTAACAGATTTTTATACTGAATGGTCATTAGTTCGAATAATATGTTCTTCTTGTTTGAATCAATATTTAAAGCAAGTGAAAAGAAGATTAATATCGCCGGATGAAATCATATAGAACAATCAAATTATATAGAATAGTATATTGAACATTATTTAAGCTATATATGTTCTATCAGGATGGAAGTCAACAAATTAGCAATGCAGAAACAGTTCAATATGTTTATTAATATTTTGTATATATTGAAGGACAATAGAGTGTGACTAATGACTTATGGAGCTGTATATTGAACCATCAAAATTATGGGATAATTCTGGCAATATAAACCATTTTGTTGATGATATATATGCATATTATTTTTCTTTTTTTTTTGCACAGAGTAACAGTTGTTTCTATCTTCATTATCGAGAATAACAATGATAGTGATTTCCGATCAAAAAAATCTATATCAGATCAAGAAAAGCGTACATGTCACTAGAGTAATTAGACATGTTGTGATGCATAAGCCTATGATCTTTCATGAATATTATTTTCATTGAAGCAAAAAAAAGTACTCTATGATTGTATTACAAATACCAAAAGATTTTCATGTTCGATTGTTATTGGTCTTAAAATGGTTTTCATACTTGTTTACTCAGTAATATTGCGATACGGTTCCGCATTATATTTTAGTTTGTGGGCACGAACGAATATAATCAATCTAACGATAAGAAATAACAATAGTACGACAATTGACACTTAATGTAATCAACAATCTAATATTGGATATCACTCGCGTTTGTATACAAGTCTTTGATAATAATGAAAAACTGTAACGTAAACACTCTATTTTTAGATTTCTGCATTCTATTAAGTCCTTTTGAAAAGTTTTGTATTCGAAAGCAAGTTATGTATGATTAAAATTGTTTTGTTTTACAGTTATACATAAATATTATGCTAATTAACAAAGTTCACTTTTAAAAATATTTTAGACTTGGTATAAAAATGCAAGGATTTTTATTCCTTATGGAATCTTGACAATGGTTTGAAAACCCTTTAACAAGAATAAAACCTAACAATGATGACATTTGTTTTGATAATAAAAAGTATTCATGAGAAATAATCATATAAAAACCATTCTTTTCATTTGCTTCTCTTGAGAAAACATGAACGTCATCAATTCGATGATTTCATACAAACTAATAATATGAATAACTTATGGCAATAAAAGTTAAGCAATTAATGGTTTCATCAATATAGCATAAACGACTATTATTGTGTTTATTAAAAGTAACTAGCAAAACAAAAAAAAACGACTTTATATATTGCTTCAAATGATTACATTGGTAATTTAAACTTATTGGAACATTTGTAACTGACTGTTAGCACAATTCAATTGAATTAAACAGACAGAAATGCAACATAAAAATATTCTTCACACATAAACACAGATTAATAATAAAAAGCATAGCATGAAAAAATAAAAATAAAAATAAATTTTTCATTTGTTTTGATTTGTCATATAAATTGGAATAAATAAAATCATTAACAACACGTTCGACCTGTCGTTCCATGAGTCTGTTCCTTCGTCGATGTTGGTTGAATAGGAATACCAGTTTGTCGAAGAATTCCACTTGTATTGAAAGTAGTTGAAGTTGATCCGACTTTTTCCAGCATACCTAGAAAAAACAAAATGATATTAAAACTTTTCTATCAATTATTTTCTTTCTATTTCATAAAACTAACGATTCGCTAAATCATTAAAAAGTTCTTCAATTCCTTTGTTTAATTTAGCTGATGTATGATAAAGTTTAGCATTGACTGATTTTGCATATTCTTCAGCTGTTTGTCTTGATACCTGACGATCTTTTTCAAGATCAATTTTGTTTTCAACAATACATAAAGCAACATCATCGCCTAACATTCGTTTTAATTCTTTAACCCAACTTTTAACCTTTAGAGAATAGAACAGCTTTTATTGGGTTTTTTTATTTCATTGAATTATCATACTTGATTGAATGAATCGTCATCAGTAATATCAAAAACTAATATGGCACCATTAGCTTCACGATAGTATAATGGACTAAATAAATTAAAAAGTTATGTGAATATTCATTTTAGAAATAATTAGCACAATACCCTAGTGCTCGAAATCGCTCTTGCCCTGCAGTATCCTAAATAATAGAAAACAATATTACTTTTGAAAATAGATTCATTCCTTAAAAAAATTCAGAAGTTTTCATCAAAATCTCTTTAAAATATGAAGCTTGTAACAAAGGCACGATATTCATGCAAAAGAGACGATATTTGAAAATTTCATATGTCGAGCAGTGGCGGATTTATGGGGGCGCTTGGGGCGATCGCCCCCATTCGAAAAAAAAATTTTCGATTTTTCCCAGCAGAAAAGACTTAAAAATAGAGTGCATAATACTACTAATGAACTTCAAAACTCGATTTTTGGTCAAAATCGCCCCATATCTATCAAATCGCCCCTTATCAAAAAAATCCTAGATCCGCCGCTGATGTCGAGGAGACTTCGTTGAAAACTTTTGAATATTTTTATGAAAGCTAGTCTAGTTGATTTCTCTATATGCACCAAGTATCAGATCAAATTTCCATAGCTTAATTAAATCTTCAGAAGAATCAAAATCCTTTTAGTGTTATTATTAGATCACTATGTAGTATTTATCGGCAAAAAAGAGTAATTGAAATAAGAAGAAAGCAGCTGCGAAAATTTCCTCGTTAGTATTTGGCAGGACTATATAGTGCTTAGCAGTATTCATTTTCATTAAAAAATACTTATCAGCAGGACGCATTTAGATCAAAGTGCAGTTATAAAATCTAATAGAATTGAAGCAGATTGCTCAGTGCTATGTTGTCCTTGTGTAAACCATGAAGTTATCCAACTTTTTATAGGATATTGAATTTTTAGGGAAATTAATGAGAGAAATTTGAGCTCGAGCCGAAATTTATATAATCCAAATGTTTTACTTACCCAAATGGATAATTCAACACGACGCCCATCTAAATTCAATTTTTTAGTTTTAAAAGACGCCTAAAAGAAATATGACACTAAAAATAATTAATATAAAAATGATGAATTCACTTGTTGTGTTTCGATATGTTTATCATTAAATAAATTATCTGTGTACCGTAGGACAATCGATGTCTAATCAAAAAAGAAAAACAGCAATAAAGATAAAAGTTTTTAATTAATATTGTAATTCTATTATATCTTACCTTGCCAACACTACCCTCGCCAAGTAAAACAACTTTAAAAGAGATACTTCGATTCATTGTTCTTGCATAACGAATTCGCAAAAAGAAAAAACAAAAGAAAATTATTAATTAATGCAAAAACAAATTTTATCTAAAATCTCTAAAACAAACATGATATAAATCATTATGTTACATATATTTTCATTTGCAATAAAAGACAAAACGACCATGAGAAAAAGAAATTTCTAGAGAGTTAATAGAAACAAAAGAAAAAAAAATAATCATTTTATACAAAAGAGTAAAGCTAGAAAAAACGCGTCCGTTTTATTCTTGAAATTCCATAAATGATGTCATTGTAAAAAGTCATTAAGTGCTGCTTCTGTCGTCTCATGTTGAACAGGAACCAATGATGGTTCAGATTCTTGACGAAAATATGAATTATCTAAATTCATCGTACCACGTGGTTGTTCGGTATAAATTTTACGTGGATAGGTGGCATTTTCTACAGTTGATAGATATTGTTGATTAGGACCAGTTGGAAGACCAAGAATTTTAGCGATGGATGTGGGAATATCACGATGTGTAGCTAATTGAATATAAAGTTTTTCGGCTGATAGAAGACACGTATCCAAGTCGAGATTACAGGACAAATCATTGAAAAACTAAATAAATAAACATTAAAAAAAACTTATACAATTGTAAATCAAATTAGAATGAATTTATAAAGAAATAATTTGTCTTTAAAATAATCTACCTATATATAATATTTGATTGGGGCGTAGCTACGTCATCTACAATCCATAATGATCATTTTTAAGTCTGTTCTTATATTGATATCAATTCAAATCATTCGTAAATGATTCTATTTCGTTCTGAAAATTATGATGGAAAAGAAAAATTTTTATGGGTTTTTTCTTGCATCAAGATGACCAAGCAATGAATTCATTGTCATTGAAGTTGTGTCTGCTTGTTTCTAGGACGAAGTTTATGTTATCAATAGGATTGAACTTTGTATCTACAGCATATTCAAATATGTTGTTTTTGATGAGGAGCAAAAAACAACTTTTGAAAAGTCGTTGTGTTTTATTTTCTAAATGTTTATCTTGATCATCATTCGTTGAATCAAGTCTCAAATAGTGCTTGTTGTTTTCATTCATTATCAGTATACAAAACACAAATATTTCTCTAGCATAGAAAAGAAATAACGTATCTAGAGCAAACAGATCTTCAAACGCACCAAGAAGATACAATTATTATAAGATTCTTTTTTCTTCTTCTTTTCTTTGTACCCAAATAGAATGAGTTATGTACAAAAGTTAAGATTAATAAAATAAATAAAAAAAACTATATTTGAAATAACTTGTTCAATATTGGCTTTTTACTTTTTTTGTATATCTAATAATAAAGTACTATGACTTTGATTAAATAAAATTTATTACAACATCGAATAGGAGTTTTTACTCATTGTTATTTGATGATATTCTTGATTTTGTATTCAAGTCTTTATTTTTATCTGAAAAAACCATCATCGATATTGATGATGGAAAACCTGTTTTATTTTGGCCATCTTGTTTCAGAACTATGACAAAAAAAATTTCAGCTTGTTGTAATAAAAGTTTCGATGTAACTTGACATAAAAACTGATGGATATGAGAACGTATGTATACTTAATTTAGTACTCAGAAAAAGTAGGAGCAATAAACGTAAAAGACTAATATTAATAATAGTTAAAGAAGAGCATATTAGAATTCAAATTTAAACAAAAAGCACATACTTTTAAAATTTCAGTGCAACCAAATTTTGACTCCATAATTACTGTTTTTTGTGAAATTAATATAGCCAAACAAATAAGTAATTCAAAATTTCGACATATATGATCTGTCCATATGACCTAGATTTATGTTAATATTAAATAATTTATTTAATTAATTAATTATATTTCTATTACCTCCCATAAATACATAACATCATCAAATGAAAATTCACGTTTAAAACAAATTAACATCCATCGAAAGAAGAAATACATATTATTAGCATTATTTTCAACTATTAAAATTAAAATACATATTTAATTAAACAATGAATTCTATTTTTATTTTTATTTTACCCAAATATTTTGCAAGTTCAGCATCAATAAATTGAAGAAGTGTATGTAGATTACTAAGTTGAGATTTTATATGCAATTGGTCCATATGAAAATTTTGTTCCATTCGTGACATTAATCCAACAAAACACCAAAATGCATCAACTTCATCGTCCATTATCACCAATATTGGACTTAATAAATCATTCATACCTTGTACATAACCTAAATAGATTAAATACAAAACTTTCTTTTTTCTTATAAAACGTAATGATTTCATTATGATTTACCCAAATCAAAATTGTACATATTATAAGTCATTAATATATCATAAAGTACTTTGACATGAACATTATTTTCTCCTTGAAAATATTCATGTGTTCGATCAGTCCGTGTTACATCTTTTTCTAAAATATTCAAAAACAAATAGATAGAAATAGTTATATGAAGATTTTAGTGCTTTTAATTATGCTTTTCTCATAAGGAAAATATTCTTATAATAATTTATAATATTATCCCGATATTTATTTGAACACTAAATAAGAAGAACAAAGATGAGTATTGATTTTTTTAAACTAATTTAGACGTTTGAATAAATCTCTGGAAAAGAAGTCATCTCCAATAGTTCTTAATATTAATCAAAGACTACCTTTGCATTCGTTTATACTTATTGATAATTGACGAGCTGTAGTGTCGAATGATAATTTTTTGGAAGATTTTCGAAAAATAAAAATAAAAATAAGTGGTGTATTTAGAATCAAGGCATTATGAGAACTTCGAAAACCTTGGTTTTTCAATTTCCTTCTAAAAATGTTTTTACATATTATGTTTCTTATATAGTTCGATGCTTACAACTCTTCTCTTTTCAACTGTATAAATCGCAACTCTCTTTCTTGATTTCAAAATTTATTTGAGTTACTGCAGATTATTCTTTTTTTATACATATAATAATAAAATTCAACTTTTCCTAAGCAAAAGTCAAAGTAATATTAAATAACCTGATTCAAATCGTATGAGACTTCAAGTTATTTGTTACTATGAACTAGAATAGTCAATGCTTAAATAAAAGTTGGTGACTTTGTGAAACATGATTTACAAGGGGCATTAATGTAACATCGATATGCATGAACAATAGATAAACATTAATAAACTAAAATATATATATTGATTAATACGTTTTTTTTTAGTGACACCAACAATTCTATCAGATTTAGTATTCTATTCTCACATGACTTGTACTAACAGCTTTTCAATTACATTTACATTTTTCTTTCAGAAAACTTAACAGATTCTAGTTCTGAAATGCATCCTAATAATTCATAAATGAATAAAGAGATTATTTTTTATATACCAATTAATGATCCTCGATCACGGAATAAATTATTTTTTTGTTTTTGTTGTTCATTTATTGATTTCCATTGCACTTTCATTGTATGATATTCTGATTTTCGTTGCTTAGCTAATTCTATACGTTCATCACGTGTTGATGACCAAGGATAATAATTTAATAAAAACTTCCATACGTCGCGTCTTAATACGTTTGATTCTAAACCACCACGAAATATTCGTTCTTTTAATTTTTTAACATCAATTATACGTCCATCTTTATCAAATGACATTTGCCATTCTTTTACTGTTAACGGTTGACCACGTGCCACATCAGGTAATTTTTTAAAATCCACCTAAATTATTAAAAAAAAATGTAATATTCAATTAAGAAATTTAAAGAATCATTTTAACCTTGTAAATCACTTCAAAACCATCATTATTTGATTCTCTAAAATCACCATTAAATGATTCCATAAGAGCAGTTGCATCACATTCAAATTTTCTATCTGAATTTTCTGTTGTTGATATTAATTCATTTTGACCAAGAAATGTATCTTTAAGAAAATTTGTCACACGAGAAAAACGTTCAATTGCTGTTCGACGAGAATCATTTCCTTGCTAGAAACAAAAAAACTTTTATAAAAAAATTGATTTCTTAGATCTGTTTCTTTTTTCAAATACAAATCGTTTCATAATATCATTGGAATTGTCAAATAAATTAAGTTGATCAAAAGCACTGATTGATTGTGAAGAGTTTTCTCGTTGAAGATCATCTTTAACAATATATAAACGAGTATCTTGTGTTGATCTTTAAATAAATATAAAAATTTCATTTCAAATAATAATTAAAGAAACAAATTCATTTATTTTACTTCTCAAGTGGTAAATATTGAGCAAGTTTTTGTAAAAGTTCTTTACTTCCACCATGGTTAAAATAAAATGCTGGTAATGTTGTACCATCTTTAAGAATAAATACCATATGAGCTATACCATGAACCATATGATGTCGACGAACACTTCGTAAATCATTTAAATTAAAATGAAAACGAAATTTCAATAGTGGACTAGATGATGCTGCTACAGAATCTAATAAGATATTGAAAAAACATCTTGATTTTCAAAGAATAAAAACTAGAAACCTCCATCATTTTTATCGCACACAATTGAATGGCCACCATTAATAAGTGCCCAATCATCTGTCATAACATCTTCAAGACCTAATGGTACAAAACGAAAAAATTTTCCACGGTCATTTTCTATAACTGTTATTGTTCCAGTTATTTCATCAAGTGGTGTTGCACGTGTTTCACTTTGTGGTGATTTCTCTTTAATAGTAACCCTATTTCGTTCAAATAAGATTGTATCTTTTGGCATAGTAATGCTAAAAAATAAAACAAATTATGTATGAACTATACTATTGATGTAGCTCGAATTGGACTGATTCAATAAATTTCATGCTTAATTTGAGTATAAAATGACAAAATCGATAGCAAGGACAACAACAAACAAATTAGAGACGAATCGATGGGGTGAACGATGTAGTTTTTCTTTGCGTGAAGCAGAAAAATCAGATGTGTTTATTTCACGAATACATTAATAGAATAATTGCAGTGGTCCTAATACGTGAGGGGAAATGATCCAATCGTATTTTATGAAGAAAACTCTGTCATAACACAATTTTATAGCTCAGCGTCGAACAGCGACCTCATTGATTTTCAAACTTTTGTAATGATATTCATCAAAACTTGAAGCAAAGAGTATGAATAGCAAAAATTCGCATGGGATAAGACGAATAGGTCGTAAGTTATTTGATAAGTGTCTGATAAGATAGAATGAGACAGAAATTTTGAGAAATTATCCCATCCTATGAAACATACAGCCACTTATATACAGACTTTTTTAGCACGAAAGATATTAATATTTTTTTTCATATAGATAGCGTTCTTGTCTACTTCAACGGAAAAATGAAAAAGAAAATTTTGTTCTATTCTGTTAATGGTTATGCATTGTAGCCATTAGAATATAGCAAAATGAATAAATAATAATCAGTGAATGAATAAATAAATAAAAGGTTAACAGTGTCTGTTTAAATAATTGCAAACAGTGATTTGATTCAAGTGTTAGCAATGACTGATAAAATATTTTCCGAAGATTTATCATCGTCTGTTATTGAATCTCAATCTGATCCATCTGATTGAAGGATGGACGTGAGTGTGAGAGAAGAGAATACCAGAGCCAAGTTCACAAAGAAAAGAGCAAAATGAGAATATATATTCAACACAATATCGCTCAATATAACCGTCACATAGCATAAACGACAGCTGTTAATCGAAATTTTATTATTATAATATTAGTTCAAGAATGATTAAATATTATAGAAAAATAGTGCATTGTTTTTATTATCATTACATGCAAAGAAAAAGTTTCATCAAGATTTCTCTACGGAAATAAAATACCTTTGTCACTACTTTTGGATTGTCTTAAGTAATATAATATTTTGTATGATTATCCAAACAGATGAATGTATCAATAAATTTTACTGTGCTGAAACCTATTTGATGAATATGATGTTCCATCTCATCTCATGCGAATCTCCGCCACATAGAATACTCACTCAAGTCGAAAACAAACTGAAAGAAAAATAATTTTCGCTGTTTTATTAAACCTTGAAGTATTGATTATATCTTAGTTGCGTATATATATATTTTTTCTATCATTGAAATATGTTTAAAATGAATTTTTCGTATAACTATTGATTACTACGTATGACATTTAGCCTAGAGCAAGACCTATCTATGAGTTATAACTCAAAAGATTCTTTTCTTTAAACTAGTTCATATAAATTCATTATCATATAATAAATAACTTGTTGTTGACAGTATATCTTATTCTATTTACAAGCAATTAATTGTGATATGTATATGATATAATCAGCATATGCTCTTATGATGATATTAAAAATGATGTTATTTGCTACCAGGTAAACAGATATCTTGAAATAGAAAGCTAGAGCAACATTTTCTTTTATATAAAACAACACTTTATAGAAACGCCAACATTCTACAGTTGGTATTCAATAAGAAAACATGCCTTTTAAAATATTCATTATGGTTCTTCTAATGTTTCAAAGTCGGATTGTCGCGGAGAATACCGAAAATGAAAGTATGAACTATACCTAATGTTGTTGTTGTTTATTATATAATTCAAAATTATATTATTTGAACAGATATTATAGTTGTTGGCCAAGCCTTTTTTATCATTGGTATTATTTCTATATTTGTCATGTTTACTATGAGTTTAATTATTTTCGGTTATTTCGCGTAAATATCATTTGTTCAATATATTTTAAAATATTTATCAATTTATTTAGTTTAAAATTCATCAAGAGACAAAATTCTGAATCACAATACTATACGGATGATACTATAATTGATACAAATAGTAATGAATATTATGATGGAAATAACAGTGCTTATATTCAAATACAATACTTATATCAAATTCGACCAATTCTAACTTTTTCACATATTTATTCATCAATTAAACACTCTTTGATGGATTTATCTTATTTTCTTATACCATCCAAATGGTTACATGTTCAACATACAAATAATCAACAAAATTCCGACAACAAAACAATGGACTTACCAATTTAAATAGTTTTCGATGTGTTTTTCTTCTATCTCTCAAAGTAAATTTTGTTTTTCTAATAGTTTCTGATATGTTCAATTCACTTTCTCTAATGACAAATATTCTAATAATAAATGTTTGGCTATATATTAATTTATACTTTTATTTCAATTATTATCATTAACGCGAAATAAACAATCATTATATAATTGCTTTTGTTTTTATTCCTCTACTCTAATATAAGAAGTTTTTATGTACAGAACATAGTTTCATGGATGTCTAAATTAAATATGAATAAATATCAACATATATTTTGTTCACATTGTTTGATTTGAAATGGACATTGGTCATCAAGAAACTTTGTTGTTAGGTTGAGTTTAAACAAACGAAACATAAATATAAATTTTTATTACTCTTCATTCAGAATTCACTTTTCATGATGTTCGATTGAGAATATTTTTTCTAAGAGTAATATATCAATAGAGCACTTTGAGGGTGTGGGTTAGAAGAAGATTTACAAACGCACTTCCAACCCTATGCCTAATATTTTGAGATAGCCAGTATAACGCCAGAATGAGATCCATAAAACTTTCTCAAATGTTTAGCCTCCTCAGGTCCAATGGGTTTCCCTGTGTTGACCTGTGAGGATATTGGAGAGAAGTCTTATCTTTTAGCCGTTGGCCATTGCTTAGCTCAAATAGTAGTACAATAATTAAATTCAATTTTAAAGTTTGATACTACTAGAAAATGTTGATTGCGGTCTAAAAATATTGATGTACAAATAGTGGAGAAAATTTCATCTGCACTGATCGGCACTCTTATGCGTTCTGTCGTTATACATACATCAGTAATGGAGGTTTGCTTGCAAAATCAAATAGTTACGTTCACCATCCTTTCGCAGTGATCAAACAATAATAAAACATAGCAGTAGTGTCAATCTATTTTTCTCTTCACATTCGAAAAGTGGAGAACTTTTTTTGCTTCGAAAGACAAAAAGAAAAAAAACCTGATTAATATTCTCTCTGCACAATAATGCACTCAATCATTTCTCGTTGTTTGATTGACGATACTGTAAAAGTAAGCATTCGTAATTTAAAAAACTAACGTTATTGAAAAACTGGCATCACTTCATGAATATCAATATCTCAAAACATTTTGTTAGACGACACAAATCTATTCGAAACCAAAGAGCCGCAAAGCTCGGTGACTATTGAATTTTAAGACATAATCCTTCTGTTCCGATAATAGACAATTTATTTAACAAGACATTGTGTATATTTGTTTATTTTTGTTTGAAGTATTCATTTTTCTCTTTACTTTGTTTCATTATTCCAACTTACTGCACAACGACGAACTATTGAACTTTTCAACAGCGCAGTATACGAATGTGATAAAGCTAACCTTCCAAGTAACTGAGCCAGTTAAGATCTAATTGAATTATAAAAGCAGTCAACTTATGAGTAATGGTATAACCACAGGATGATATTGAAGAGAGACTTGAAATTTTTAAGCATCCTACTCTAGTTATGTCATCAGCTATATGATTCGGATTTGTTAAAAACTTTACTTGAAAACTTTACAAAAGATATCTATTAAGTGATTTCAATTAAGTAACCATTCAAGAGTACCGTTGTTAGGATGACAAAAGTGTGCTAATCTTGAAATAGAGAAAATGTTAGATTGGTAATCCTTTGTAGTTGAAGTAATAAAAGATAGTCAGAGGCTTAGTATTAGGACCTCTAGTGCTCTATATTTTATAACAATTTGCAATTAAACAATAAATCAATTGTGCTTATTTCTGATACTTATCTAAGCATTTGTATAAAGTGATCGACATAAATTTAGCACACTCGTTTTTGCTATAACTGAACCACTTTTTTATCGCTA
>CAJNOP010000006.1:449905-533098 GCA_905250075.1 Rotaria sp. Silwood1
TCATCGACAGGTGAGAGATTCACACTATAAAACACATGAAAATCTAGTGCCTTTAAAAAAATAGCACTATCTGAAACACAATATTTTTTGTTTTATATACTCTTCAGTGTTTGATAGATCTTAAATATAGTATCTATGCATTTGAAAAATAAGAGCGTTCTATTCATTTACGAATGATTCAATCGTTACTAAAGCGACTGTCGGAAGAGTCTTCTCTACTCATGAAATATGAGACCGTCAATTATACTAGAACTATCTTTAAAAAAAAAGCATTCAATTATATTTCTTTTTTGCTACCATATTATTATTGGGGTGATTCACCGCACGTACATAACCATTCCATAGAATATATAGACCGGCTAGGAAAGTGTTCAGCAAGTTGCCAGTTTCAGTTTTTCTCGTGAAGACATCTGTATTTTTCTTAAATCTTTGCTTTCAATTATTCACACTTGAGTACTTTGTTCATTGGTATAAACTTCCAATCAGAAGACGCTTAGTTGAAAGACATTGATATTTCTGAACTTCGGTAAGCAACAAAATAACGCACTCCAATACTATCTGTCGGGTTTGTAGCGCTGAATTTCAACTTTACGCTCATTGTTAAAACACTAGTACCGCCTGTCGACAATGAACATCTTACACCTGACCATCTCGACGATGTCTCGTCTTCACCTGGTATTGAAAACGATACATCAACATTCGATTGCATTCTGGTCTACACACAGCAATCGCCTATAGAACCACAGCAAGATGGTAAGCAGTGGTCTGTAATTCAACGTTTAGTTCAGCAGTTTTCTGGTGGCTATTTTCTGACTCCATTGGTGAAACAAATAATACGAAGAAAAGTTGAAGAAGATCTCAAAAGCAAATATCAATTGGATGTTCGTAGACATGTAGTGAAAGAAATAATCAATAAATATCCAATATCCAACTTTTTTTGTCGCAAGCAAATATCGAAGAAAACCTGCTATATCATAATTCGTGCTCCATTCCATGTTCTTTTATTTTCGGCAGAAGCTATACGAATGAAATTACCGATTGAAGTAAGAAGAAAAAAGCGAAACATGCTGATCGAAATCTCCTTGTTTAATTGATGAATTTTTTTCCTATTCTTTATTAAGAAAATAGAAGATACAAAAGACGATACAAAAGATGGTATAGATGACAATACAGAAGGGGATTCATCCACTCGAACAACAGTAATTGAATGATATGCCTTGCAAATGATCATTGAACATCGTTTTAGGATATGTCTCAACGAGAGAAATCTGAAAATGGGAACCGTTTTGTTTGCTGGTTACAACGCATATTTAATTTTGGGCGCTCGTCTACAATAGACCAACCTTCTTATCGTACGGCTGTCTATTCATTATCAACGATTGAGCAATTTATAAAATTTTTCGACAAACGAAATCAATCTAAAACGGATTCAAACTATTTGAATAGTGAAAACGTGAGAATTTTGCATTTTTTTCTTTTACGGACACATCTTTCAAGAGTCATATGGATAGAATCTCGAAGAACTTGTTGAAGTCAAAATTTTTTTACACGTGTTTCAGTTCACACAATTGATAAAGCCACGACTTGAGTTGTACCAGATGCGCAAGTTAATTCTTTGGAAGAGTGACTATATGCTGCCTCTATAGCTTTTTATAGATTTCTGATTTGTAGATACACGCATAATGCTGAGCCTTTGTCGAAAGAAAGAGATTGACTTGATTGGTGTAAAAAAATCATTAGAAATAGGTATTGAAATGGACATAGGATCGTTCTATTTTGTGAAAAATAGCTTGATTCCAGAAGAAAACGAAAAATTTGAACAGTATTTACTAAGAATATCACATAGTACTAGTCAAACATAGATGGAAGACTCACTATACTGACTTTTCATGTTAAATGAATGAATTAGTTTTTGTAATGCAGCTATTTCTGTTAGTTGATAGTACTACGTATGTCTCGTGAAATATCTGTTGTCTACTTGCCACTGAATATCCTTTCAGATTAAGTATCTTTCTTAATATAACACTTTTATGTATCAGAAACTACCGATTCTTGTATTCTGCCGGAATACAGTTTTATTCTTTGTTTCTTTAGTTATGGGATATTGCTGATAAGTCCTATTTTACGATAAGCGAACGACATTGGCTCACCTATGAGCTGTTGTTACGGATCAAGGGCGAAATTGGTACGAGTAAAAATGAAATTTTTAATTGATATCTCATAAGAAAAAGGATAAATAGATTCATTGGTACCACAAGGACAACCACAAGCACCGCAAAACTTACCCAAGATATATAAATATTTCGGGATTAGTCAATTAATATCTGATGGCATATTTGATTCATGTTTCCCTTTACACGAAGTAAAACTCTGACTGATTTGATTGAAACCGATATATTGTTGTTTTCTATTGCTATCTTCTTTCAATAAGAAAATAGATGATGACAAGCTCAATGATCGATTTGTAAGTTTGAAAAATAATCGCTGTTTAATATTTTATTTCAATATGTGAGTACAGAAACTGAGGACAGAATGGGCCACTATATTCAAATGTTTGAAACCTCAACCATTCGATTTGATTCGTTCGTATATGGGTGAAAAAGTTGCATTCTATTTTGCTGCAATGGGCTCTTACACGATTGCACTCATACTACCTGCAATTGTTGGTCTGATTGTCTTTATCTATGGTGCTGCTAGTGTCACTTCGAACATGCCAACGTAAGCTTTCTTCTTTTGTTTTATGCGTGACTGTAACTCAGCTCGTACTGATTCGGTTTTGAGGACTGTTTTTCTCTTTTCAGCTTAAACAATTTCTATGAAGACATTTTTCTGTATTAGACAGATCATGTATTTGAATAATAATCAAATATCCTATCGTCAAGTGTTTATATACACCGGCAATGGTCTTTAAACTTTTCAGGAGCAATGGAGACAACACTTTTCCCATCCAATAATTCATTCTAACTATCAGAATTATGTTTCCTTTTGTCTCACCTAAAATTGAATCCTTTATATGTCAATTTTTCTAGAGAGAAAACTCATGAAATTTGCAGCATTTGTTTTTCAGAAAACACAGATTAGTAGTCTCCAGAAGATTTATTGGCATATTAAAATTTCATAGAGCTATTAATATCTCAAAATACAGCAGTTTCTGTAATTTGTCCTGGATCTGAAGAGTTTAAATAAGTAAATGACGCCTTTGAAAGTGGTTAAAAAACGATCTAGATGTTCATGATTTCATATATACGCGGAAATTGTTTTTAACTTTGTAAAACAATTTTAAAATGTAATAATGAGTATAATGTTCTTGGCCAATTTTCCCTTTTGTACAACAGATTATAGAGTACAGAATCTTTTGAAATATTCTGTTGTATTTATTGGCTCTCGTTTTCCTTGTTGTAGAAGAAAAACGAAAGATATGCAACGTAAGCAAGAAGAAATAGCATTTTTGGAATATAAGTTTTGAATTCAATAAACAGAAGATAAGAAAAATTTTCTCCTTGACTTACTTGAACTGCGATACCAGATATTCAAATAAAAGAAGTACACCGATAGATAGTATCTTGTTTCCTTGGGCTTGTTCATAGAAGAGCATCTCAGGTTTCTGAATTTGTCTTAGTATTATGTTTACGTGGATTTCTAGCTTTTTGCTAAAAGAGTGAGTAGAAAACTTGTTGTAAGATTATCAAAAATGTTTCAGTGGAGTCTTTTATATATATTTGTTATAGTTCAAGTAAAGAAAGAACACATGATAGTCAAAGAGAGTACTGGGAAATATGAGAAGATGTCACGCAAGAATAGAATAGACTTTTATTACTCTATTCGTGTTCTGCTATAGTTTTATTTAATATAACTGTTTAATTATTATTACTGTTTAAAATTTTTGCTTAGATCCGAAATTTGTGGATCGTTTGGACAAAGCATAGACATGTGTCCTCTTTGTGACAAAACATGTTCATTTTGGAAGCTTACTGAAAGTTGTGCCTATGCACAAGTAAGTCGAAGTATCGGTTTCTAAATTGCTTTAAGATCTTAATTTAAGATTTCATATGTATTTGATAATATCGCCACTGTCATATTTGCTATATTGATGTCTATCTGGGCAAGGTAAACAAACCAAGTCAATATTTGAACGACTTTTTGCCACTGTCTTTATTTAAAATAGAGGTTTTGTAGAATGGTGGAAGAGAGGTCAATCTGAATTGCAATATAAATGGGTATATATCTTTCATAATGGTAAACGTTTTTCTATAGATGATTTTTTTTTATTAGGATTCAATCGATTTTCATGAATGTAATGAACCGATACGACCTGATTTTGAAAGACAAGTTCGATCAACACGACTGAATAGACGAACTGGAGTTAGTGCATTTATATAATAGAAATTGTTGTATTCAAATCTTTATTTTAAAGAGAAAAGAATCATACATCAGCATTGGACAAAAAATTCCAAGAATTTTGTTGTCAATTGGTGTCATTTTATTCATGGTAAATTGAACAATTATTTGATCAATAACTAATATAAATGCAACTATCTAGGTCATTATCGTCTGTCTGACGATATTCTCTATTATTGTCTATCGTATTCAGATATCATATGTTTTAATAAACACATCAGCCAGTTCATATTCATCAATTGTAATTACTGTAACAAGTGCCATTATGAATCTAATTTGTTCTCTTATATTGTCACCATTGTATTATTTTATTGCGCGAAAAATAACCGATTATGGTAAGGAGTGAATATTCAGGTCTCGTTTTGTTTGTCTTATGTCTACATGAAAAATATAGAATTACACAAATACCAATCAGAATACGAAGCAGCATTTTCAGTCAAAGTTTATGTATTTGAATTTGTAAATTTTTATTCATCATTATTTTATGTTGCCTTTTTCAAAGGACGGTGAGTAAGATTATTAACAAATCGTCGCAAATAATAATAATTTTCTTTTAAGAACAAATGGTTATCCATCTACGTACGGTGCACGAAGAACGAATGATTTCAATGAGCAGGTTTATTTATCAAATTGTTTACGTCAATCTCTTGCATCTCTCCATTCGAGTGCTTAGTTTGAAATCGATTACCGAAACTAAACAATATATAAAATTCTAAACTTCATGAGTCATTTATTGCGAAAACAGAATATTTCTTTTCATACCTCCGTCTCCAATATATCAGGCTTACAAAATCGATAGTTTTCAAAAATTCAAAAACAATAACCTCTACTTAATCTTTTAAGTACTGTGGTTTCATCAGTGCATGACATTTCTTTATGTCGTCACACAAAGGTCCACCATTGCCTATTTAACAACCCAAAATTTTGTCTGGTCCATCATTCTATGCATTGATTCTCTGTTGTTTTGGTTTGTTGTTTCTTTTTGTTTGAGAAACAATGTCAAACACCAGGACCTGGCAGAGTTTTTTTAAAGGTTTTTATTTTATTTAGCGAAGAAAAAGAATCACAGATTTAATACTTCAAAAAACTCTCAATGCCTCTTAAAAATGGAGAAAATATTTTCCACATTTAGACAATTTCTTTAGGTATGAGATCTACAATCCTTATTTTTTCGCTAAAAACCAACAGCTTGTAAAAAAAACAACTAGCAAATCTTGCAGTCTGATATATTCTTTCGAACAAACATATAGAGAGTCAATATATAGAATGAAGGACCACAGAGAATTTTGGATTGTTAAATAGGCTATGCTGGACCTTTGTTTGACGAATCTCTTTCGTAAACATTATGCTCTAAGGATGAATTTTTCACTGAAGCTCTCCATTACCATACAAACATATGCTGAAGATCACATACAATTTTTCATGAGCCTTAACTAAAATCGATTTTGAGGAAGATCTTAATCTAACCTCAAAAATGATATATTAGTAGTCTTTCACGGACGAATTGGATTTACTATCTGATTGGTCTTATTAGTGTTATGATTTCTACACGAATCTATATAACGACGTGTATTCTATATCATCACGAAAATAGTACTCAATATCGTTTCATGTTGACGAGAACGTGCGCATATGTTTAGTGAAACTTATGCATCTATGATTTCAATCTATAGTTATTGTTTTCGAGAATGGATGAAATTAAAGATTGATAATACATGTAAATGCATTTAGTGTGATCCTGCTGGTTGCATGGTTGAACTATCTATTCAACTACTCATTAGTAAGTATAACATGTATGTATATAAGAAATAAAATGACTTTCTCTCTGCTAGTTATGCTTGGCAAACAAATCGTCAACGCTGTGATTGAATATGGTTTACCATTTCTACGTAGTAGAAATCTATGCAAAAATACCGATGAAAACAAGAAACAATGGGAAATAGACAATCAATTAGATGAATTTGACTGGCAAATGCTTTTACCGGAATATCTTGAAATGAGTAAAAAGAAACAAAATAAAATCTTGTCACTATTGGCATATCATTCTCTTTAATTCATAGCTATTCAATTTGGTTTTGCCACATTATTTGTTGCTGCATTTCCGTCAGTAGATTATATGCTCTCTGTCTAATCTTTTTTTTGCGTTAAATAGATTAGCACCATTGTTTGCATTATTAAATAATATATTAGAACTTCGGTTTGATGCATGGAAAATTTTAACACGATACCGTCGTCCTGTCCTACACAAAGCAGCAAACATTGGTATTTGGACTGATATTCTTTCCGGCATCTCTTATTTGGCTGTTTTGACTAATGTCAGTATCAATTCGAATTGACCATTTAAATGATTATTATTTTTCAGGCAGCGGTCATTGCATGGACATCCGAATTTATACCGAAATTGGCTTACCAGATAATAGAAGGAAAAGGAACAAGTCTTGATGGTTATGTTAATTGGACACTTTCTTCGTTTCCGATCAGTGATTACAATAAAACAGGGACCATGAATCAGCATATTCCATCAAATTTGACTTATTGTCGGTGAGAGCTATATTCCAATTTTGTTCGATTTATATCGATAAAGATTTTGTTTTCATTTAAGTTATCGTGATTTTCGAGAATCAACCGGTCCGAATTATGATTACACATCACTTTATTGGCATATTATTGCTGCTCGTCTAGCTTTTATGATCATTTTTGAAAATGTTATCTATCTAATTGTTTATTTGGTTCAATTGATAATTCCTGATGTATCCAGTCAAGTACAAGAAGGTATCGATCGACAACGATATAGTGACCCGTCTCATCAAGACTCTCCTCTTGAGACTCCATCTGCAGTCGAAAAAGCGATTCAAAATTTGAAAACAAAAAGAGAAACGACAGAAAAGTAAGATCAATCATTTGATTTATATGAAAAAGACATCTATATCATTGTTAATTAAATGAATATTCTGTGTCGAAGTTAATGGAATATTTCTGCATGATGTTTGATCATTCGAATTGTTTCAAATAAGTTCTCTCCACAGCGAACATATTTCTTACCCGTTCGCTTCGACATGGGAATAAAGATAGTTGATATCATTTGCTAATGATGAAAGTTAACTTATACAAATATTGACTAACCTATTAAACTTCCGAAAATATTGTTGAATAAATTTGATGAAATATTTTATTAAAATATTCTCTTTATTCATAATCAAACATTCACAACAGTAATAAAATTAGTACATTCTGGAAAAGAATAGGATAAAAGATTAACGCTTGATTCATATCATTTGGCTTCGATTTTCTTATAAAGATGACAAAAGTAACTACTTTGTTTCAATTTTATGCTTTATTTAGAAATCAAACCAAAATAGATTCTGTCATTAACAATGTTTCAATGGATCAACGTGATCAAGAAACAAGTATAGATCCTGATTTAATTAATGCCAGTTGACCATAAACATATTTTTTATACGCTTGTGCTTTTTGAAATAAATTGAATTCTGAGTGCTGGTCTCGATTTAGGTGTGTCTATAGTTTTGGATATGTATAATATTTCTCATTTTATTGACGCTAAAATCTGCTTACACCCTACACCCTATACTCTATACCCCAGTCATATATCTTCAAGCAACGGTGAGAAATTATCAATAATTCTTGCATATATCTTTCATAAGTGTTTGGGATCACTAGCAATGGCGGCAAACTCCTCCATTCAGTCCTTCACCAACTGTTCAATGTGACTGATGTTGTTGTTAGAACGTTCCGTGTATCTTTTCATAAACGCTTGAGATGATTGACTTCATCAATCATCTTCCTCATCTACCTCTTCACAAACCTTTTAGACCATTGATGATGGTCATAAACGCTTCTAAATCTCCTTTCGAAATTTGATACTCAGGTATTTTAGTTTTATCTGCCCTTTTAGAAAGAGTTTCGAAGAGTATCTGGAGAGTTTTACTATGCTCATGAACCCTTACGATGGGTTTATGAAAGTGTGCCGCATAGCAAATTGTATAAAGGATTATGAATCTTTTCATAAACTTTTTAGAACGAGTATTTGAAATTCATGAATCCCTTAATATTTCCTTTTGAAAGGCTTTTCTCAAAGGATTTTGCGACCATTTAATAAAAAGTAGAAAAGGGATTTTTTTATAAGTTGTACTTTCATGAGCATTTTCAAGCGTTTATTATTGTCCAGTTCTGTTAAAATTATGATCAAGGTCCAACAATCCATTAAAAACATCTTCCATGAATATACAAGATCGTATGAGTATCGGATAAGATTTTCTACAATTTTACATGCCAATGTGGAAGTCAACGTTTTTGATAAAATCGTACAATACAATTTTGTGTGATTCTGTAATATTCATCGTAGCTTTTACCGAATCTTCGAATACCTTGTACGATTGGTTTTCTTGAACTTTGTTCTCTTTCTTTTGTCTACACTACCTTATTACTTCCTTTTCCCTCTACTCAACACTTCTCGAAGAAAAGCAAGTAAACCATTTACTCACTTGAATTAATACTTACACTTAACCATTTTGTTAAATTCAACCGAAATAAAAAAAATTAGTTATTAATAAAATTTAAGCTTACTTATTGACAATGTTGTTCAGATTTCAGTAGAGGACTATTGGATCAATCAATAAGGATATTGTTCCCGTTTTAGAAGAAATGGTTCACTCCACATAAACTCAAACATATTAAGGAGAAATTGAGGAAAAGAATATAACGATATCTATTGCACTTCATTTACCATGTAGAAGAATATCAGTGAGAAGAAATAGAACGAAAAAATATAAACATGTATGTACCAATCACGATTCGATGAAGCATTTTTCACTTTTTTCCTCTGCTTATGAGGATACAAATGAATGAATGATTTTTCCCTAATGTATGTTCGATTTTCTTTGGTGTAAAGGATCTGATATAAGTAATGTTGTTTCTTTAAAAGCGTTTCTCTTTGACTTTTTTGGTTGGATAAAGAGTTTCTGCTTGCAGTGGAACATTTCTCACTTTTGGAAAACATCGTCCAGTCTTGTCAAATCTATTGAAATAAAAGAAAAAACTTCTTTCCTACAATTAAGTATCATGGTTAATTTTGAGCTTGTGAGTTCGATCTAATTAAAAAAGTAATTTTCTTATTTCAATTAATTATAACTACTGCTGATCGTGTTGCTAAACCTAATTGATGAATCAAGTGAGAATATGGATATCGTCTGAATCGTGTAGATTGACACAAAACTCAGAGTCACACCAGCACCGTTCTAACTTTTTTCAATGCTAAGCAATTCTACGAATATGGGTTGATCAGAGTTGAAATTAGTGCATCGTGTAAAAGGGATTACTCTTCTACTTCATTTGCTTTTTTCATCTAGGTTCTTGTATGAGATGTTTGAGGTCCCTATAGATACTGCATTGTTAATATAATTCTAATCATTGCGGGTGTTGGTATTGGTGTGATTGAAGAGAAGACTCGCATATACTCACACCCACACTCAGATTTTTCATCGGAAGGACATCAATCTGAACGTAATTATGCATATGATACTTGAAAGCTTTTGACTCGATTAGTGAACAATTTGTATAAATAAAAGTCTTTTCTAGTAACAGCAGTCGAGTCATAAATACATTCTTTTATTGCCTGTCCTGTTGAAAAGTTGTTTGAATCATATAAATTTCAAGTTCATATCATAACTGAAATGTATTCATGAGCTCGACAAGCTGTAAAAATAACATTGTAAGCCGCAAAAAATCATTATTACGTTACTTAAATCAGATTTAATTCTTACAAAAAGATGACGAAAAACCGAATCTGGATGAGTAGAAGTTTTCTTGGCAAAGCTCTACAAAGGTATGTTATTTCATAGTTCATATTGGAGAGTTTCTTGTAGTGTAGTGCGATTCAATCATGAAATTAATGTCATTATGTATACCGACATATTTCGAATATGGATAATCCGATATCGCTCTTAATACAAGAAGTTATTCACTGAAGTAACCAGAACAACTTTCTTCTCATAATGAAAATCCCCCAAATACGACTCGCCAATTGAACTAATATTTTGCTTATAAGTAAGTTTCGATGCGACTACTAGAGAGATCGAAGGGTTCGTTCCAATGCACTGTATGTGCCAAGCTATTACAATTTTACTGAATTTGTTATTGCTACCAAGATATACATGAAAAATCGAAACATGAACTTTTAATTTGAAACTTTGCCCATAGATAGCTCTCATAGATAAGCTAAAATTTTCAGAGCATTCTGATGCTTCAAATACTTACATATCGGCATTATTCAGTTTGAAATTCCATACTTCTTTTTTTTACCAAAACCTTACTAGCAATAAAAAGTTCAGTAAAATTTTAATAACTGGTGGACCACAGTACATGGAGACGAACCGTTATAGATTTCAACTAGCCTCATTGTGGCTCACTTATAGGCAAAACATCAATTCAATTGGCAAGTTACACTTTTAAACTTTCTCTCATTAATCTCAACGACGCTCCCTTTAAAAGTCTATTCTAAAGTATAGTAATTAGAATAATAATCAATTAAACAACGTTCCATTCTTATTCATATAATTCAATATAACAATATAATCACATAATACAAAAATTTATTGACAATACTATCTTGATCTTTCTATTTCCCATAAAACTAATAAACAATAAAGTTTAATTAGTTTGTTTGTATTATAAATACATCATCTACTCAATAATGATGAACGAAACAGAGATATAAGCTAAATGTATATATCGATGCAAAAAGAATTCTATTTTGTTTGTTTTGTTTGTAATAATAGTTGTGTTGATTCAATGCAAAACAACAACAACAACAACAATGATGAACAAACAATAGACAGATACACACGCACACAGTTAAAAACGAACACTGAAAAAAAAAGAGCAAAAAAACGAAGAATAAAGACAGTTAAACGTATAGATTTGTTTGAAAAAAGAACTTGGGAGAGAGAAATGAATATGAAAAAAGTAATAGTTAGGTAGGTGCTTAGTACTGATAACAGCAATAAGAAGACGAACAAGAGAAATCTATAAGGTAACATTGCAAAAAATAGGAAATAGAAAACCCACAACACACGTATACAAACATGCAGAAGAAGAAGTGTAAACAAAAGAAACTTATACAGCAAAAAACGAACGACAATATACCTTTTCTGAATCAATGTGATGACAAGGAATAATTTAACAAAAACAAATAAATGAACAATGCAAAATACAAGACAAAACACACAAAAAGAAAAAGAAATAATAAAGTGACAAAAGAACTCGGGTGGGAAAAGATTATCTATGTATTATAAATAGGTCGTCTCAATAGTAGAATTTTAAGCAAAAGAAATAGATCATGAGTATTCGAAAAATGTGCTATCTAATTTTCTTTTTTTTTCTTAAATATATTTGGCTTATTTTAATATGAAGTTGTTTTAGACGTTGTTGATGAATTTCCATTATGATTATTTGGACTATTATTGGCTGCTACTTGAGTCTGATTTGGATTTGAATTAATGATATTATCAGTATTGGTATTATTAATATTATTTCGAAGTTTTTTTAATTGAACTTTCAACCGCTTCATACCAATTTGAAAACCATTCATTTGATTAATTGCTGCTTGAGCGGATGATGGATTATCATAACTTACAAAACCTAAAGAATAAGTCAATGCATTTTTAAAATAAGAAAAGAACAAAAGATATTTCTATTTACCAAAACATTTACTACGATTTGTTGTTTTATCAACAAATACTTTAGCTGATATAATTGGTCCATAAGGTGCAAAAGCTTGAGCTAAGTCTGCGTCACTGTATTCTTGTGGAAGATGATATATAAATAGATTGGCACCATCAGGACCTTATAATAAATTCAATAAATTATTAAAGGAAATAATTCAAACAAACCTTCAGTATGTTTGCCAACGACTTGAGAAGTTATGTATGTCGGTGATGGAAAGACAGAAAAAGAAGCTATAAATAGAAAAAACAAGAAGTTTTGTTCGAGAGTAGTGAAATAATCTTTGAAAAGCCGAAAAACTTAGTTTAGACAGAAAATTTTTGTGCTTTCACTACTGCAATTCGGAATTACAACTTGAAATCTTCGAATTCTTGTTTTTTTTTAAATACTTATTTTTGAAAAATCAGCAATCACTTTACGTTGAAAGAAGCTCTTGAAAAAATGGTTAGATAAAAGCTGCAGCTTATGAAGAAATCTTTCCAGCTGCTCCATACCAATTACAATAACTTTCTTACCTATAGATACTACATAATGTCCTAATGAAAATCCTAAAAAATTTTGGGTTGACTAAGCTATTGAATTGTTGATAGACTTCAACTAGACTAGATATGAATCTTTCAAAAATGTAGGTGGCATAACATATCCATGGACAAGGATCGTTTTAGATCGAAATTCGAAAATACAAATTTTCCAAAAACCTTACGCTTCTAGAAAATAAACATATTAAAAATTTGACATCTTGCACTACTCTCGAACAAAAGATAAAATTTGTAAGACAATATTCAAAAATAACACAAATTTATAGCTTTTGACTCGTCGAAAATAATTTCCGATCATCCGTTATACAATAATTGCTTATATTTTATCATATGTTTCATTCTTGTAAAACCATAATTTAAAAACTTATTTACCTGGTGGTGCTATAGATGAATTTGCAGTTGAACTTGGATGCATATTAGTTGGTAATAGGCCTTTTAATAATATTCAATTATTTTAGATTATATGCTTCAATAATACGAAATTACCTCCATTGTTAATTTGTGACATAGCAACAAGATTTTGTAAATTATGATGAGCATCTAAATCATCGAAATTTCATATAATATAAAACTATAATTTAATACCTGCACCAGCATTTGATAATGGACTACTACTATTGGCATAGATTGAAGGCATTGCAGGTGGATAAGGCCCATTACTAGGTGTAGGAGCAGATGGTGTTAAACCACCATTTTGATTATGATTTGTTGGTGGACCATTACTATTGTTGGGATTTGGTCCATTACTGTTATATGCACTTGTTCCACACATAAGTGATGAAGATTCATTATTATAAGTGCCATTATTTGGATTAGGAGGAGGAGGAGGAGGTTGTCGAGGTGAATTCATTGTATGTTGTTGTTGTTGTTGTTCTTGAATATTTAAAGATTGATTACTACTATGTTGAGAACTTATAGTTATATTTGATGATGTACCAGGTGGTGGTGGTGGAGGTGCTAGAAGAGGTGGTTTATTCCCATTTAAATTCATATTACTTGTAAACATTTGTAGAAGATTGTTTAATGCAGCAAAATTTATAGCTAAGTATAAAAGACAAGAGTATTAAGAATTAATATTCAGTTGCAGAAAAAATAACAAATTCAATTACAAGTGCCATTATTGTTAAGAAAACCATAATTCTTTAATAATTGTTGAAGAAATACTAAATTACTTATTTCAGGTAAAAAATTATACGTGTTCAAATGTTGAAGATTAGGCTAAAAAATAAGATAAAATAATGAATCTTTTCAATGCAATAGTTGAAAAATTACTAATGAATTTCCGGGAGCCATATGTTGCATAAGACCACTATTAGGAGTAGTAAATTGTTGTTGAATTTTTTTTGTTTCTTTATCTTTTGGTGTATCAGCAAATTTAACGACAAGTGGAGAAGAACAACCCTAAATAAATAAAATAGTTTTTAAAATGAAACAAAACACAAAACAAAGCAAATGACCTCCATAGTTTGAGATTGATGCATTGATTTAATTGCATTTAGAGCACATTGACGTTTTTGAAAAGTAACAAAAGCACATCCTTAAAAAATTAATGTTTTTTTTTTAAATCTCAATAAAGGATTCTCTCGAATAAGATGATCACGCTTCATTTGCAATGCTATCTATACTTTGTTGTAGAGCAACTTGTTATACATCAAATGATATATAAGAAATTTCATTTTCATCAAGTTTTTATGTTCTCAGAAGCCATATACCAGTTAAGAAGTATTACAGCAATAATGAGTGCCATGACTTAATATTAGAACTAAATATGCCTTCAAATCAAATTATATCAAATTTTGTTTGAAATTATCTCTACAGAGTTTTCTTTCATCTTCAATCGTGTATATCTAATCATATTTACAATCGCTTTCTTCATACTTAAAATTCGAGCATTTCTACTAGCTTCACTAGGTTTTGGCTTTTATGATGATTTAAATTTTTCAATATAGCTTCTGAAAGCTGAGACATTTAACTGTGCAACTTTCTCATAAACTGTGTCACGAAGTTTTGTAAGTATATCAATTAGTTGTCTTCTGGCAACATATATGAATTTTGTCATGAATACTTTTTGAGTGAAAAAAGTTCTGTTTATTAATAATAAGGTCATGATGACCTATCACTTGACATAAATGGATCTTTCGAAAGATGACAAAAAAATTCCTTGCTTTTAGACCCCTGGAGAAGAGTACAGGAATGGACTATGACAACAATTAGTTTTTATTTTATTTTTCCCTTAAAAATTTAGTTTCGAAATAGTTGGATGTGATTAGAGTACGAAGCTTTGTTAGATGCAAGATATGTTGGGTCTCTTATGAGAATTAAAATTTTGCATAGTCCCGTACTCTCACCCGGTATCTAAATGCGAAAAATTTTTCTGCAACTTTTGAAATATCCATTTATGTCAAATGATAGAGCATCATGAGCTCATGATTAATCGATCGTTTTAAGCATTGATTGGCAAATTTGGCTGTGATACATTATTTCTGAGAAATTTCTGCGATTGTTGGTTTCAGGTAAAATGAAAGTTATTATAAGTAGCATTGGATATATATGATTGTAGACGAGATAAAACTATATTGAAGTAACTTTAAAGAGTAATTTGATATACGTTAGTTTCAAGATATACTAAGTCTTTATATTTGGTCATATCAATCTAAATTGCTATCATATTTCTTAACTGGTAAATAACTTCTCAGAACATGAAAACTTAATGAAAATATAATTTCCTATCTACAATTGGATGTGCCACATTTTGTTCTACAAAATAGTTCAGATGGCTTTTAAAATGAAGGATGATCATCTCAAACGAGAAGGTTATTTGTAATTTATTCTTCTAACCACGACTTTTGCCATTAGCATCTCGTAATACTGTACAATCTTCAATAATTCCATATGATTGGAAAAGTGCACGAATATTTTGTTCATCTAAATTTTTTGATACCATTCCAACAAATAGTTTTCTTTCTAGAAAAGAAACAAAAACAAATTATAATTATTCAATCCTTCCTTTTGTCTTTTTTTTACATACCATTTCGATTTTCTGTGTCAGCTGGTTTCATTTGTATTGGATGATGACTACCATTTAATGTACGTAAATTATGTAAAGCATTTTGTGCATCTAATGCTGATTTTCGAGAATAAAATGTAACAAAACAACAACCTTTTGATTCACCAGTTTGTTTGTCACGTAAAACATTTAATTGAAAGACAGGACCAAACTGTTCAAACATTTCACGTAATTCTGATTCATGCATATTACGTGGAATTTGACCACAAAACATTTTAATAGCATCTGGATCGGGTTCATGTTTATCAATATTTATTGTTGATATAGCAGCCGATGATGGTGACGATGATAATGTTGTTAAATTTCCTTGAGTATTCATTAGTATTTATTAATAATTTGTTGAATAAAATACATTGATGAACAAGACGAGACGATATTACGAATAAAAGACGTTAACGAATATTGACGAACAACGACGACGACCATCTCAAGGGGACAAGACGACGAACGAGAACGAAGAGACAACTAGAAAAGAAGAAAAGAACAGCTTATACATATTTAATAAATAACTAAATAAATCAGTAATTCCATCAAACAAATTTCTTTTTTTTTTAAATCATATCAAATATGTAAAAAAAAATAAAAAAACAAATGTTTTTCGATTACTTTATCATATATATATATAAGAAAAAAATGAGGCTCATAACTAACCAAATGGTTTTATGTTTACTCTGTTTACAAACCTTGTTATTATAATACATGAAAGCAAAATATCATTCGATGGACGGAAAGCTCGTCGTTAAGAGAAACTTCATAGATGTCGTTATATTTCGCGAATAGAGAAAACATGTATGAAAAGATTTTTTAGTAAAGTTATATTTTAGATAGACTTTATTTTTCTTTAAATTAAGGCACTTTATTTTATTTAATTGCGCGAGTTTTTACTATTGAAGGTATTCTCAAGACTCTTGAAAAAGATTGCTTTCATAAAATGTTAGATTGACTGAATTGAAAAAAAAATTAGTTTTCTAGTTAGATTACATTTATTTATTATATAACTTACAAAGATAAACAGTACCCGCTCATTATATCTCTAAAGCTTATCAATTAATAGAAGAATTCGTTAGTTTATTCGAGAAGAATAAATCTTTCTAAATATTGAGTCCTGACAATTTATTAAAATGAGGACATTTGCAAATCAAAGAATAATACATTAACATATTCATTATTCAATTTTTTTTTTATGAAAAACATTTCTGTTTAGAGAAAAAAAAATTATTAAACGAAAATGTCTCACTCATACAAAAATGTTTGCTTTACTCGATGATGAATAAATAATGATCTACAAAATATAGGGTATCCTAAAAGTTATGATTGCTAAATAAAACCTGATAGTTTCGCCACTGATCAAACTTGATCCCAAGAAGGCATAGCTAATTTCTATTTCCAGGAAATTCAAATTTCTGCACATCACTATTCAATGATTGATACAAACTAAACAATACTGCTACCAAGATCCAGATTAAGTGTCTATAATGTATAGCTAAAGTTGACTATTATACATTCAATTGAGCGGATAGAACTTGTAGTCTAGCGTTGAGTTGGGTTAAGAAGAGTGTGTGTGGACGAAAACAAGAGCCAAACTTAAAACAAATGAAATCGATTCGATTTGGCATATAAAATATTAACATATTTTTCGTCCACTAAAAGACAACTAGTTAAAGCAGAAACTAGATTATTTCTCTATTTCAAAATATATATTCAGATTTCCTTTCCGGGATGAGATCGAACAACTATCAGTAAGTTTTGTGAAGAAAGCTCAATATTGTGTTTGTACAAATCAAAATAGATATTTTGGAGTAGTTCTTAGTCTACGTAACTTTGTTTTGAAACAGATTCAACTCTTCTCTATCTTAGAGCATTGAATTTTGTACACAATTAGATATTACAATAAGCAAAATCTTACGTTCCCTCAAAATCTATGCGCTTCCAGTAAAAAGCTAGTTTCTATGCAAAACGGTATTAGTTGAAAGTCACTGCTTCAAAAACTGATTTTAAAAATAAAACAGTTTTGCAACCTGTTATGTAACATAAAACAAAAAAGTGAATAGTACACTTGGAAGAGCAAAAATTGTCCTATAAAACTGAACATTAAAAACTGTTTTGCATTTAAAAGTTGATATGGTTCAATCAAATTATAAAACTGACCAAAATATTATTATGTACAACAACTAGTTTGAACCTTTTGAAGCAATCTAATGATAGTTGTCCAAGCTTAGCTCACTAAGAAATTCTGATTTTGGCATTATAACCAGTTATCTCTTAGTAACCAGATTGTTAATTTCATCCTTTGGCACGTGCATAATTGTGAGCGAAGTAGCATTCCATTTTAGATATATTTGAGAAGTCAATTATTACGTTGAAGCGCCAATATATTCAAGTTATTCATTGAAGCATTCGACAATCATCAACAGCAACGAGATGAATTTTCGAACTCAATCTAACCCAAAGGATATACATTTTCTGTTGATATATTATTTCTATTAAAATCAATTTCTTACGCTTATTTCTCAAAGCATTCAATTAAATTTCTATGAAATTTTTTCATAGTCATATCATTTGAATTTTCTGGAGATAGGAACTTATCATATCATGAATCAAAAATAGTAAGCTTTTGTTTCTAAAGAACAAACCGGTCAACAGTGTAGAGATAGTAACAGTTTTGACTACTATTCAAAAATTTGAGGTTTGTTTTAAATACCTACTCAAATTTCTTTCGTTATTACAGGCTTTCGATCATTTAAGTCTTTTATTGTCATCAACAGCAACAAGCTTTTTAATAAATACTAGTTTTTATGTATTCTCACGCAAAGAAAGCAACAGAGCATATTATAATGTCAAAATGCGTTATAGAATGACCTAACACATTCGTTTTCACACTTACTAAAGTTTTCGTAGAATTACGAAAAAGTTGTTGTGAAAAAATGCATCAATCGTTTTAAGATATGTCAAAGCAGTAACTAAAAAGCAAAGATCAAAGATCTGCATTTGAGACTGAAATTAAATCGAAGCAACATATTCGATTCACAGGGATTTCTTTCTTTATTGTATGGTAATACCGTTAAATGAAGGTTTCATGGATCAATTTGCATAAATAATGATTGCTAACAAAGGGTAGTAGTTATCTCTTCCATTTCTTGGCTTTTTTTAGTATACAGTGTGTTTAAGTTATTAATTTGTTCTAGTTTTTCTTCTCGATAATCATGTGAGACATAGAGGAGTCTTTTTCATCTGTAGTACACTCAACATCTACCATCAAGTCTTCATTATTGAATAATAATATTCATTTTCAGGTCTGTCTATTGGTATCAGACGATCAACGGCTCTCTCTTGAAAGTTATTCGGTTTTCCTGAAGTATCAAAAAATGAAGATCTAGAAAAGTTCTAACATAAACTTGATTTTGCATAGTCCAAAATATACTTTGACACACATGAGTATAAAAACTCTAGGTCAGTTGATAGACAACTGTCATTGTAAGGAAGCAATATCTTGATACAATGAATAGTATGTCAAATTTTCAAAATATTCTTTTTGAACTCCGTCTAAACCGAATCGAATTCGAATTGAAGATTTTCCGTTCGTTTCCGTCTCTGATCTGCATGATTTGAGATTCATAATAAACGATAGAAATTCAAATATATATAAAGAAAACTACCGTTGCTATGCTCTTTAGCATTGAAAAAAATCCTAGTTTTTGAATTATTGACTGAAGTGTTACTTTGTCTACATTCTTGATGAACTTAGCTTTTAAGTATAAAATCTTTCTAGTCTAGTATTTCAAAGGAAAAAAAAAATTTTGATTAAATTCAAACAATAGTGTATACTTATCTACATTTATTAAGAATCCTCTAAAAAAATCTAACTTCAAGAGAATGTATGAGATGTTGATGAAACTTTATGTAGATGTTTGATTCATGGAAGCACATTAGTAAAAAGAACTTTACTACTCTACACCTTACCACTCAGAAGATTACCAGGAACAAATTACAAAGAAGACCTTGAATGCATACATTTTTTTATCAATATGTTTCAAACTGCAGAGCTCCGGTTTCTTCATTTGAAGGAGAATTCGTTACGACTTCAGATGAGCGAAAGAATTTATTTAGCTTTTATTGTGTCAATTTTTCGATCATGAAAACTTCAAAAATCTACAATTTCTAGGTATGGTTTTCTATAAAACTTCTGCTGTACGTAGCATTGACGATTAATTAGAAAATTTCTTTCCTCGCCTGAAAGACTATGCATATATAAATGTACATATATATATATATCGATTAAAGAAACACACGTCTTTAGAATGAAATAGAATCAAAAAAAAATTGTCCACAATTGGATCATTACCAAAAAAATCAATATTAAGAAAAACTCGAAGGTTTTTTATTTATTCTTCCTGTTATACAAGATCCATCACAATAGAGAATGCGACCTATTATCGTTTTTATATTAATAATACCTTTCAACAGCATAATCAAGACAAAAGAATAACAAATTCATTTTTTTAATTCGCTTGTTGTTTTAGAGTGTTATAAAGATTGATAATGATATGAGTGAAGAGAGGATTTATATCTATGCTCTCATCTCATTGTAAACTTCGAAAGTGTGTCTTTAAGATGCGTAGGATTTTGAATACCTGTGGAAAATATTCGTTTATTTTGCAGATTTAACCCTAGAAAAAGAGTTTTCTGATAGTTTCACCGATCATTCATATAACCATAGAGAATCAAAACTGTTTCTTTATAAATTCTTACGGTAGACAACGCAAGCAACATGTTCATATGTTTATCTCAAAATCTATTTGTTCTGTCGAAAATCGAATATTTAGAGAGAAGCCTATAAGTTATCATGTCTTTTGGAACGATTCGGACATTTGAATGTTATGTATCAATAACATAAGATCATCTGCTGACAAATAAGTGAAAGTTTGTCTTCCATATCTCAAATTCTTTTTCTTACAAAGATTTTTATTCCAATAAACTGTCACACAAGCTAATAATTCCATACATATAAACACCAAAAAAAAACTTTTTGAAAATTTCAAACAAAGGAAACAGATCAAAAAAATTTCTTTTTACAAATAAATTAATGAATACATATTTAAAAAAAAACAATGAAAATTATACACATGGCATGGCTGAAACATCATCATCATCATCGTCATCATTATAGAAATCGCATACACCTTCAGTATCATCCATCACATCATGATAATCATCTGGTTGAGCCACCTCACCTAGTAGAATAAATGGTTCTGTAGATACTAAAATAGAATAGTAATTATAGAAAATTTTAATAAATTTAATCTTTAATCATACCTATAGAAAAAGGTGATTCTGCAGAAGAATTCTACAAAAAATACAAAAATTTAAGATAAAATTTAAATTAAAGTACTAACTTCTATTTGATCATCTGTCATATTTGGTATTGTTTGTGAATTACGATTTAATAGTTTTAAATTCACTGGATAATGACGACTTTGAAAATGAAATTGATGAGATATTTTTTCACCATTCTATAACATAAGAATTTTTGTAGGATTATTTCTTTTTCAATAAGTTTTCTATTACTTGTATTTCATTTATTTTCATCGATGTTCCATTTATTCCTTCAGCTATAATAACCACATCATCATCCATAACTTGACATAAATCATCTTGTGTCAAATACAACAAACTAAACAAACCAAATAAAAATAATAAAGTTAATAATTTTGTTGTAGCTTTTCTAAATTTACTCTTTTAAAGTTATATCATCGAATGTATTGGCAATACTACGTTCAATTAACCGAAGTTTTTCAGTCCAAAATGTTGATTCATCTTCAAGTTCTTGTAATTGAGCTTGAGCTCGATGAAGACGTTCATATGCTTCGACTGTATTATCACCAGATATAGCACCTCTTCAATAGAACATAGACAGACAAATAAAAAATTTCTTATAAAACATCGATTCAACAGACTTCCATTTTATTGTATTTTTTGATTGTTTTTCAATAAGACCAATGCCTTCAAGAACGTTTGTTATATCATATATTCGTCGTTTTTGTTTCGTAGCAAGAGAATCTGCGACCTATTATTGGAAAATCGAGAATAATTTATATTAACAATAAATTAGTTGATGTTTGTAAACAAGAATGAGGTAGACTTATGAATTGGAGATTTGCGTGACTTCGATGAAAAAAAAAGAGCGATCATTCGACATCAAAAAAATAGTCATTCAATGGAACAAGCGATGAAAACATTAATCATATTAGTTTTCATCCATATCCATGTGTTCGAACGACTACAAATACAAACTTCTCATTGCTAAGCAAGAACTTTGTAGAATACTATTAAAACTGCTCCTATCTATAATTTTTGGATGCCAATTAAGATGTCAGTAATTCAGTAATGCAGCGAAGTTTTCGTTTTCTATTTTGTTTTGCATATTAGCTGGTAGAGTTGATCGAGCTCTACAAGACAATATATATTGAAAAATTTACAAGTTCTCATTCAATGATAAAAAATTAGAAAAACCTGAAAAAAAACTCTAAATATGACAACATTTATTTTGAAATATTCGAATATTATCTGATAAGGACCTTTGAATAAAAGTGACTAGATCATGTGGTATAATTATCAAACCTTGTTTTCTCAATTATTATTATCTTACTCATCTTAAGACCATAGCCTAACAATGAGGTCATAGTTTCAAACATATTTTATCAAAAAATATTTTTTGTCTAAACTTGACATGTAGAAGACCATATGTAGGCTAATGAGACGAGCCCAAACCTCGTCGCTGGAGTTGCAGAGATATTATGACTTAGAATAGCTTTTCTTACTAAAAGTTCTATCAATGAAGAAGGATAGGAGCTTATGATCTAGTCAAACTATCATTATGTAAAATATCCACAATTTTGAACGTTTAAATCAAACTTCAGAAAGTTTTAGCATAAATAATTGCATTAATGGACTGCATGATACTCTTGATGAAATTTTCTAGTTAGAATTGGATAGTCGCTACGAAGATCTGAAATACTCTTTTTTTTTCAATTTTTATATTCGGTGAATAGCACTCTTTACACAAATCTCAAACGTCTAGAACTCATCAGGTCCACAATTTTTGTCTCCAGACCAACAATTCGATGGGCTCTATCTCAGACCTAGCAATGTCCTTACCAATGCTGCCACCTTTTGAAGTCCAAAAAGCAGAAAATCATTTATAAAAAGCAGAATAAAAAGACAGAAAGCATTTTCTGTGATATAAAGCTGTTTTGAAACTTTGTCCCAGTATACTAATTAAGTGCTTTCACATCAAACGTTTATCATTATTGTACAGAATCAAGAAAAACAATTAATTAACAAATAAACAGGATTATGCAACAAAGTTTCTTTTGAACGTATATTTTTCATCATATTTAATAGATTTTAATAAATCTTGATTACCTAATCAATATTTATGTGTTTCAATACATGATAAGAATGAATTTAAAAGTATTGCTAATAAAGCTGATATTTGTTCTGTTCCTATACAGTTCCTTTTATCATTTAAAAAAAGTTTCAATTTTCAGAATGCTGATTCCACATAAGGGTCGCTACAAAGTAGAGAATATGAAAGCATACTAGCTTCCTAAAATTTGGTGATTAAGTGAAAGAATATTTAACATCCATAACTAGTCGGAACTAACAAAAATAAAGATCATTTTTGTACCATTGAAAGAATTATAATAGAACAAAAACATTCCCATGTCATCGAAATCGTCACAAAATCGATGATTTTATCGCGTTATGTTAGCGATTAATCGAGAGATTATATCGCGATAAATCGTAAAAATTGGCGATTTTTCTTGAATTCTTGCAACAAAAACACAGAAAATGAAAAACCTATATGACTTTGATGGAATAGGTCGACCATATATAGACTATCTGTGTCAACAGCCAAATCAAAATCGCCGATTATATTGCGATATGCTAGCCCGATTAATTGTGAGATTATATCGCGGTAAATTGTAAAAAACTGCCGATTTTTGCTAATTTTCACCGAAAAATCGCCATTTATGCTAAACTTCGACAATATAATCACCAAATGCTAGCGATTAATTGGCGTTTTTTTTTAAATGGCGGAGAATCGTCAAAAGTAAGACGATTTTGAGGACATGGGTTAGTAACTATTGATAAGGATTTTTTTATAATCGTAAAAAATGATCTGTGAGATGAACAATATTTTAAAAATATAAATTTCGCAGTATCCAAAAAAGCAGAAAAATTCTCCAAAAGCAGAAACCACAGAAAAAAGACAGAAAAATTTTCAAACAGCAGAATTTTTCTGCTAAAAGCAGAAGAGGTGGCAGCTCTGGTCCTTACCTTCTCATATCTGAGCATTCCAAAACCAAGGTTCTCATATTTAGTTTTACATGCTGAGTCTAACGAAAACTTGACCGAGCTTTTCAAAAAACAAGAAGGCTCAATAACATTGATGTAATTGAGAATAAAAAAAAAAATTATCAATAATAAAATAAAACGAGTTTTTATAGATTGTCCTATTTTTTGTTGCTGAAAGAGAATTTGACATGTTTTAAGATATATTGTTTTGCAGAGCTCATTGTGATCTATCTGCTCACAAAAACTCTCTAAAAGAGATTTGGCAGCATCTTTGAATTACTGACACCTGACATAAAAATAGATCGTATAAAATATATTATTAATAAAAAGCAATATGCGAATCTAAATTTTATTTTTCAAGAAAAATAAACTTACATGTTTTAAATCCATAACACCAGTTTTTGATTGTCTCAAAAGTGACATAAAACGGCGTGTTAAAGTTCCGAGACTTTTTTCTTGACGTGAATAACCAAATCGTCTTTTTGTTGGCGTACCTCCGGTTGAACTACTACTAGTAACTGCTGCTGTATTCGAACCTGAATCGTCATCATCACAATCAGTAATAAGAAATGGACATGATGTTGAACTTGTGGTTATTGGTTTCGATGGAGATATTTCAGCTGACTGTTGTTGTTGAGCCATAAACAAATAGATTGAATAGTATGACAAAAACAAAAGATTTGATGAAAACTTTAATTTTTTCGTCTAACAAAAATCGAATTCTACGCCATGATTATTAATCCGCTTTTCTTATCTGGAAAATACCAATCAAATCTAATGAACTCATAGAACACCTATGCATTTTGTTATTTCATCAATTGTGAGGCTTAATGTAAAAGAATGATTGGATAAAATACTTGCATGATAGAAGATTAACATCAAGCGACAAAAAGAAAATAGAACAACAAAACAGATCACATATAAAGGTGTGTCTGTGAAAAAAGCACAGCGATGTCGTCGATTGCGAGTAGTGTATCGGAAAATACGATCAAACTCGATTATCTCGGCTCGCCCGTATCTCATAATGTTCGACCATATTCAACTATACATAGCGATATTGATACAAAATCTGTTGGTTCAAAATCAGTTGGTTCACGTACTTCAAAATTAACTTATAGCGGTACAAAAAATTGAAAATAAAAATATTGATTAGCTTTTTTTTGGTTTATTTAGAATATCCACAAGTAAGACCAACTAATCCACTCTATTCGAGTACATTTACAATTCGAACATTTTCATCGGGTATTTCAAATGCATCAAGTACAGCAACAGTTGTTGAACGTCGAAAAAAATTTGATCCACAATTACCAAAACGTCCGAATGATTGGCGTTGGTTTTCTGTTCTGTGTATTTTTCTTTTTCCACCAACAGGTAAAATAAAAATTGTGAATAAATTGTTGTCGGATGAGTTTTTTGTTTTTTATTCTTGTTCAGGTATCATTGCATTCGGCTTGGCTCGTAAAGCACAAATTAAATGTAAAGATGGTTTTCTTGATGAATCACGTAAATTAAATAAACGTGCACTGGCTTTATGCATTATAAGTGTGATTTGTGGTGTTGCTCTTATACTTGGTTTCTTCTATGCCATGGATTCATGGCCTCGTTCAAATGGTTAGATATGAAACAAAATAATAATTTTTCTTTTTCAATAATCCTTTTATATTGGCTATGGGTGTTTATGTTTTGTTCGTCGTCAGATACATCTTTTTATTTGATTTGCTCAAGAATGATGATTCTTTTGTTTTGATTTCTTTTTAAAGTGCAGATCATTTTCTTTGTCCTATTACAATTTCTGTATGATAAATTTTGTACATTCCATTTTTCTGTTTATATTATTTAGTGTTTGGCGATCAGATCTGAATTTCTTTTTTTTTTTACTTGTTTAATTATTATTTCGAATAGATAGACTAGCTGTTTCTGTATTTTTGAGTGTAGATATACTAACAAACATACAGAATATTTTTTTTTGTCTATCGTTTTTAAAACGAAAAGTTATATGTTACAAGTGTCGTTCTTTTTAGAAGAAATAAATATCTTAGTGCTATGTATGGTTATCTAAATTGAAGTAAATGAAAATCATTAATGTTATAAATTTATAGTAGTAAATAAAAATTTCTCCTCTTGTCAGATATCAGCTATCATAGGTACTGGAGACAAAGTCCTTCGAGTCCAAAATTTTTGGATGCGGGCCTGGTCGAAAAGCATACTTATAGAGAGAGTCTAAACAAAATTATTTGATTTGAAGGAATCAAAGTTAGACATCAATTTTGAGATTTCATCTAGAAGATATAATCAAGCTGTAGCAGAACTGAAGCTCCCTGTTCGAGAAAGATTTATTTGCTTAAAATTATTTACCTGTTCAAGTCTCATAACAATTTGCTGATGTCCTCATTTCACACCTTCATTGCTACTCTGAGGTCCATAGGAACCTATATATTGAAAAATATAAAAAAATCAATACTCTTAATTTTGTCAAGACTTATGCGCTAGTTTTCCTGTAGACGCAATATAAAGACATAACGTATCAAAAATAAGATCATCTAAAACTGTTTGCATATCAGCATTGAAGTATAATTACAAAAATCATAGATTCAGTCATTTCAGTCTAGAACAGCAGAAATATGCTGATATGTTCATATATACGATTGCCTATAGATAAGTGCAAGAAAAATATTTTCCTTGTTGTTTTTCTTTTTGTACCTAGTTTAAAACTTTAAAGTTGTAGTTTGTCTGTCATAATGATGAAGTTGTTCTTATTTGATTTTCTTCGATGAAGACAGAATATTTTCTTTACATGTCTGGCAAGTTACCATTTGTTAGTTTTTCTTACATTTCTTTACAAACATCTTAATAGATTCACTTGATTCGAATGAACCTACAAAAAACCGATGTAGCATGGTTTCGATAAAAAACCAATCACAAATTTCTCAATACATAAAAAAAATCAATCATAACCATTAATAATGAATATGAAAACGAATTTATTTAGCAAAATAATTGGGAGAGACCAAGTAGCAACTTTAGCAAGAAGAAAAATGATCCCTATAATACCGTTGTTATTCTAAGATTCATGCAAATCCATAACTGTATATTTTTTTCCTCTTAGATCTATTCATGGTCTCTGATAGGAATATGATGTCCCTACTAGAGACTGGAGATTATAGAATAAACCTAATCCGACAGAACAAATGTTTCACAAAGAAATATCATTTCTTTAACGCGAAACTTATTATAATGAACCATTCGTTAAACGTCAACAACTTATAATAAGTTGAATATGAATAGCATGAGTTTTTATTGACATAAATTTTATTTAAAAAATGATTAGTGAATTAGTAATATACCTATACACATGACTTTCTTCATTGTTATTCGAAAGCACGACAAATCGATCTTACTTTTTTTTCGTTTGAGGCCTATCCAGTCTTGATCAAATAGCCTTGTTTTGCGTAATACTGTATGAGACAGTAACTTGTAACATTTAATGACGATTCCAATGTTAGTTACAATAGTATTTTACGTCATCAAAGGATTGTAGGTGTAGTTTTAAGTACAACACACTTGAACAAATCATCTTATGAGTAATGTCTCGACTAAAATAATTAGTCACAGCAATACTATGACGTATTTCATGTGTTTCACTTCTTTCATATTAATAATATCTCTATGAATTACTGATCACTTAAATATGCATATACCACATATGTATAAAAAATAAAAGCATTCAGGATGTAAATACTCAGCTTCTATACCATAAAGTGTCATATTTTCTATTTAAGGTAAGTTAATTTCTATTATTAGATTAAGGGGATCATTCTTTCTTTTTCGAAGTTTCTCGGCAATGACTCGACGAACAATTACGAAAGTTTCAAGCTTGATAGATTTGAATATGCAGAGAAAAAGTTGTCATAGACTCAAAAGTGCTAGATCCTTGCATCAAAGAGATATTGAGGTTGAAAGTGCCAAAAATCTTCTCTTCTTTTTTTTCCAAATATACCGTTTCTAGAGCTCAAAAGGAGCAAAACACTTGAGACGCGGTCAAAAAAGCGTGTTTCTTATGCAATGCTACTAGTTTTTTAAATACTGTCGAGTTTTGTAGGAGCAACATTTTGAAAGAAAAAACTACTTCAATTTAACTAAAGTATTCATAAAGAAAATTTGAGTCCAATCGGATATACCGTGCAGGAACGAAACAGTGGAACACTTCGTATTTTTTGTTCAAAAATTGATTTGGAGAAAAACGAAAAACAAACTTTTCCTGTGCGTCAGAACTATGTTTCTCAAACTAAAATGATCGAAGACTGGTCGTATTCAGCAGTGTTAGCCGCCTATGACTCCTGCTCTCAGCACCTTTAGAAATAATGATTAGAAAAATTTTGCATATGAGTAACAATCCCAACGCGAGTTTTTCTGCTAGAGAATTCAAGAATTAGGTTTAATAAAAGTACTAAATATTAACAAAGAACCAACATTTATATTGTATTTGATAGAGGATACTTCGAAGCAATATTAGCGATGAAAAACAAAAAATTGAAAAAATTTTGATTTTAACATTCGGAAACGTAGAGGGATCTCTGTAATCAACTAGTGAATATTTCGATGAAAATGCAAGAAAAAAATTGAATATATATAATATCATTCAAGACTTCAGTCAATGGATCCATAAGGTGACTTTATTTCGATTAAAACAAAAAAAAAATATGAAGATAATCCGTTGTTTAAACAAGATTTCCATCAATATATATGAACAATAAATTAGTGAATTTCTAATTCATCAACAAATAAACAGATAATAATGTTTCTTCATTTTACAAGTGTTTTTATATTTTCTAAAATAAATTTCATTTTGTCTTTATTGATTTCATCAAATGGAACTTAGCATAAGAACAAAGACTAGTTTATTCGTAGTCCACAATACGAAAAACAACAAAAATATTTTGAGTTTAATAGATTAATTATTTCTTTCTACGGCGTTGATAAAGTTAAATTACAATAGAACGAAGAAAATTAGAAATGTGATTATATTCAAAGTAATAATTAAGAATTTAATTAGAAATATATATTTCAATAAAAAATAATTACTAAATTTAATATCATGAGTGTAATTATCTTATTACAGCTATACAAGTCTTCATGGATTCTAAAGACAATAGATCAAGCTGTCGCTATAATGTCGGGCCTTTCGATTCTGCTGACGTAGACCGAGGTACGTGATTTTATCGACTATTTAAATAGATCTAAAAACTATAATTTATTAGAAGTTTATGAAATTATGTCAACAACACATGACACAGTAAGTAAGTTTTACTTTTAAGTGGAATTTGGATTTGTTCTGTTTCTTTTTCTGTAGTTAAAGTGTGAATCATTTCTTGATGTATCAAATAGAAATACGATAAAAACTAAAAGGAAGTGTGACTCATAACAAAAAATAAAAAATATTATAATTCTATTTTGATTTTAATATTGATCTAAATATTAAATAAATAAGAAAGTCAAATATTTATAAAGAATGAATGGCATATGTACAAAGTTAATTGTACACAATTCATATAATATAAATACAACAGAAAAAACCTAAACTAGAAAAAATGAGATTGAATATTCTTAATGATATTTACGATTGTATTAATAAATAAGTAGGATTTGGTATTCGTTGGAAAATGATTGTTTTATTGGAGAAAGAAAATCACGATTCTGATAAACTTAACTAGCGAAATTCAACAAGAAAAAACCCTTTTTCTTTATGTTATTATGTATGAAATAGATGGTATTTTATTTGCCTTTCGATCAATCAAGGTAAATATTTGTTTTCCAAATGATGGGAGTAATAGATTGACACAGATCTAAAGGATTATTAGTATTTCTTGTATTCGTTAGATGTCTTCATGACCAATATCGTCCTTTGAAAGTTGTCTATTATCTGTATTAGTATTATCATGTTCTTGAAATTGATTTACTTGATTTTCACTTACTGCTAAATTTGACTTATCATTATTAGGATATTCAGCAGACGATATTTGTTTTGCTTTCGTATCGGCATTGCGAAAGGCAGTTAGTATAAGCATAGTAATGAAGAACAGAACACCTAAATACTTCATTATTTGATTTATCTAATGGAAAGAATAGACGTCGATAGATAGAACAAGTAGAAAATTTCGAAAAAAGTACACATGAAGTTCATCATCTTCTCTATATATACATTCTTTTTTTTTATGTAGTAGTTGCCACTTAGAATCGAATGTTACATACTCTCATTAATTATTGATCACTGTGTTTTCTTTTGTTTTCTTTTTTTCGATTGAGATAAGAACACATATGGTCTTAATGAAATGACATATTTTCATATCTAACACAATTTAACCAAATATAAAATGACGATTGATAAACATCACCTTCATAGTGCAACGATTCAAAATATTTCCTTTAAATCATTATTTGATGATTAGCACAATGAAAAAAAAACACCAGAACGAAAGAAACTTTACCCAGACTCTTTATTCTTTGTTACAAAGAGTGTTTTTTTTCATTCTCTCGTTTTCGTCTTGTTAACACGTTTTAACGATATAAGGTGTGTATACGTTTTTGTGAGAGCGAGTGAGAAAGAAAAATAATATATATTCGTATGAGAATGTTTTTTTTTTCAAAAACAAGGAAGTAGAGGAAAGAAAAGCGGAATAATACTGCTTCTTGGATCTTTCAACTATTGTTGCCTATCGATACGAGACATAAAAAACGTAACATGTAAAAAAAATGAATCGCATAGGCTTTCACGAATACTAAGAGTCTGAAGCACGTTTCTGTCACAATAACAAAAAAGTTTATGCAGTTTTCTTTTGCCCTATTATCTAATCCATGAGAACATTTTTTGATATATTGTCTAATTTGCAAGTACGGTGAGTATTGTATATAATGTATTTTTTCAATGATTTTATTTTGTTTGTAATTGGTTACAGTTTTCTTCGTGGTCTTTCATCCGTATCAAATGATTGTACTTCAACTGCTGTATTTCAATTTTTAGCTAATGGTACAAGTGAATTTCGTGTTCAAGTAAATAAAACAGACAATATCTTAATAGAAAAATCTCATATTATTTATTTAGGCTGATGCTAAATGTCACCTACAATTTGCGGCATTTTATAAACATAATGGCATACTCTACTCGCATCCTTATACTCTTCGACAAAAAGATAATCGTCTAGTACATAATGCAGTAGCTATTGAACAATACCAACAAGTCACGTACGGCTTTTCTATTTAGAAATAGATACAAATGATAAATAAATACTCATATGATTCTAGTTATAATATTTCACTTTTTCTTGAACTGAAACGTTTACGAGATTTTGATGTTGAGGATTTGAAAAGATATTATGAAGCTATCGATAGAAGTGTTGATACCAATGAAGAAATTCATGGTAATTAAAAATTTCATTTGATTATTCTTGAAATAATTACAATTTAGATTTTCATGATATTTATCTTATCTTAAACTATGAAATCAATGGACAATCGAGTACATTTCATTGTAATAATGGTCAACCGATTGTATGTTTGACTTTCTTTTTATTTTTCTGTGCTACTAACTTTTCTATTTTCTCAAGCACTTACCAAAATTTATTTCAAATCCATGGACACATGAAAACACCTTAACCCGTTTTAGGTATACAACTTCTTATATTTTAATTGAAAGTTAGCCATATATTGATTATTCTTAGATACGATGCAGAAAATCGTGATGGTACATTTCCATGTGAAATGAAGGTGAGTATTTGTTAAGTTATTAAAATATCGATTCATAGGTTCGTATTCATCAATATAGCTGCGTTATGGAAATATTGGTAATTTAGATTCGTATAAAATTATGCTTTGTTTAACAACTAATACAATACCAGCACGAATGGATAATCATCCAATTCGATGGACATGTAAAGTAAATAGTGCAACATATTTCTGGCGAATAATTAAATAGAAATAGCTTGTTCTTTTCATCTATTCAGCTTAGACCAAGAGTACCAAGACAAAATCGATCATCAAAACGATTTGTAGACAAAGAAACATCATATTGTTTGAATCATCCATCAGGTATTGTTATTGCTCATGTTTATGGACCCGATCTGAAATTCATGTAAATTTTATTGATTTCAATTTTGATTTTGATATAATTTTTCATTTAATTGATAGTCCTCACAGATTGCATCCACTGGGCAATCTCAATTATGTTACATCTTATTTTGAACCTGAAGACTTTAGAACTGCATTAGAAAATTCGTAAGCTTTACTTTATTTAATCACTTAATCAATAATGGAATTTTCCAATTTATAGCGATAATCGAGATAATAGTACGTTGGCTGTTGCAGTAATCAAAGAAATAGATTATCCAATGTATATGAAAGATCGTCGAAAAAATAGAAATATCTTACGATATTTACCATTTAATGAATTACAAGATGTTGATAGTAATTTAGAAAATGGCAACAAAGAAGTAACTAAACGTCTCAAAGTTCATAGTAAAATATATAAAGAATGTTTCGTTTTTCGAATAAATTTTTCTTTTATTTTTATAGAGGAACAATGTAGTAAACAATTAATTCTATGGAATGAAAATGAAATGGGAACATATAGTCAAGCTCATGTTCGACTCTATGTTGCTGCTTATGATGAAAATGATATTCTACTAACAGAAGCATTACATCCACCGATACGAAATAGCAAATCATTCGAGCAGTTACGCATTATGAGAATAGTACAACCTAGAAATGAATTACAAGCACATCAATCAGCATATGTCTATTGTGATTATGATTACAATAAATCAAAATCCGAATACGATTTCTGTCCATATAACTTTGAGTTGTGTTTTGCACCGTCATCAAATACATTGAATCAAAATCAAATCTCACAATTATTTGACAAACCACACATATACATAAGAGCTTGTTATGTTCCTAATTGTCCAGTAAGTGTTGTAGATAAATTAAAATGTTTACAAATACTTATTCACTAGTGAATTTAAATGCAACTACTTTAATTTCAAATTGTTATTTATCTCAAAGTATAATGTACCTCAGTGTTCTTTAGTCATCTTTTGATAGGAACATCATAAAGACCTGCAACTTACATCATTTAAAAGATAGTATCCGGTGTCATCGAAGTATATCGAAATTAGACTGATTAGCAATTGAGTGATAGAGTCAATTCGTTCTGGAGATTTTTGACAACGATCTTCTGCAACTATTGGTCTTTCGATTTATACTGACGTTCCTGGTTGGTGCCATTTAAAAGTTATAAGACTTTTCCTTGAAAACCCCCGATTTCAGCCGAATGACCTGTGATAATCCAGAAAACAGCTAGACAGATCTAATTTACCATGCAAAGTTGAATGATGATATTTGTTTTTAGGTTCGAAATGATTTGATTTTGTTATTTCAATATTTCTGAGCTTTCACAAGGAGCCTTCATGCAAAACGAAGCGGTCGATATTTCGGAAAGTTTGAGGTAACAAAGTCAAATCATTTCGAACTTAAAAACAAATAATACCATTCAACTCAGTATGATAAATTATTTCCGTCAAGCTGTTTTCTTGGATTCTCACAGGTCAATGGTTTGGAATCAAGGGTACCAGAAGAAGTCTTAAAAATCCTAAATGGAATAGCAAGGAATGTCGGTCTTGCGTAAATTGAAAAAAAGAGTTTTTTTTTACTATCAATTAGTCCTATCAGAAACCTAAATAGAATGGGTAATAGCTTCCAAATATTGTTTTCGAAAATCTTCATCAATGATCAATTACTGAACAATCATATTTCACTGTTCTTCGATAGTTTTAGGTCTTCTCTTTTTGACTGGTGAAAAATATAGGTCTCTATGATGTTCCTATTTAAATTTGTTCAAAAACTAGTGGAACACATGATATGTTGATAATGACTTGTAGTTGTTCTTCATTTCAAACAAATAATCTCACAAGAGGTTTTGGTAAAAGAGTTCTTTCTTTACTAAAGGCAGTAATGCAATCATGTTTCTAAACAAGAAAAGAATCAAATGTTTTTTTAAATACTCAATCTTGACATCTATTTTATTAAAAACTTCAAGAAATATCTGAATCTTTTTTTTTCATAGAATCTTCTACAATTTCAAGTACCAGATGATCCTACATATAATAAACATCGAGTATATATTCGTCTTCGACATGCACGATCTAAAGATTATAATCCAAGTGATATAGCGCTAATTGATGGTGAACCTTGGACATATCATGCAGATCCAACATCAGTTATGGATAGTTAGTTTAATATAATTCTATTTCTAAGATTTTACTATATCTTTTTTCTTTTATTATTATAGTTTTTGACAATGGTTTTAATGAAGGCAATGACCCACCGGTACGAAAAAAAAACAAAATTTTAACTAATAAAGTAGGATCAATGATGGTCTGAATATTTTCCATGATATTTTCAAGACATCACAGACATTAGCCAAATATGTAAAATTTTATAATTCAGTTGTTTCACAAAAACTCATTTGTACCTACTTTTTAAATTCTCAAAGTAAAGCTGTTAATCTTCATCTATCATTCAAGACTTTTCTTTCTACATGACACAGTAAAAATAATTTTTACGCTTACGAGTGTATTGTTCACTATCGGATTTCGTGCAATCTCATATTACATCTACGAGTAGATTTCTGTAAGGATAAAAAATGGCTGCTGTAATGGGCTTTTTTTAGTGAGTGTAAGGCATTTTCAAAAATATTAAAATGCACACTTTTGTCCTGAAATATTGCCTATAGATGAAGAGAATAATCATTAAAAAGTTTCAAAGATAAAAAGTTTGTCGATCACGAGATACTCAACTTTTCAGTGGAATTTTTCTATTGTATTCTTCTGTAGTAAACTAATGGTTTTTTTTGGATATTGAGTATCTCCGGCATGACATCATTGTTTTCTGTGAAACTGTCAAAACTTCTTCACGACTGCAGTAAGCAACATTTTAGGATAAAATTCTGCATTTTGATATTTTCAAAATTGCATTACTTCCACTAAATATTCAGTATAGCATTTATAACTCTTTACCTATAGACCATGGTCTAAATTCTGTCAGACTTTTCTTAGCTTCTCTGAGATCTCCTCTTAGCAATAATATAGTTGAAAATATTCTCTTGTTACTATTCAATGGCTTATTAACATAAAATAAACAATTCTAATCTTCAATTTGTTGTTTGACACTGATAGAAAGTCTCAAGAGTAACTAAAAATTCCTTCAGACTTGACAAAAAACTTATGTAACCAACATAATCCTTGTCTTTCTGTTTGCGAGACTTATTCGTCTTAGAATTAACCGCATTGATATTAAAAGTTCGTGAAAATAATAGGTCAAGAAGTTACACACATATTAGATGAATCGCTGATAATGTATGTCAAAACAAATCATAAAGAATGTTTTCTATTATGACGTTACATGATTTCGTATCAGTCATAGGAAAATTTTCCGATGAAAAATTTGATTCAAAATCAACTAGAACTACAGTGTATAGTGTAACATATTGAAAAAATCATTTATTCTATACCAAATATCATTTGTTTTATTTTATAATCTCATTATTGTCTTTTCATAGGGATTTGATTCGAGAGATACATACCAAGATTTTGAATTGGAAATACAACCTGTTAAGCAATCTTCATTGTTACAAGGTCCTCCATTTGATTCACAAGATGTAAGATGGAATAATTGTAAAGTATGCTCATAATAATCTTACAAGGAAAGATTTTCAGGTATGTTCCTAGAATTTCAGCAAAAATTACAGAAGTTTGCCAAGCCAAGTGTTCTAATGTTAAACTTGAAACAATTAGCCACTGAAGCACTGTTTCAATAAAGAAATCGCAGTCAAAACTGTTGTTCACTAGTTAATGCTTACATGCAGCTCTATACGTTTACTAAAATGCTCTATCTGTATCTAGCAATGCTGTTTTTAAGATCGACTTAACATAGACGTGTACATCGAAATGAACAGATTCATAAACTACTTAATCATTGTCACTTAAATGGGTAAGACAGAGTGATGTTTTTCGTGCATTGAGCAGAGGCATTAGATTTAATATTGATGATCGTTGATGAGCAAATGTCTGAAAACAAATACACGATCGGAATGATTCTAGACAAATAAAAGAAAAGTCACTGTATACATTGCCACCGAATAACAGTCTTTATTTAAAAAACGCGTGTCATGCATATCCTAACAATGAGCAGAAACTTTGTTACTGCTAATTGATTGTATATCAACGAATACGTTCAAAGATAACTATTATTCGAGTTGTAATATTGATGTCTATCCAATCCATGACTACATGGTCACGTGTGTCTCTATATGAACTATTTTCATTGCCGAAGAATATAATCATCTACTTGTTCAACATTATCAGTTGTTTTTTGGTAAAACTTGCATTCATTCACATGTTATATCACTGGTAAAGATTTCATTATAAGTATTTATAAAGTTTGACCAAACTAAAAGTTCCATAACAAATATGCATTTTAATTAACTTTTCAGGCTTGCTGCATGTAACATGAAAAGTAGTTGGTCGATTAAATGACCGTGTAAAACAAGATCCTATTTTCGTGTAGGTTCTTGCAAACATATAAAAACTGGGACAGTTAATTTCGTAGCCATATTAACGATTGGCATAACTGTTTAGAATATATCACAGTGTGCATTGATTTTGTCTGATCCATTGATATTAGGATTCTTGTCGATGACTTTTCAAAACTAAAAACTTAGCTTTTTTCAACCATACGCTTTGAATCAGTTCATTGTAATGTACACATCTACATTATGACTGCCATCAAACAATATTTCTGGAGACCGACATTATACTTTAGAAAAAGTAAATAGCTGCATGTAGACTTCAATTAGTGAAAAAAACTATTTTGACTGCAACTTGTTATCGAAGCAGCCTCCGTCGCTAATTATGTCATATTTAACATCAAAACACTTGGTTTGATAAACTCCTGTGATTTTTGTGGAAGCTCCAGGGGCATACTTGAGGACTTGTCAGTGTTTAAAGTTTCTATTAGAGTCAATACTCCATAAAGTCAAAAATATTTCTCATTCATAATAACTTCATTTAGTTCATGTATAATATTTTCATAGATATCGATATTCATTTTTAACATACATGCCATTTTTTATTTTTCATTTTTGTTTTATTTAAGAGTGATGAAGGCAGCAATCATTCCGAACGATATTTAAATACACCTGATGTCGAAACACCAACATCTCGAATATTTTTCTTTCCCAATATACCTTCTCAACATGAAAATACTAAATGATTCCTTTGATCTTTATTTTTATTGTACCTTTTACCACCAAAAAACAAATAACAATAAGCAACAATGGTATTGAAAACAAAAACACTGTATCAATTAATTCATGATAATTTGATTTGTTTTTTCTTATCATTTGTTATATCGTGCTTTGCATTCTTTTCATATTCCGTTCGCTTACGTTTTAATTTTTCAACCTATGAAATGAACAAACAAGAGATATTGAATGAGTTCATCTTCGTCTTTTTTTTTCTTTTGAAAACTAACCTCTTGTCGCTTCTTCTTTTGTGAAAATTTAATTTTATCATATAAACGTTTTTGCTTTTTCGGTATTGTCATTTCACGTAAGCGTCTTTCTTCATTTGCTTTACGTTTAACAATATTGGATACATTGACATTTTGTACTTGACCGGATTCAACACGCATTGCTCGTTTCTATAAGGAAAACAAAAACCAAAACAATTCTCTTTGTTTTATAATGTTTGAAGGAAAAATCATATAAGATAAATAGTAGACCTTCAATATAGATGGTTCAAACAAAACTTTCCAGAGGATATAATAAATTTTTTTTACTGCATAAGTATAAAAGAATATTTTAGGGTAAGTCTTATATTAATCATTTTTTTAAGTTCATTGACAATAGTATCTAAATCAATTTTTAAACTGCATTCAATATATATTAGAGAGTCTCTCTGGATCTGTTGAAAATGGCTTAGAGAGCTATGGATTCTTGCAGACTCGGGTCAAATTGGGTCCACAAAAGCGTAGACGTGCAGCTCATTGATGTTGGTAGGTATAAAGAAGATTAAAATCTAAGCCCATACCCTCACATATAGAATAAAATAAATTTCTAGCACAGAGTATTAGTCTTTTTGTAGACACTATTAAAATAGAGATACCAGGGAAAGCAATTGATTCGCTCGTGCATTACCTATGACTTTCAATGAAATATATCTATTAAATGGATACATACTCGTTCCTCTTTTGAGGTAGGTTTTATTGTTGTTTCTTCATTTTCTGTACGTTTTCGTTTAAGATTGCCATTTAAATAAGCATTGTTATCAACGAGATCCATAGAGGGACCTTGAATAAATATAAAAATAACGATTATTTTATATCGAACAAAATATTATACCTTCATTAGTTGTTTGTTCTTCAGTATCATTTTCTGACTGACGTTGACCAAATCTTTCCGGTGGCACATAATCACCTTCTTTTTCTTCAACAAATGGTGAAAGATGTGGTGGTAATATACTTCCTAAAATCAAAAGTCAATTAATAATCAACAAAATATCATTTATCAATAACCTGGAAGGTAATTATTCACTGGTAATAATTTTCGTGCATTAATTGAATCAAATACCCATTGTGGTTGGATGTAAATCCTGTGATAAAGCATAAAAATATTTATTTTTTATTCAATATAAGCATACCGATTAACAACCATATCATTTAATTTTGGTCGATCGATAAGTTGATGTGTAATACTTTGATCAGATACATCATAAGTTGCACCAGGACACATTGTCTTATCCCATGAAACACTTCCACCACAGGCACTGATAAGTACAAAAAAAATGTTACATTATTTTATGTTAATAAGAAAAACTAAATTTACCGAATAGCAAATGCAAACATTTCTCGTGGAACTTCTCGACTGATAAAAAATTTACATTTGGAAAATAGTTTTTGTAAAGTTTTTGTTTCTTCTTCTTTTCGACGGTTTTCTTCATCGGCTTCTGTATTGCCTAACTATAAATCAACAGAAAGAAAAACTTTAAAAAGAAAAAAATAAGTAAACCATTTCAACATACAAGCTGAGCAGCTTCTTGATCAACTTCAATTTGATCAACTGGATTGACATCTGGTTTTTTCATAATTGGTAAACCAAGTGAAGCAAGAAACTATAATAACAAAAGACAATCATTTTGCTTTTTGTATAGAAATTAATTCTAAACAACAAACCTCATCAGAAAATTCATCTTCCGAACAAAGTGTTGATAAAGATGTTGTAGGTGTAAAAGTGAGCTATAAAAAAAAGTTGTTAGCGCAAATTCTACGAGATAAAAATGAAAAACAGATTTAACTGCTTTTGATAGTCACAAGAAGATTGTTTTATTCTCTCCATTTTGGAATACGATTCTTCAGCACATTTTAACTTAATCCTTCAAACATGCAATTGGAAAATACGATCCATTTCAAAGTATAGACCGTATATGAACAAAATCTTTCATCATCTATGATCATGTCTGACTAGCGTCTATCACATGTGCGGAGCGGGGGGAGGGGGGTGAAAATTTCTACCAAATATACTTCAACACTGCTTTTAGATCGTCTTTCAGACAAACACAAATTTTAATATTTCTAATATTAGAAAAAGAAACAGAAATGCCATGTACTTTAGGTGGATAAATTAAACCCATATCGGAATATAATTTAAAATTAACAAAACCAAGAAGAGTAGTATAAAATTCAAGAAATGTTGCCATAATTTTAAAATCAACATCAGCTGGATTCTATAATAAAAATAAATCAATGACAAAAAAATTTCAAAAAGAAAAATTTACTTTGTGTCCAAGTTTATGAGGAATAATCCAAGTAATTGTTTCACCTCGAATTTCAACTTGAAAATAATAACCTTTAACTGATATAAAACATTTTTTTAATGATCCACTTGTAATAACATAATGAAGAAATTCAACTGATAAACGACGACATAAACGTAAACGTGGTTCATAAAGTTTTTTCAATAATGGAAAATTAGCAAATAGAAATACAAGTGTCAAACAATCATCTAAATCTCTTAGAGCATCAGCAAATGATGGATATCTAAAATAAATCATAAGAATATAATATAGAATAGAACTTTCTTGTTTTCATACCGTTCTCGTACAACATGATCAAGTTTATAGAATGGACGATTGTTACGTAATGCTTCTTCTTTAGTTTTTTCTTTACGTGCTTTTGCTTTTGTTAATCGCCGAAGATATGACTATAAAACAAGGCAACATTGATAACTTACTGTATCAAGTAAACTTTATTAACTATCGAATACTGACTAAGCTCCTATTTGATTTCGAACTAAGATTCAGTAGGATTAGTTGAAGTCTAAAGCAGGCATCGAACTCTTGCTGTATCCAACCAAATTTATCATCATCGTATTGGTACATTTCACCTCGACATCAGGTTTTTATGGAAACCTGAATCATGAATTTTTCCCCATAGGATAGTTGTTAAGACTATTGAAATGTATTTTATATGAGATATAAAGTATTCAAAGAATAGCTATATTTTATAGACAACGCATTTAGAATCTATGAGTCTTTGATGTTCAAACTCTCAAGAACGATATATTCTTTTGACCTGAAATTTTAGAATATTCGAATAGTGTTGACATCTACCCTATGGAAAAAATTTCATTATATTCAGATTTTGATAAACATTCGATCTCAAGAAAAAGTCCTTTTTTTTAAAGCTTTCATTAGTCTTACTGATTATTAATTCTAAATCAAATATTAGACCACTCAGCATTCAACAACTTAACGAAAAAAAAACATTATTTACTTTCAAATGACGAAATTTATCGATGATTGGTTCATGTGTTAAAAAACGTATATCTTTTGCCAAATAATAGGTTTTATTTGCTAGACGACCACGATTTGCTTTACGTCGATTCTTTGGTTCAACTGGATAAATACCTTTAAGAATACATAATCGTCTAAATAAACAGGAACACATAGAAACCCAATTGAAATTTATAATAGATTTTCTTTACCGAAAATCAGCTAGAGTTAATTGTAATTTTCGCAAAGCTTGGTTACGACTGATATAATTAACTGCCGCACCTTTTTTGTACTAAAAAAAATGATAATATCAAAGCAATTAAATTGATAATAACAGTTTTTATTTCCGATTAAAAATGGTTACGTTCAATCTCATTAGTTACGTCAGTTGATAAGGAAACCAGATTTCTACTTACTTTTTTCTGCATTTTCGTCATGATGATTTCAATATATTAATGATGTTTAATATCAATCTGAAAATATTCCATATATTTGACTTTGTCAAAAAAATCATTCTCAATGTTATACATGCGTTTATAAAAAATAATAAACGAAACCTGAAGAAGAAGAATATCTCTGTTTCGCAGCTAGCTTTCAGTATACGATTCTGCCCACAATTAGTTTCATAAGGCCGATCTGACTCAAAGTTCTGGCACTCAACAACTTGACCTCCTCATACATACTGACTAACCACATACTAACTACGAGTACTGTGTTGCATGTCAAAACTTAGTCAGCATACTATCGGATCGATTATCCGAAATAAATAGCCGCAAATGATTTGATCGAGGCCATTTCGTGATTGTTGGCACCGATCTTTTTCAAAACAGTACCTTGTGAGTATGTGCAAAACAACATAATCTTTCAGTCATGATAGCCTATAGCAAAAGCTGATGCTGCTTGAATACTAAAAAAGATATGGAATTAAAACATGTTTCTACTGGCAACTTAATTCAATTTTCATTAATTATTTAATGGCAATTCAATATCCATCACTCGAAGTTTTATGTCGATCAAAATCTTTGAAATCTGCGTAAGGTACTTCCCAATCACATCAATATATATACGGTGTAAATGTAAAATCATTGGCAAACAAACATCTAAATGACTATTAGATATTGTACACAAAGATCAAGTTCTTCAGCCATATCAATTAATTCATCATAAAATTTTTTATCTAAAATTTTCAAAAATAATAATAAAAAGTCTCTTTTATTTTAATACCTTAAATGAAATGGTGATTATAATATATAGCCTGAAGCATTTTCGCTAATGATCCAACACCAAACAATAATAATCTGCTTTTGACGTATATTAAAGTTGTTCAATAACACATCAAAAGAATTTTCTTGTTGATTTTTATAAAATTGCATTAGCAAATTGGTGAATTGAACATTAAAGAAATATATCATCATTCTGGAATATGTTCTAATCGAATAAATATAATAATACCAGGTAATTTACAAATACAATTTTAAAGTTAATTTTGAATTGATTGATAACTTCTTTGTTTCATTCTTGATTATCTTGATATTCTGATAGAAATTTTACACTTTCGTATTGATTCATTTTGAATACTAATCAAGTAACAAAAAATGAAATGACTGAAATTTACTTGATTTAATAATATAATTATACAACAAAACAAAAAAAGACTTTTCGATTTCCAGAAAACAAAAATAAAACATAGACAAACGTAAATAAATAAAAAATTATTCGATTGGTTAAAAAAATTTTAAAGATTATAGTTATCATATACTAGTGTCATCTGTTCATATTCCATATAAAACATTATATGTATTTGGATGTTTTTATAAAGGTTTCGATGTCAATATTGAATGTTTCATATTACCATTCTCAGTTAATTTTGTCATCCATGGCTTATTTGCTTCAAGAATATGAGATAACGATTGAACACTAGTTGATTGTTCTTCATTTGATGGTATATCCACATCATTTTCCTCAAAATCATCATCATTTAGATCAAAGTTATGATTTCTTGTTGTTGCTATTGTTCGACGACGATGTTCGAGTAAAGGCATTTGCGGATGTTCGTTTAATCGATTAGGCAATTTTAAATATTTTTCGGATTCTGCTCTTCGACGATTAGTTATTGATGAATGATTTATTATATTAACATTATTTTCATTTGCGGGTTGCGCCTGCATTTCATCTAAATTACATAAAGCATGTCGATTTAAATTATAGATAAGATATTCTAATGCATGTCTTTCATTATTTAAATCTGTTGTTGATTTATTTTTTTGTAAATGATGATGATTTTCCGTCATATAATTAAGTAAAGCATTTGCTTTATCATAAACAGTTCGTAAAAATCGACGTTTGCGAGCTGCATGCACTAGTTGTAAAATACATAATATTCCCAATACTATAGCATATTGTGTAAGAAGAAAGAAAAATGTATTTCCATATTCATCTGAATCCATATCTTGATGACCATATTTATGAAAATTAAAAATAATATCCTGACAAAAAATATGTTTAGGATTTCTCATTAATTTTGATGTATACAGTAATAAGCATACGGTATGTCGGCCATGTTTCATATTATGTAAATAGAGTGTTAATGTTGAATTAATTATTTCATTTTGTTCATCATATATGCGAACATGATTAGTACGTGTATGACGAACAAGAAAACGTGTTGATACAATAGAATATAATAATGATTCATAAAGACGAAAACGAACTCGAATCGTTCTTTTATCAATAAATGTCCACGAACTTCGATAAGAATTGATGTCGAAATGATGATAATTATTTGTACTCTTAGTACGATCTATTTTCATTTTTCGTTGTTTGATTAATATTTCTGAATTATTATTTAATAATTTGGAGATTTCAAGGGTTAAATTCACCAGAGATCGACTGTGATTAATATTCAATGGTGGTGGAGCAAGAACAAAAAAACATGACCATAAAAAAAACCAAATTGTCATTGATAACATGTTTAAAGAAATTTGAGAGCTCTGATTCTTATGTAATCAAATGAAAAGAAAACAAAAATGTCCTACTATTTATAAATGATACACGGTCACAAGCCTCGACAGAACTATTGTAAAAAATAGTTTTTGTTTTTCGTTCTTACTGGTAAAGAAACGGATGGAAGATTTTTTTCTCGTTATTGTCATGCAGCTGATGCTGCGATTGACATCACAGAATGGATGAAGGATCTATTCAATCATTTATAAGAAAGGAAAAGAAAATCGTTAGATTACTACGTCTTTTTCAGTCGTTTTGTTTTTTGAAGTCCTAAAGGTTTGTGAAGAAGAAAAGCGAAATCTACTATTGATTAATGATCCAATAGAAAACATTTCTTTAGAATTTAGTTTATGTCTTAGAATTGTACTTTATTGAATAGAAAAAAAAACACAATAGCAAATGTCAAGCAGAACATAAAAGAAAAAACAAGTAATTAACATAGCGAGTCTGTGAAAAAGGTGTGCAAATATATATACATAATATGCAGGTGAAAAACTAAACATTTTATTTGGTGTTGCGCAAACTGAATGTGGTGCGTCTTAATCTCCATATGTTTCATCTTAATGAATTTTACTTCATGTTTACCTACGATAGCGAATAACAAGTTTTATCATTATCGACAAATTAGATCTTCACAATCATCAGATAAAAACAATCAAATTAATCATGATATCATTAGATTAAATGTATCTTTGACTAATGAAAATTCTGCATCATCAAATATCTGTTTAACAGAATCCATTAATATCGATACGCCACCAACTGAACCGAATATTGATCCTAATATACAACATAATACTTCGAGAACAATAACGCCCGTTGATATAATTCAATTTGTATCGTCTTGGAAGCGGCAAATAGTAACAGATAATCATCATGATGATGAACAAAATAATTATTCAACACCATTAAATATGATTCAAATTATTTTTACCATTCCATATATAATTACAAATAATACTATTTATAATAAAACTGTATTTATTATAGATGTAGAACATAGTCAATTATTAGCATCTTTAACTGATGTTTGTATTAATGAATCATCGTTTATTATTAATTATTCAACTATAAAACCATTACCACATACTATTTGTTTGTATCTTTTATTAAATTTGACTTTATCAACTACTCTACGGGAAATCTTTTTTTGTCGTACTATTGATGATTTATTTAATAATTTATCTGTATCGCATAATGAAACAGAGACAAATCATAGTGTTGGGCCAAGTGAATTTTTTATTCTTTCACAATGCATTATTATTCTTATCATGATGTTTGTTATATATGGAGTACAAACAGTTAGACAAAAAGATCTTGTCAATCGTGTTAGTCAACGATTAGTTCATAGTCGGCCATATATAGCTATATTTGGCAATAGAACACCTGTACGTACAAGTATTAATGATGTTAATAGTTCGATAAATCCAGCAACAACTCTTCAACGTGGTTTAAATCATCTTGTTTTTCATCGTAATTTAACTTCGTTACCTAACCGTCAAATAAGTGCACCTATTGAAGAACAAATATTAGCTGCAAGTGATTTAACATCAACAATTTTTGATCGACGAGCAACAAGACCCTGTATCAATCGTGATTTAATTGATGTAAAAGAATTTACCAAAAGAATGAGTGTACAAATGGAAAACTCAACAAATACTGAATTAAATGTTTTGTAAATAACACTATTGAAATAATTTATAATAGAGAAATAAATATTTAGAAATAAATATTAGCTTTCAAAGAAAACAAAGATGGTTCAATTAGACGAATAGGAATCATATTTATTAGAGTAATATTAACATCTAACTATTTCTTGATGAAATATTCGTTTGACTTCATATTATGACTGCGAATACTAAGTGTAAGAGATTTTCGAGAAAACTAAAATAATGAGTATTGATTTAAAATTTTTATACATAGCTATATTTGATAGTTATGGAAGATTCAATCAAAATGAACGTGTTTTTCTCAAGATATTCAAAAGTTTATTGTAGGGCGACATAGTAGTCGAGTTTACTTGGAAATTAAATACGTCGAAAAACACATATTGATTTTCATTGAAACTTTCATGACCATTAAATCAATTTATATGCACACCCTAAGATCAAAACTCTTTATTTTAGGTTTTTTTAGTAAAACATCCACGAGTCTTCATCAATAGGTTATGAATATGAAATCTTTTAGACTTTTCGTAGTCTCATAAAGACTCACACATAGCTGTAATATAAAGTCTAATAGCATTGAACAAAATGTCTAGTGCTTAGCTATAGCATAGGCCTTAACATATAACTGCTTAACAAACAACTTCAATTTGAGTACATCAAATGAGAACTTCTAATGCAATTATAAGCCAACTTTGGCAAGTAAATATATTGATTTGAAAATGTGCATGGAAGTATAGGATGTTCCAAAAGTGCATTGAAAACATTAACAGAAAACTGTCTTATACAATTTAAATGATTCAATTTGTAAGTATGTTCTGTAAAGTTCTGTTCTGTATATTTTAAGATAAATATTTTTGTTTATAAACATTAGAATAAAATAAGTTTTATAAATAATCAAATCTGAGTCATCTGTAGTTGCAAAATGAAGATCATAAGTCGAGTTCGGCAAAAAAATACACAGAATAAAGATACTATTAAAGTTATTTTTCAATAGTTTTATGCAACTGATATAGTAAAAGATCGACAACAGTCTAGAAGACTGCCGAAAATCATAGAAAGAAAAGTTAACGAAGATTATGATATTTTTGAAGAATGAACTACACAATCATGAGCTTGAGTTTTCTCAACGGTCTGCTCTAGTCCACAAACAACAGCTCATCAAATTATGACTCAATGTCTTTCATTGAAACCGTACAAGATGTAATTTATTCACAGAATGGAGCAGGTTTTTGTGACAGATCGAATACATGATTGTATTTCATACTCTACAAACATCATAAACTTCGTCGACTTTTCTTGTTTTATTTTCGACGATCCTCCAGAATGTTCTTGATCTTTCATTGTGTCAATTTCACAATAAAACCATTAAAATATGACTTTAATTGAGTCTTCGTTTGGTGTATTTTTTGCCGAACTTGACTTATAGTCTTCGATTCACAGGTATATGTAACTCAGATTTGGTCATTTATAAAACTATTTTTATTCTGATGGTTATAGGCACAGACATTCATTTGGAAAGCTACAGAACTGTACATCTAGTGATCGAAAAATTATCTCTAAATGTTAAGAAACTTGAGAAGAAATAAAATTTATGCGACGGAAATAGCGAGAATTGTACATTGTTTCGTGTTTTTCTCAAAACCGATTTTTAAGCAGAGAAATCGAAGTTTTCTCCTTTTTCTCTTTCAGACGCTTCGACCGGTTAAAGTGAAGTTTTTTGTGTGACAACTATAATCAAATCAGCGTGTATATCTTTTTTTGCTCTTAAAATACTGTTCTTGTGATTTTTAGCAGATCTTACAAATTTACGTTAACTTTCCTATGAACTTTTAGGACATCATATATATAGGTTTTTTTTTCAACTTAGTAAATTAGGTAAAAACTTTGTCTAGACTTCTAATCTCGATGACAGCGTTTTCTATTTAATATTTACATTTCATCATTAAATATTTAATTACGAATGACATATTTATGAACGATAAATAATCGATTCAACATTTTTTTTTTATACATTTACACCCAAAAAAATAAAAATACAATAATGTCAATCGGCTAATTTAGAAATATCTTCGTAAGATAGACTGTCAACACGAGTACCAATCATTGAACCCTGAAGAGAGAAAAAAATATCAATCGAAATTCCAAACAATTATTTTCAACTCTAACCTTCAGAATAGTAACATCAACAGAAAATGTATCTTGATGAATATCTTCTAATGTTGCTTCTTGACCACGATAGGCACCATTGACAATCAAGACTTTCTTTCCTATACAGATCAAAAACAAAGAAAAAGTCCTTTTATTATTCTTTTTGGATAATTTTAAAAATTTACCGATTGCCGGAATAACTGTTTCAACATGAGCTTGATCAACGCGAAGCTTATCATTCGTATCGATCATTTTTATAATAGCTTGATAATGATTTTCAACCTTTGTAATAATACCTTTCCTTTTATAATATTTTTCACCAAGTTTCAAAGTTATAATTTTAACAACAATCCCCTACAAAGGAAAAAGAACAACGAAATTAATTTTTTCTTAATTGAAAATTCAAATATAATATACTTCATGTAACCAATAATCTTTACGATTTCTTTGTTCTTTCATTTTTTCTTCCATCTAGAATAAATTAAACATAGACAAAAAATTATGATAATAATAATAAAGAATTTACCTCTCGCACTTCTTCAAGTGCTGATTTTTTTCGTTGTGATGAGACTGGCAAGGGTTTTTTAAAGACAGAAGTTTCAACCGTAGTTTCTGTTTTAGATTTTTTTGCATCAGTTTCATCAGAAGTTTCATCAGTAGGATTCGCTCGTTTTTTACTACTAGAAGCTAATATAGATGGTCTGAAAAAAATCAAAAAATAACAGAAAAAACATTTAAAAATAATGAAAAACTTACGGAAGAAGTTTTTTCTTTTCTGCAACAACAGTTTGTTTGAAAGTTACTTGTACTAAAAATAAAAGGAAACAGAAATTATAAAACGAAAAAGATATCAAAAAGAAATAAATACTTTTCTCATCTTCTTCATTACGAACAAGTTCAGTAAATACAGGTTCAGATAATTGAATACCTCTTTCTTGATCTCTTTTAATCTAAAAATTAAAATATTTAATTTATTAATATTATTTAGCAAAAACAAACTTGTTCAGCAATTAATTTTTGTCGTCGTTGTTCATCATCTAAATCCATTTTGTCTTTTCGTTCATTTTCCATTTCACGTCGTACAGTATCAGGATCTTTATCAATTAATGTAATATACCATCCTTTTTCAGTTTGTTCAATTTCACACAGTCCTAAACAAAATAAATATTGAATTGATTTATTTGAGATAGATATTTTTTTTTTTTTTCACCTTGACTTCCAAGCCAACGAACATATCCTGCTAATGCAACCCATCGAGTAGCATTCATATGAATATGATCACGATCTTTAATATATTCACAATAAACTGTATTAGCTAAAACACGTTTCGTGCCGAATGAACGACGTAATGTACTGAAAAAGCCACTATGAAATTCACTAAACGAAAAACAAGAATATAATTTTTATTAAATAAGCAAAAGAAAATATTTTTATTTTTTTTTACTTTGAGTAATTGGCAATATATTTGCCGGAATTTTCACCAACAAGTAATAATTGTCGTTGATGCGATTCACTTTGTATATGACATTTAAATCCATTCTAAAAACAAAGAAAATCGTTTTTCTTGTATATTATAACTTTTATTTGTTAAAATTGATCGTAAAATATATTATGAAATCTCGAATTTTTCTTCACCAAACCACAAGTAACATTCGATTATGATAATTTTAGTACAAATAGCGTAGAAAGCTGTTCGCGCAATGCCTGCAGGATTGAAATATGAAACACGATATAGCCGTTCTTGCTAATCACAGTAAGATTGTTTTATCCTATCTGTTTTGGGACACATTTTTTTCATCAACCGTTTACTAGATTCTTCACAGATGTAAAAAGAAATTAATAACGAGACGTTCTTGATATACGGTGTGTGACATCCTTGGGTCAAGGAAACTTTTGTTTTTTCTTAGTGAAATGAAAAATTTTTCACGCACTCTTTTAGAAAAAACCTTAACAATCCTCTAGTATTTCAATACTGACTGTCTCAGGTCAATCTCAGTCATAAACTGTGGCTTTTCCATAGGTCTGTGAAGGGTACAAACTTTTCCATCGTACTTCAACACTCTTTTTAAATCATGTTTCTCAAGAAAACATTCATAAGATTTTTGTTTAAATTGAATCCAGTTTATTAACTTCAGGTGTACAAGAATTCAAGTGAACTTCTCCTCTACAATAGAAGACTCTCCTTAATGAATTTACTTTTACAATATTTGGATTTAAATTAGTATACTACGATCAAAATATGCTTCTTTTTTAAAGTGTTTACCAGAATATCCTTAAAAAAGTCGGTCAAAATTATTCTTCTGTTTTTAAACCTTAAAAATTTCTTCGCATATTTTCGAAATTGTAATAAGTTTTCTGAACACACTTTTAATTGAAACTAAATTTACCATCATATTTCCTTTATATATAAATAGAATGATATCGATGTTTGTTATTACAAATAACTTACCTCATCACGACATTGTTTTTCACATGATTGACAATACCATCGTAACTTTTGTAGACCTTTTGCTTTGATTCGATTACTAATTGCTTTAGGCGTAAGAAAACCACCATCTTTACCCATGATTAATTTCTTTTCAAATAATCTAAAAGAAAAAAAATTCTATACAAAATAACAGATCTACATTCTACTTTTGACTTGAAAAAAAAAACAACAAAAATCATTTCTTTCATTTAGTCAGTTTTTTTCAATTTAATTTTTTTATATAAATTAAATTGATATAAATAAAAACATCCACAAAGCATAGCTATATCATCAATAATATAATCTATTAGTAACCAAAAATTGGTATGCCATTGATTTGTTCTATAAAGTATACATATATCTAAGATAATATTTGAACAAATTAAATAAAATGCTAATTGACATGATTGTATTAGAAATATATCTAAACAAAATCCACCTGAAACTAAAAAGAAAATAATTGCATGTACACGAATAATAACTGTCCAAAAGAAATTTTTAAATAATTTTGTCTCATCATTTGACCACCAAAGTATATAAGCATTAAGAACAAAATAAAAAACAATTAAATATGTTGATATACGACGTAATATTGATCGAAATGATACACTTGTTGTATGTAAACTAGCAATAAAACAAAATGTTGCCATTGTACCAAGTGAATGAATAATTATACGAATCTGAAGAATAAAAAACAGTTGTTTTTTCTTCGGGTAATATAATTCTAAGTCTTACTTTTAACCAAGGAGTCAATTGTTGAAGTATATTTGAATATAATAAATAAGATGTACATCCAAGTCCAACAATATGTGGTAAAAATCCAAGTGCATGTCGAAATTTTCTATCGCTAACAAAAATACCACTTAAAAAATGAAATGCTATGAGAATATATACAATTAAAATATAATGTGATCCAGTATAACTAAAGCAAGTGGCCAAAAAAAATAGAAAAATAAACTAAAATATGATAATTTATGATCTTACTCTTTTTGTGTATTTGCCGATAGTTGTCCGATAATAATTGGTAAGGAAAAACTTTTCCAAAATGAGTGTCGAATAAGATATTGTGTTGCAACAATTTTACTCCAAAATAACCAATCTTTTTTAGGCGATAAAGCTGCAGTATTATTCGTAGTACTATACAAAAAAAAATAGAAGCATAAAAGAGCTACATGAATTTCGGTTCGATAACTTTTCGCACAGACACCAAAAGTCATATAGGATTTTCGAGTCGGACTAAAATATCTTTTATTAACTTTCCTAAAAACTCGAAATTCTATAAAACGTCAGTACACTCTTTAGTGCTTACGAGGAAACTCACCGAACTGATACCCCCTCGTTGAAACTCATCTACAATTCACAAAGAAGTCCGAATAAGACTGAAAAAATACTTACAGAGATTCGTGTTACTGGGCTTGTGAAGATGATTTATAGCTATCTCACTGACTTTTCAACCCATTTTTAGGTATTTACTGGAAAATAAAATAACAGAAATTCACTCATAGACCAAGGTAATGATCCTTAGAATAACCTGAATGAAAATTTAAAGTCAAAAGTTCAGTGAAACTATCATAACTCGGCTGCAAACCTTCATGAGCACCAACCCTTTTAAGCTTTTTCAAGTCTTTCGAAATTTCCTTGTATACTTTAAATGAGCCCAAACGACAGATATCAGTTCCAATTATTCCTTCGTTAGCAGCATATATTTTCAATAAAATGTTGTGTCCATCAGGACAACATAGTACTGAGCAGTCTGTTTTGATCTTAGAACTATAGTTTGATCTAAATGCATGCTACTGATAAGTAATCTTTAATGGAAATAGACACTACTAAGCGTTATGCTGTCTGGCTGAATATTGTGCCACTCTGGTAGGTACCATATTTTCATAAAAATGTATACTACTAAAGACTATGAAGTGTACCAATTATTCATATAAATAAGGCTTTTTATGAGGATTAATGAGAGGTCTTCGTGTTCGATCCAAAATTCTGAACTTTCGAATAAAAAAGAACGAAAGAAAAAACGGACACATACCTATTCGATTCTGTCATCGAATTAAATGCCAAAGTTTCTTATTTTTTCAATCTAAAAATCAAAAAAACAACAAAGACAAACGAGTTTTTCTTTTCTTAAGTAAAAAGTGTATTTTCTAATGTCCATATTTTTCTTTTTCTGAATTAACAACATTTTTCATTGTATTTTCATATGGATTAAATAATCGTGGATCATCAAGAAAAACTGTTTCTTTCCATTTATATGGCATTAAATTGAAACGACGTGCTTTTAAGATAGCTTTTTCAAGTTCAACTTGTTTAAAATAACATAAGCCAGTTGTACGTTGATTAAAAACAAAACCTGTTTGTGGTGAAATAAATTGACTTAATAATTTCGTATTACGAAAATCAATTTTAATGTTATGCACACAAAATATACATTTATGTGGTGATGGTAAATACGGATCATTCATTTGTTTAGGTCGATCATCAGTTGGATCATATTTTACATCAGGTTCAACTTTAGTAAAATTTACTGATGATGATGGACAAGTTTTAGAATCTTCATTAGATGATGATGTTACAGATTTACGTTTTGGTGGTCCTAAAAGAAATTGTTCACGTTTTTTACGTAATCGTTCGTTTCGACGAGATTCATATTGAATCCATTCATCTATAAAGTAGAATATTCCTTTGTCAATAAATAAAATTCCTATTTATATTACCATCTTTTTCATAAACATCGGTTGTTAAAAAGACTGATGTATTTACTTTATTAGTATATTCGTCAATATCAGCCCAATCGATAGATCGTATTGAAGATAGATGAAAAGGACGAATTGATGTACGCCATATGAATGAAATCGATGGACGAAAACGATACATTTGGTTCATTGTGCTACTATAATATAAGTATATGTTATTACCAAAAGATTTATTTTTCTGATTGATGAATTTTATGAGTCATGTTGTGCAATATTGTGCTGCAATAGAATACAATGCAAATAGATGTCATTAGATTCAAGGCTTGCATTTTTTGTGATAATTTAATCTTTCTATAGAATTTCATAAGTATTTTATGAAATATTATCTACAGCCTTTGTGCAGTGAAAAATTTCATGAATGAAAAGATCGTAACAAAATTTAGCTATTGTCATTTTCTACATAAAGCCTAGAAATAAAATGAAGTCTTGAAAAGTGATTAGTAAGAATAATTAGTGATCTCGTACATAGAGATGTTCTGTAAAAAGTCAATGAACAATCCATTCAAACATACTAAAATCTTGTTATGATGAAGGAAGAGTTATAGTTTATTTGATGGCTAAAATGTAAACATTCCACTCTTAACCAACTGTGTGTCTTTGAACATACTGTCTTAAGAAGAAAACATGTATTTGACAAGTTTCATGTGCCAAACTGAATATGTAGAGAGATATCATCAAATCGAACTTGCTTTCTTACATTTGAAACATTCATATATTTCATCGCTAGCAATCATTTAATTTAACTTACGTTAGTAGTGGATTTAGCAGCACGATGGTTTGGCGATCTACAGTTCATAGTGAAGTTACCGATAACTGTCGACTACATTTGTTGAAGTGCGATTTCAATGTTCAGTGAAGTTCTCTAGTGAGTAACAGCAAGTGATCGAAAAATGACATTAACTAATTCGTATATTAGTTGATGATGACTGCAAAAATGGTCAAAAATTTGACGTAAACGGACATTATCAGTCATATAGGCTACGTCATTAGTATTTAATTGTGAGGTACGTGTCAATATGCTACCAAATATTATATAAAAAATAACGAGTCATCTTAAATAAGTTTATTATCTAATGGATTCTGAGAGTGGCTGAGTTCTCAGACGAACAGTAGAAGTTTAAAAAATAATTTATATGCATTGCCCAGATAGAAGTTTTTAATCAATTGCTCGTATCTGTGGAAAATATTTATTCAATGCACTTGTTATTTAAATAATCAATCCAATGTAAGAAATTCAATAATTTTTTATTTTTAAAGCACTACCTACATGTACAAGATGATGAAAATAATACAAATACACACAACATCGATATTAACAATAATGAAGATAGCTCGATAATTATTTAGCATAATCTCAATAGCCATATCATTAGTCAACTATTGATCATAAAGTTGTTCTAGTTTGAAAATTTTACTAAATAACTATTAGAATAAATCACATTGCAACTATTATTGTTCTTATTTAGTTTTTCTTTTACTTATAATTTAACAACTTTAATTCATATCATTCAATAGAAAATATTTCAAACTCTTTTGTTATGATTATCTTTTTTTTCACGTGATAATGATATTCAGTCTTTGTCAAACAGTAATGCTCTAAATTTTAACAAGTATACATTGAATATAATTATTTTTAATCGGTTTATGCTATATCTCAAATAAAGTATCATAGCCATCAATTTTTTATAGGGTCACTAAGATTTTCAAATTTCTCTATTGATACTTATGAATAGGATTATGCAAAAACAGATTAAGTGTATATATACATATATGCGTATACTGTAGTAGATGCTGTTTGATTTATTGATAACGTTTTGATTGAAGAGCTTTGACACTAACTTCAGCATTTCACTTTTATATCAGTTTGTCTTATTGAAAAATGTTTTATTTAGTAAATAAAGAAGTATATTATGTTCATAAAAAGTTCATATTAGTCTTATAGAAATGACATCCAATATATATATATATAAACGATTCTTTTACATAAGTAGAATATCGTCGATTAGTGTCGATGATCTAAATAAAGATAAAAGAATTCTTGTGTTTTTGTTTTGATTTGAGAAAACAAGCTTCAAATTTTACTGTATGTTCGAAGACATGATTGATTTTGTTTGTTGTTTGTTCCAGTTAACAAAAATAATGCCTTCTCTTAATCCATGTTTTCTAATATGACAATTATTACAAAGATATTCATTAGTTATGGGTTGTTGACGAACCCATGAAGTCAATGGTAACGAGCATTGTGCTAAAAAAAGAAAATAATAATAAAACAAAACATCTTTTGTTCATTATTTTCACGAGGTAATTAACTCACCACAAGTCCAACAATGTCGATGATACTTACGACCAGCTTGAAGAATGCCTTCGCGTGCTAATAAAAATCTGCCACACTTCGGACAAATCATTTGCACGAACAAGTTTTTTTTATATATGCACCACTCGATTAATAGCTTATTGTTGTTGAAATAAGGAAGAAAATTGGCGTTGTCGTCATCCTCATAGTAATGATCGAAAGAAAAGAAACAGAAAGCAGCACAAATGGCTACAATTCCGAGTACACTGGTATAGAAGTAAAATATAAGATTCTTTTTCTTCAATTCTTCTTTTATTAGTGTCTTGAATTGGACTAATAAATAAACATGAGCAGCAACAACAGTTGTAGTTGATCGAGAAAGACATAAGAGAGCACAGTCGTGCACACATTTGCTCTTTTTGTGCTTCATTGTGTTGAGTTTTGCAAAAAGAAATTCTTTTTTTTATTCTGATTAAAAATGTATGTATACGTCGATCAAAAAGAAAAAATGAATTTGCCTGCTTATATTCAGTTATGTATTTTATTACACAGGCAAAAAAAGACTTTCATAAGATGATTTATAGATGCATTTTGAATTCAAATAAGAGTTACATCAATACAAAGATACGGTGAAAATATTCAATAAAAACTCAATGTTATACGTGTGAGATGCGCATAATTGAAATCATAATTTTTCATGAGAAGTTAATGAGTTATTGTCATACGATATATGAATACAACGTGTGTTACATTCACTTGTTGATGATAAAAAAAAGACATACATTTTTTTGTTTAAAAATAGTCAAGCTGCTGTAGCTAGGACGTAGGTGTAGATGTGAGTATTCATCTCATCCACACTCCACCATACATAGCTATACGCCTCCACATCTTACTGTATCAATCCCGTCCTCACACATTCTATCTAATTGATGATACAAAAGCTTCAATGATGAGTTGGTTCGGAAGAAACATGTAAATTGGAAATTCATAAAAAAGGGAGATTTTGTCAATTACGTTATTTTAAAATTCAATTCGATGTTTTCCAAATGAAGTCGCCAATGCTTAGAATTAAACAATCTAATCAGTATCGCTTTCAAACATCCATAGTTATTGCTGTTATTCATTTAGCGTTACATTAATAAAGAACCGAATCTGATACGAAGACAAAAAAGAAAAAGGTAGTCATTTTGCTGGGTAAAAAGTGTAAATGATCGCAACAAATAAACTCTAAATGATGAAACTTATCTCAGTTCATAGTTTATATGTTGCGAGTGTGTCGATGTTCTGCTAGACTAATCGCTTCCCTAAATTTTGATTTATCAGACAATGGTGTTCAATTAGAATCAATCAAGCGAAGTACTAATAAACTGACTAAGAGCAAATTAGCATTAAAATTCTGACTAAGTCATTTTATCATTTTGCAATAACGAAAGAAATATTTTATATCTCATCTTTACACATAGACTGAAGTAATTTCATCTGATGCTAATTTACAACACTACACTCAATAAATAACAAAAACTATTACAGTAATGTATGACTAACAGTAGGTTTTTTGCTACTTACCATTGTTAATTATCGAAAATGTTGCTTTAGCAAACATATGTTGCCACTAGCCCACACATTTTCGTCATTGCAACATGTACATGATCCCAGTTGATCATTTATCCCTAGGTAAAATGTAATAGGCCACTTTTCGTGACTCTATCCAAACCACCACATATGACACATTCATGCAATTTCTTCTTATCTTTTCACATTTATCGACACAATATGTGTTGACAATACCATATGTCGTGTCTAATATCCTCTTGAGTCAAGTTACTCATTACATCATATCAAGAAATTATTAAAAACAAAGAAAAAACAAATAGATAATATCCTATCAGCAACTCTCATTATTTTCATCGAATAACAACTTGCTACCATCTGATTTGCCTCGTCCGACTCAAAATTTCACTGATAATTCACTATCTCTAATGATTATGTCAAATAGAGGTGATGATGTTCGTCTTCTGTCTATAATGAAACCAGTCTTAAATTTTCGTGATAATCAACATAAAGAAGACTGTATAACAAAATTACACATTAGCGATCAATAAAGATATTCTAATGTTGAACAACCTGACGATAATAATAGTTACGAATTAGATGAACAAATTACTTCTCACAATGAATGATCATGAAATCTAAAAAAAAACAACCAAAAAACGACATCGTCATCATATTAAAAGGAAAAACAAATTTACTATTCCTCCATCAATAACATTCTCTGGTCCATCTTCAAAAGGAAAATAATAAAAATAGATGATAAAAAATGCATCGATGAGATGATGATGATGATGATGATCATACAAATGTTGAAATTGATCATGTTTCTGAAGATGTTTCAATCAAACAAGGAGGCACATATTATTCATATTTCACTGAAGTCTTTGGAAGTTTTCAATTAGATCAAAATATTTCTGATAATACCGAATAGTATAATAATAGATGTCGTAAAAATGTTCTTGTATCAAACGTTATCTTACTATGTGATACAACAAATCTTGAAGAAGATGAAAAAGAAATAATTAGTTATGATAAAAAGACAAAAGATTCAGATGATGATGAACAAAATTTTTAGAAAGTCAAAAAGACAAGCCTAAAACGTGAAACACGTCTTAGTATTGCACAATATGGGTCTTGATAGTGAATCAACAATCGAAGAACATGAAATTGCATCAACGGCTACTAAACATGCTCATCATCATACACATTATCATGATCATCATGCTACATCAGAACAAGAAAAATGTATATATTTGACTGGCTTTCAAACTTAACATGGAATTGAGGATTTTATTAGACTAAATGGTACACAATTGTCAATACTTGGTACGAAAACATCACAATAGTTCAAAATATATAAACCTCATTTTCATGTAGACATGAATCATGATAGAATTCTAACACTTTATACAGTTTTACCTGAAAGCAGTGTTAAAGTTGAACAATCATCTTTATTATCAACAAATCGATCGTATCTATGATTTTGAATCAATTCGAAAAGATCAAACGACTTGATTATCAACAAATCGAACTGATACATCTGGTGATGTTGGTGTAGCTCTTAATCTTGATGAACTTGAAATGAATAATTAATCACTTGAGGCATGTTATTAACAACAAATATAAGGTAAAAGAATTAACTAAAGAAAATCATACTAATATGATTTCGGATCATTCAAACAAGTAAAACAGGAAGCGTAAAAGTCATCAAACATATGCAAATGTCAACGATAATAATGCAGCTAAAAGAATTAAAAGAATCCCAATTTTTTTATATGTCCATTCTCGACGTATGTTTTGTTTGTTTTCACATAAACACTGCTCTTGTCTTCTCACTGTTAAAACAATCATATTGTCAAAAAAAAACTCTAAGCAAATACATGTCACAATGATAAAATCGTGCTGACCAGCGGCCAGATTGGCATGCTGCAGCAACAGCTGTGATGGAAGGCATGAAAAGAGTGCAATACCATTTTGTGATTAGCCTGAGTCTTTCTGTGACTTTGTAAAATATGTGATAAAATGATTATGTCTTGTGTGTGACATAGGCACCTAACGAAACATGTGCTATCTAATTGTTATGAATCATGCTGTAACTTATTTCATCCTTTCGAAATATTACTTTTCAATCAACAGTGCTAAATAATGTTCGTATCAAGAAAAGACTAAACTGTTTTCGGTTTGATGTAAATATGCAGGAAATCAATCTTAGTTTAGGTCATCGATTAGAAAATGCATTATTGATGAGGAAAAGCTCTGAGCGAAACGATTCCATAATAAATGAAAGACTATAAACCTCTATCGATAATGTAAATAAAAGAAACTTTCATTTGCCAGCTTTGTTGACTAAGATCGAAGTGTAGTATCTGTTCTGGTTGACTTGAAACCCAATTCTAGTCTCTTTGAAGCTGGACTCTTCCAAATGGATTTTGGAGACCTGTTAGTATCACCTAAGTTTACTGGAATTTGTGTCACAGATCGTCTTGACACTGCAATTTCATTAATGTCGGTTCAATGGTCCACCTTTCAGACAACAGAAATCATATTTCAAATAGCAAAAGAAAAATGAAGAACGATTTTTGATGAAGAATACATCTGGAATATCAAAAAAATATTTAGTATTATTGTTTATCGGACTGAATTATTCCGATTTCCCATCGTTATCTTTACTCCATATATTTTTAGGTAAAAAATGGTACAAGTTGATAAAATGATAGCATTATGGGTAAATATGACTTATGCATTTGCTGTTGATTGGACCCTCTATTTGTTGTGAAGACTCTCTCTTAAACATCTTGCTAATTAGCCCATGTGAACGTGCTCCTTCTAGTACATCTAACCAAAGAAAGCATACCTGTGTAATACATGCGCGAATCCTTAGCAATTTGTCATTAAACTTCGAGCGTTTAAAGTTCAGAAATTACATCTTATCACAAATATAACTATAGCTAATATATTTTCACTAAACTTTATTTGATATGTACTTAGGTCAGTCAGAAAGTAGTGGCAGTAACCCTTTAATGACTCATAGTAAGCTCAATAAGAATTTCTTTTCGTATGAAACGATAGAGAAAAAAATGCTCTATCTTTCTATGCTATTTGATCATACTTCAACTAATATCATAATAATAAACTTTCGGCAAAGCTTGTTTCGTTAGGATATGTGCTGGTTATACAGGGTTACCAAAAATGTTTTTCCATGGGGGTACAGCTTCAACGACAAATAATATCAACACTGAATTATATGCTAAATGAAAGCCCGTCAAAAACGGGATTTAGGAGTATAACTCGTCATTCATAAGATGAGAATGGGCTATAGAATTACATCAAGCTTCATTTGGTTAACACTCACATGGATGGGTAGGCAATCACAAAAACATAAAGTTCTCAGAAATTTGTCTGTCTATCGGGTTTTGTAGAGCTCTTTTTGCCGGTCATTTTGCTAAAAAAATCTTTTAAATTTGATCAATAAATAACGGTACTAAGGTCAAAATACTCAAAACTATCTAGCTATATCAACCAGAGGATACTGAAATTTTCAGTATTTTGACCTTGGCGCCGTTATTTATTGATCAGATTTAAAAGATTTTTTTAGCAAAATTATCGGCAAAGAGAGCTCTACAAAGTTCGATAGACAAAAAAGATTTCTGACGCCTCTATGGAAAAACATTTTTGGCAACCCTGTATAACCAGCACATATCCTAACGAAACAAGTTTTGTCGAAAGTTTATTATTATGATATTAGTTGAAGTATGATCAAATAGCATAGAAAGATAGAGCATTTTTTTCTCTATCGTTTCATACGAAAAGAAAGTCTTTTTGAGCTTACTATAAGTCATTAAAGGGTTACTGCCATTACTTTCTGGCTGACCTAAGTAATTACATTTTTGTATCATTTAGCTTTCAACAAACATTTGACAATGTAACTAGAGTGTATTGTCTATTCCCTAAAGCATACCTAACCGATGTTTTAAGTTGAAGAGAAAAAAATTATCTTGAAGGAACTATGTGAAATACTCTTTTATGATATTGAAGTGAAAAACAATAGTAACCATAATGTCAACTTTTATTAGTTTATCGTACACTACATAAAGCTGAGCTTGATGAAAACTCACCATTCGCTTTAACAGCTTATGCGATTGAGCTTGATTGCATCAAGTAATAGTTGTTTTCGAGTATTAATAATTAAATTTCTCTTCCAATGCCCTTTGTGTTTTCACTATTTGTTTGAAATCTGTAAAATTTTCTATTAAATGGAAGTATCTGAAGTTTTGTATGGTAGATCTTATTCATATCCATGGCAATAAAGATCAGAAAAACATTTTTTTAAATAATGCTTCACTATTTCAAAAATATGAAAAATAGTGAATTAGTAAATGTAATTGCTCTCTTCACACTTTTTCGCTCACTCGATTGAAGAAATCCATGCATTTGACTTGAATCAAATAAATTTATGGTCGATGAATCAAACAATTTTTTGAAAAAATTATTAATGCATATTGACATAAAATATTGTTGAGAATTAACTTGTTTGAAGAGTTGTTCTAATTCGAAGTTTTTGTTGACAACAAAATATTTTTCTTATTGGCCAATATTTGTCGGAAATTGAATGTAACCGAAATAATCTGACTGGGAACAAAATGCTTCTCAGCGTCTTTGAACATAGCAGTACTATCATTAAAATTGTTAAGCATGAATAAAAATTGAAGAAATGTATGGACTTTTTTCGAAATGAAACCGAAGAGAGAGTAGTACAATCATTCGATAGATAATTAAATTAGATGATGTCGCCCATATTTCATCAGTCTCCTGTTTGTTCACTGAACTCGGCTTACTCAAGTAAAAAATTCTTAAGGCACTGTTCATGAAATGAACAAATTATTTGTCTTATAGTATCAACATCAGCAACAATTGGTACCTGGTCTACAGTCGTGCTCAGTTGTGTCCATTGACTGTTGATTTCCTCCAGCGGCGGATCTAGGATTTTTTTGATATGGGGCGATTTTGACCAAAAATCGAGTTTTGAAGTTCATTAGTAGTAGTATGCACTCTATTTTTTGAAGTCTTTTCTGCTGGGAAAAATCGAAAATTTTTTTTTCGAATGGGGGCGATCGCCCCAAGCGCCCCCCTAAATCCGCCATTGATTTCCTCTCGTTTGCCATTGAAGTATGTCTTTGTTCAATAGAGAGAATTAGTTTGATGACTGAAAATCAAGTAGAAAATAAACGACAGAAAATTTAACTTTTAAACGGTAAAACGTATGGCTGTTTGTGTAGATAATAACGGGTGATGCAAAAGTTTCTGCACAGATGTTGGTCCATTTTTCATTGACTAAAACGTGTTTGGATAAACTTGAACGCAATTGTATAGAATCATCGTCGAAAGTTCTTTTTTAAATGTATGTTTAAAAAGTTGTATCATGTCTTCTCTTTCAGTCGATAGTACGTCTTAAAATAGGACTAAAGTGTGGTCTGTAAAAACAGCTCAAAGTAGTGGACACCAAAGAAATATATTTCTCAGTATTCTTTTATTCTGTTCGATGCTATCGATAGTATAACGCTGGTCTTTTTTTTGGTTAGGTAAAACATTCAATTCAAGACAAACTTAATAGAAAACCGTATGATATAACGTTAGATGATGTGATGGACAATTTAACGAACAATGATGCAAGAAGCAACATCAAAACTGAATATGAATACGATGATGAACCATTAAAATTTTTCGAGATTCGAATGACGCTATTTGTTAATAAAACTAGTTTAAATGATGGCTACAAATGGCCCGAGATATTTGCTCTATGAATATGTTTGAGCCAATCACTGGCATTGACAAAGTCGAGCAGCAAGCAAAACAATAACAATATCAATCTGAAAATGGCTTGAGATCCAAAAGTGAGTCCTCTTAATCCCAGGTCGAAATAGCTATGTCGGATCCTGTCGGACATGTTTTAAATCTGTTGACATACGGCTAATCGGATTCGGTCGGTTACTCTTTGTCGGATTTCGATGCTATCTACTGTTTTCCTCTGATATCCGCTGATCGGATTCATCGAGTTCCGATTAAATTCATATATTCAGAACTGGTCAGATCCGATCTCAGGATCTGTTCGCTTCCGATGGGATTCAGGGGAATCTGATGTCAAGAAATGGCTGGAGTTTGTGGTTTCACATGACACCGGATTCCATGATAAAACCGATCAATCACTGGTATCGAAACTTGTCGGATTGTATAAGAATACAGAAGTTCCATTGATCGGATTTTTTCATGTCGGATAGCATAGATCCGACAGGAATCAGTTACTGGCACATATCGGAAATACTCCGTAAATTATGTACGCAATTCAGCGAAATGGCTAGGGCTCTGTAGAAGAAATAATATCATCACTCTCTTCTTTTCCATTGTCATTCAAGGTTTTCTCATATTCCTTGAAAAAAAAATCGAATAGCGACGAAATCTATACTTTGAATAATCGTTCAATAAACTTTTGCCGTTCAGTTTTACAAATACGTGTCTTATAAAAGCGTTTTCATTAATATTTCAACTAAATTTCTAATATGCTCCCGAGGTTCATCCTATGTTAAATGATTCGTTTTTCTTATACAGTAATATTTTCCACGTAATCGGATTCATGAATTAGAATATATTCTGACGGATCAATCAGCTAATTAGTTAATTAGATATTTCTATTTTTACAAATTTTCAAAAACAAAATCAAAAGTCTGAAAATCCGATTTTGTCCAGATTTCATTCACCGTTTTGTTTTACAGATATCGATCTATATAAGGAAGTCTTGAAAAATCTTTATAAATCTTGATGAAATCCTTGCGAAATCTTTAGAAACCTCGATGAAATTCTTGAGAAATATTTAGAAATCTTGAGGAAATCCTTGGAGAATCTTTAGAAATCTTGATGAAATCCTTGGGAAATCTTTAAAAATCCGCATGAGATTCTTGAGAAATATTTCTAAGTCTGGATGAAATCCTTGCGAAATCTTTAGAAATCTCGATGAAATCCTTGAAAAATCTTTAGAAATCTTGAGAAAAATTGGATGAATTTCTCAAAAATCTCCAGTAAATCTTTGGAAATTTTAAGAATGCTTGAATGAAATTTGTATGAAATATTGATTGAATTCTCGTGCAATCGAAACAGATTCAGCCAACTTCTGATGAAATCCGACTGTACTCTGTCGAAACCTTACGTTATCAGGCGTTTCTCTGTGAAAGGATCCTGGTGGTTACGGCATTATCTGACAAGCAGTTGCGACAGGAACCGATCGGATCCTTTCCGACGTAATCCGGCCGGAATCCGTTAGTTAGGAATCCTGTGAAATACGGTTGGGTTCCGATCGGATTTAGTTGAGAATCCGATGAATTTCGGTGTGATCCGATATCAGATCCGACAGTTTCCGGTAGGATCTACAGATCGGATTGAATGACCTGGGATGTAATCTCAAACAATTCCATAGTGTTTTCTCCATGATTTGTTGAGAATAGAGATGGTAATTTTATAGAAAAAAGATAAACATCATCTCAAGACACATATCGAAAGAAATTGGAACATAATATGGAATCAATACCGTCTTTGGCATCCATTTCCTTTTACAAACCACATATTAGTGCTGTTCAAAAAATGTGCTCTCTACTGAAAGATAAGACTTGATAGATCTGTTTTGAACATACAGTTAGAAAGAGCTTTCGACGTAGATACTGTACAAGTGGTTTTGAATTTCTCTACAAAATGCTTTAGTGAATCAAAAATGAACTGAGATTTGTGCAGGAACCTTTGTATCATCCGTTAATTTTGTATGTATACCATTAGGAAGCGTTCGAAAGCTTTCATCAGTGAATACGGTCGCAGTCGAGAAATTTTGGAGACTTTCTCATACCTTGTGCTTTTACAATCAGATCATATCATATCAATTTACGATTTGATTTTTCTAATCATGGTTTCTTCTTAAGATTAGTTTTGCACTTACATATAGAGGAAAGTGCTTCAATATTCAGTCACATTTGCTTTACTCAGAACAAAGTGTTAAGGCCATATTAGAAACATGACGGTTAATATTTTTTATTTAAAAGAGACTAAATAAGGTGACGTGGTACGATAAAAATATGAACTTTGCCTATAAAATATAAAGGAATTTCACAAGAGTACATCAACACGGTGTAGCATGAAAATAAGATTATTGTATGTGCTGCATGTTAATTTGATTTTTGACATTTTTTGCAATTGTAACCTCCCGTTTAAGAAACACATAAATTGTATAAGTGAAATATAGACAGTGAAATTATATCCACAATCTGATATATCTTTCAATAATATCCACAACTCGTATATACCTAGATTTTAGTAATTGTTAACTATCTTTATTTAATTTACTTGAATTAACACAAAAAGGTTTCTTGTTCAACATGCAACTAATAGATGTTTTAGCCATTCTTAATCGATGAAATGTATTTAAAAGTGGGCGAACCTCTCATTGACGCAAATTATTATTAGAATCTATTAGCAAGAACATATTATACTATAGACAAATTAGTTTTCATTGAAACGTAGTCATAATTCGGTTGATGAATCAATGGTTTGTAAGTAATTAAATATTGGATTAATAAGAATTAAAATGTTTTCTGCATTAGTTGAACATAACGCAATCTAGCACGCAAAATATCAGCTTCTTTCGTAAGATGACATACAAAATAGACTTTAATATCTTTTCATATTTCATTTTCGGAATAAACACATCTACAGAATTTACATTTAGACAAATTTTAATCTATAGTAACGCTATACTTATATTATCAAACATTATTTACCCATCAATGCAGCAGTGAGAGAATAAAACGAATTAAGAAACTATATCTATGTATATTTATATATATATAATCTACTGAAGTATCTACATTTCATTCCATTCTTTTACAAAGTTTTTTAATACTTAATGCTGGTTAATGGACAAGTTTATACAAGAATTCCTTTTCTTTTTTTGATATATCTTATTATATTGATTTTCTTTCTTTCTGATGAGAGTTAGAATTGCAACATCTATTTGTAACTGTTTCGATTCCTGAGAAAGATCATTACAATCATATATTATTTCATCCATTTTAATCATTGTTGTATATTTTTCTTCTTCGTCATATAACGAAAACCATAATGTTATTTTTTTAAAGAAAAAGAAAATATATTCTCTACCATAAACTAATCTTCGGTATATATAGTTTCATACATTAAAAAAAGAATAACTATTTAATCATATAGAAAATGATGCAAAAAATGAAATTTTGATATCTTATGAGTAATGCTGATAACTATAAATAAATAAATAAATTCTTTATCCTACAAAACTTTCTTTTTTTCGCTTAGCTTGTTTGAAACTTTAAAGTATATTGGATTGCATAAGAAAAAAGTACAATGAACTATTTTCTAGTTTATATCGAATATGTGAGTTCCGCATTTCAGCATCAAAGGGCTGTGTTAACAAGTTTCTTTTTACATTTTTCCTACAATAAAAAGTGAATTTTTCAGCTTTTATTATTTTTTTCGAACATCTCTCATGAGAAATCTGAGTTCCTCATTTCATCGAGCTGCACATCTGGCTCATAGTATTGCTGAAGTGGCTCAGTGGATGAAACAAATCATTTTGAAAAAAAAAAACTCGCGTTGACTGCTAACTCTCTTTACATGAGTCTGAAGTCTTGATATTTTGTCGATCTGGTGCAATGATATGAAAAAAAATCGATTGAAATCGTTCTATGGCGCACATGTTTACCGATATCCGACTCACTATCTTAATTTTGATTAAGCGTTCGAACGATGCATGAGAGAACAAGCAAAACTGTAACATTACCTATATAAAAAAAGAAGGTATTGCAATAATGTATAATCATAAGTCATTTCACGTATACGAATGAATGCACACAAGCCAAACTTATTTTTGCGATGTATAAATAAGCAACATCATACTTCCGTTTTTGCATAGGACAACATCAATACACTACGACATTATTGCGATCGTCAGCACACAAGATTTTGCACGGATACAGCGAGCAAACGTAAGTCTTTGAAAAGTTCAATCTTTGTAGAAAGACTTTTTCATCATCAGTATGCAACGAATTTCTTTGTCTTTAAGTACTATTAACTAACTTTGCATTGTTTGATATTCGCATCATAGTAATTATTCTTTTTTCGATGAAACCTTTCCAAAGTTCTGTATGAAATGAATAGCAGATATAAATTAATGTAAAGCTATTCTCTTCATAAAGCATCTCTAACACGAATTGTCAATTCGCTTTGTTAGTTCCATTGAAGAAAGTAACCGTCCAGAATTGTATGCTTTTATCATTCGAAAAGATTTGACATTGCTGAAAATTATATATGATGCCGTACAGAAAAAAAATGCTGCAGAAGATTTTAGTGGAAGAGATTCTCTTAAGAGGGATAAGGCAAACACAAAGGAAGAGAGAGAGACTATGAAGAAGAAAGACAAAAAGAGCACAAGGAATCGAAAAAAACCAAGAGATAAAAGTAAGAGAAGACATAGATAATACAGGAACGAGAGAAAAGGTAAAGAAAGAGAGAGAAAAATAAAGAAGATAGCTGAATGTAATCAACGACAGTTGCTTATTGAAGCATATCATTAAAACAAACAACACAAGCTAAAAGAAAAGAAACAAAGTGCTAGTCACTTTTTGAGTGTACAACAATTACACCGTGTTATCATAATCGAATGATACTTTCAAAGTTTGTCCAACTCGCATCTTTGGTATAGCTCTGAAATCAGAGACATTTGAAAACCTTGCAAAGGGGTCCAAAAGGCAAACGCAAGCTTGGCTATGTCGTCGAATTGGTCATTGTGTAGCTATCGTATTTCTAATGATGAAAGCCGGCAAGTTTTGCCATAAATACTAGTCGTTGGGACGATCATGGTCTATAGCGAATGTTATATTTTCTATGTATGTTCTATTTGTTGGGATATTACGACAGTAAATATTAGTTTTCGATGTTTTCTGGGATCAAGTATCTCAATAAAGTCTAAATAGAGCTTCAAGTTTTCTTAGTATTCTAGAATAATCTAACTGTCTTCTATCTATTATTGAAACTCTCAAATCTGCATCTTTCTCTGGAACAAAATAAGGAAAGCATATTTGGAATGTACTTTCGAATATATGGCATATTTTCACTTTCGTCAGAAAAGCTGTTAGAGGAATTCCTGCGGGATTAAAATGTGAAACGCAATGTAGCTGCTCTTGGTAATCACAGAAAGATTGTCTTTAACTGTCCATTTTGCAATCCATTTCCAAAAGCATTCTTCTACTTATTTTTCCAGAACGAAAATCCGGAAGTGGTTCATACATTGTAATAAGATGTTTTGATGTGTGGTCTTCCATTGTATAACAAACACATCTTTCATTGTGAGTTGTGGGATCCCGGGATGCCTTTGATGATCTTTGAGGATATTAATTAGCAATTAGTTTGCAGTTAATTAGTTGTTGATTCGATATTAATGAGTCATTAATTAAAATATCTGTCACAATCTATTTGGGGAAGGGAAGTGAGTGAAAATTTTAATCCTATATACTTCAACACTTCTTTTAGACCGTGTTTCACAAAATTTATAGGATTTCTAAAACCTCTCCCTAAGTGGAACGTTATTAGAGCAGTCAATTCTGTCACTCTTGAAATTTACAGTTTTTGGAAATGCGATTTGATGAAAAAAAGTGGCTTTAAAGATTTTGTATGGTATTCATAACTGTCGTGACAATCATTTTCTGCAAAAAAGAACAACTCCAAGGTTGCTGTCCTCAGTCAAACCGTATTGCCAAAAACTGTAAATTTTAGGAATGACAGAGTTGATTGCGCTAATTACTTTTCATTTTTGGACACGTTTTAGGAATTCTTTAAGTTTATTTGAATAGAGTGCAAATATGCCACAAATTTGCAAATCGGTTCCAAAAATGGTTTTCTTATTTTGTTCCAGAGGCAGATGCAGATTTGAGAGTTTCAATGTTAGATAGAAGACAGTTAGATTATTCTAGAATACTAAGAAAACTTGAAGCTCTGTTTAAATTTTATTGAGATATTTGATCCGAAAAAACATATAAAACTAATATTTACTGTCGCAATACCACAGCAAATAGAGTATACGGGAAAAAACATCCGCTTTAAAAAATGATCCTCCAAATGACTAGTAACTATAGTATATTTTGCAGGTTTCCATCATTAGAAACAAAATAGCTGCACCATGACCAACTGGACGACATAGCCAAGCATATGCATCTGCGCTTTGGACGCCTTTGCAAGGTTTTCAAATGTCTTTGAGTCCGGAGCTACGCCACAATATGCGAGTTGTACAAGCTCTGCAAGTTTTATTCTATTTTAGTAAAGTCGATGCGAAATCTGCTATACTCTTGAAAGCAGTACCGTTGTCTATCTCATGCAGATTGTATTCATTAATGCGCAGCAAGAAAGAAACTAATAAGATTTTGTGAGACAGGAAATCAGAAGTAGTTTAGAAAGAATGCAGTTGATAAGGTACTTTTCTGTCCGAGAAATCTTTGAAACAAACTACAACAAGATAGGAAGTCACTCACCGGCGACAGCATGGGCATGTTCCTTTAACTTTCTTTTGATATCAAAGTTTTTATATGTGTAAACAGTTGTCTACGTCTCCTGCTCAGAACAGGGCGAGACAACAGTTGACTTCGGACCATTTTAACTTCGACGGATTATAATCATGAAGAATTATTTATCATAGTTCAAACATTAAAAAAGAATCCTAAAGTTTAAATAAGGCTCTCCCTTTGTTGGAATATTCTTTTCTGGAGTATATATGAAAAATAGCAATAACATATTGTAGCTTTTCGTCGATTTCTACGTATAAAGTACTTTAAGTTATTATTTTCATACTTCTAGTTTCCGTTTTCTAAGTAAAATTTGAATAGGATTTTATTCGTTTTTTAGATTTTAGAATAAGTTTAATCATATAACAAATGCGTATGAAGTGAGAGTGTAGATATGGATTTGTGTATGGGCGCGGGTGAATCCATGATCGACTGTCCACGTCTACATAGTCTTCGTTCCAATATTTCTAATATTCATCTAGTAGATAATAGAACAACGATGATAATTCTTTTTCTTTCATTAAAACTGGTTGGTGATGTACTGACCAAGGAGTAGGATTAATTTGTTGTATGCGTTTGTCATATAATATGTTCTTCAATCTTGAGGAACAAAACTGCTTACTGCATATCAAAAGTAGTGGCGGATCTATCTCAATTTCGTATAGACGGCTTAAGGATATTTTCTTTTTATATACAATGATACTAAAAACAAAGCTATACATTTCTACACTATTTGATCATCATTCACCTAATGTCATAATTATAAAACTTTTATTTCGTGGAAAATTCTTCTTAGCGAACCGTCAGATGATGATTCAAAAAATGGATTCAATTATAAAACTGTTGCAATAATCGAAATGAAGTTTTAAAGTTGTAAAATGATAGTAGAACTCAAAATTGCCGATGATTAAACAAAGACACCCGCGTTTTGATGGAATTTATTTTTTGAACCACTCGTGACGAGAAGCAAGAGCAAACTTTCCGACGAAAAAGAAGTTTATAAAAATACTCAAAGATAAGCACAAATCTACTTAGTTCTAAATGCGAATTTCGAATATCATACTAGTCTCGTTTAGATCGAACTTTTCTGATCTAAATCTACAAAATTTCAGTGAAACAAGGCGTCCAATTATGTCACGAGAATAGTATGCTTATGATTTTTTTCTTGGATCCAAATTCTTTTTTCCCCAGTCAGACAAGCGTTGAAAAAAACGACGTTTTTACGCGTAAAAACCGCACATTTTAACGTTTCTTGAAATGTAACTTTTGTTCGAAAAATAAAGCAACCTTGTTAATAGCAACATCGAGAAAATGATTCTTTTTCCAAAAATAAACGCTTTTTAACGCCTAGAAAATGTGCGATTTTTACGCGTAAAAACGTCGTTTTTTTCAACGCTTGTCTGACTGGGTCTTGATATTTTATACCATTTTGTAGCACTTAAAACGAGTGATCGAGCCATGCTAAGACTAATCCAACGATTAATCAACAGAATTTCCATCGATAAATCATTTCAATAGACGCTACACATAATAATTCATCACGTAGACGTATCAAGGAAATATGTTCTATGTAAAGTCATATCGCTCATTATTTTTTCTGAATGTATTGCTATAATTTTATAGTACCCAGGCCGAACTCACCCTGCCGGATTCGATGAAAACCGATGACATCCGATAGGTGGAAATCGTCGGATCCAATAAAATCCGATAACATGAAAGCATCTAATTTTGCCTATTCTAATTTTTTATTTTTAAATTGTTTCCAATGATAAATCAAACAGTAAGTATTTGTTTATTTAAATTACTTTTATTTTTTATTTTAGATTATTTACAACGATAAATCGATAAATTAAACAGTAAGTTTTAATTGATTTAAATAATTTTTATTTTTTATTTTTAGATTATTATCAACATTAAATCGAATGGGATGGCACTGATTGGTCTGATCGGATGGCCGAATTTTATTTTATCACGCTGTTTCTATAATGTATCAGGTAACTATGATTTTTTTACCAGTTATAGTACTCGCATGGTGCCATAGAAGTACTATAACTGATAAAAAAATCATATTTACCTGATACATTGTAGCAACATTATGATAAAACAGGAATTCAGCCATCCAATCAGACTAATCAGCTCAATATATATTAAGTATTGAAGAATAAAAAGTTAATGAGTGCACCATGGGTGCTGCACGTAATATCGTGTTTATCTATAGAAATCTAGTAGGATCCTGTCGGATCCTGTACTTTCCAAGATCTTCCGACTGTCGGATCCGACATCCGACAGGATCCCTGTCGGAAGTTGTCAGATTTCCGTCGGAATTTATCGGATTAAGCCAGATTTCCGTCAGGATCCGGGACCCAGAATACTCGTCCTGGGTAGTCAAAAAGAACTATCGAACTATATGAATACTACCTTGACTAGTCACGAAATTGATAGATAAAAAACAGAATTATTATTAACAACTAGATTCAGTATACACGTGACATTCATTGACTATTTTAATCAGCTTAGAAAAATCACAAACAACTGGCAGAGGACTAATTTCATGAGTAGTCACTTTCGAACATCTAAAAGTGAGCGTTTGACATAAAAGAAATGAAATTTCTCGAGTGGCCCATCTCATTAGTTATCGACTCTTTCATCTTTATATCTGATTTTATCAAAATATATATGTAATATAAGTCATCGATTTTCAAAGAGTCTTCTAGAAATGCCCTATAGAACCTTTCGGGTTTCTTCATTATCTGATAAATTTAGATCACTGATTCTATTCTTTGTAACGATGAAAACTGCAGCTCTGTATCGTGTCCCTGTCGAAAGCTATTCAAGAAAACAGTCATCTATCTTCTTTTTCAGATTGAATAATCGTAAGAAGAAAGAGTGAATCTTACAATATTTTCTTGTATTCATTATTGAAACGACATGCATCGATAAGTCGAAGTACGATGGAGAGAAAGATAAAGATATGACTTTTTTCTCTTATATCCCTCAACGTGTTGATTATTTTATTCTAGTCGACCATAGAAGAGACAACATAGTCTTTTTCATTTTTCTCATTGTATTACACAAATTGGTGTTGCAGAAGAAGTATCTTCAAGTATATTACCGTGAATATTCACTTCATTTTCACTTTTGCATGCTTCGATGAATAAAAGTACATAATGCTCTTTCTCATTAGATTAGCCTCTTATCAAAAAGTCCACCCTGAGTTATTAGCTTTCCTCTCGTTTATTTGTCTTAACTATCCAATAGAGACGAAATTCTTTCCTAATGCAAAAGACTTCTTGTCGATGCACAAGAAGAACAAATTTCTACTAATTATTTATTTTTTTTAGTTTCTATTTTTTTGTCTTGTTATAGATACGCAAAAATATATTTGCTATCGTGAATATATTCAAGCATCCATAAGAAAGACGATAATTTAATAGAATGACTGAAAACTATGATTTACAAGTTCGACGCAAAAACTTTCGCCTATTAATTTGGGATTCTGAAGATTCACAAACACTTGGTCCTATTGTTGGATATACTCAAGAGCCACTTCTTCCACTTATTGACGCATGCAAACCATTGGTTTCTATTGTCTTTGATATATTGAACGATGCTTCGACTGCTTTGAAGCTTACTCCACATAATCCATCTAATAATTTGACTCGCGACGAATCAGCTTCGATTCGCCTTTACACGAAGGAGTGGAGCAATGGACAAAAAAGTCTTTATGTTATTCTTAATGAAACGCTTAGGCAACCTGATCGCGAAAAATTACGGCCGTGGTTCAAATACCTGAAGCTTCTTCTCACTGCCATATTTAAAATACCCTGTGCACCTCCGCAGACTATTTGGCGCGGAGTACGAAAAGATATTAGCAATGAGTATCCCCCAGGAACCACAGTGACATGGTGGAGTTTCTCATCGTGTACAAGAAATATATCTGTGTTAAAGAGCGATGCCTATCTTGGTAATGAAGGCACGAGAACTCTCTTCTCCATCGAGGCTTTCAATGCTAGGAATATACAGGCTCATTCCTACTTCAACCGTGAGGAAGAAGTTTTACTGCTACCGGGAACATACCTGAAAGTCGAAGAACAGTTGAATCCGGCATCCGATTTGCATATCATTCATTTAAAACAGATGATACCGGAGCAAATATTACTCGAGCTTCCATACGAAGGTATGTTGCAGAACTAAAAGATATGAAAAATAACATGACTTTCGTGAAAACTACTAATCTTGCAGTATTGATAGAGTTGAAATAGTAAAGCTCCCAGTGTGATTTCAAAGTTCTTGTCAATTCTTTTAAGATAGTAAATATATTTTATAGAACTCCTAGATTAATGATGCATTATGTATCTTCTGATGTTCAAAATTTTTTATTGTATTACTGTTCAATAACTAGACTTCATGCACATTGTATGCAGGCTTTTTTCTCTAGTAGCACGTTGTTTTTAACTGTGATAAACCTGGCTAGACATTCTCTATAAGTCTGTCACATGGTATGTTTTCCTTTGTCACAGATATTATCGTGTGATACATTATTGTTTGTCTCTCGATTGCATATTCTGCTTCGGAATTCTATGCGTATGGATCGAATGTCTATCACTTGTACGTTTCATCTATTTATGATTTTCTATCAAGTTTTTACGAAACATAAGATTTATTTGTCAGATTCTAATTTTGAATAAGTAGTGTATTGTTTGAAAAGGAAAATATTAGATTCATCTCTAGTCTAGAACATGCGGATGGAGAAGTAACCTCAGCGTTTTATTATATTACGAACAACTACGATTAATGCTTGTCTAACCATACGAACAGATGCGATAATAATCTCAATAATAGGAAAACAACTAGAAATAAAGCGTGCTCAGAGAATTCGAAAAATCACCTAGCGAAAAAATTGGATATCTTCACATTATTTTGATAGAATGAGGTGTTTTTTCTGGTAATAGGATAGAATTCCAAGTTCCTACCCATTCGCAAAAATTTGAGTAGCATCTCTGAACAGTATTACTATCTATTTCAAATAGGAAAAAATTAATTTTTTCACCGAAGATATACGACACATTTCAGATGTCCATCATATGATTCAAATTCCCCATAGTCTTAGATTTTCTCATTATTTAAAATGAATCAGTTGGAATATTTGAATTTTTTTGCTAGCCTATCTGGTTTCTCCAAGGTTTTATAGCATCCTCTCTGTATTGTTACAAAGAACACTTTTGACTGATTCGAGTGTCTACATCTAACTGTTTGTGGGATACCTCAATCGGCTATAAATCACAAACGTGCCAACGTATCTGAAGTTATTTTAACATACATGTATCATTCTGTGGAGCTTTCTTTGTTGATAATTTTAGTGAAAAATTTTCTATGTTTATTGACAAATAGCGGTGACGAGTTCAGTTACTCCGCAACTGCAGTGGTTTCGAGCAATATGATGTTTTTCATTCTTCTAATTTTAACAGCGTCATTTGTTAATGAAAACAGGATATTTTTTACTAAAATGATCAGCGAATAAAAAAGCCACCAAAAAGTGTGATCCGTGAAAAAAATCTTTGAATACATCAGCATGTTTGCGGTTGGTTCCTAATGAAAATATCCTAACAAAGACAGAATACGGTATCGAAGTCGATATTGCTATATTTCAAGTTTGTCAATAAGACGTTGATTTGGGGATAAAAGTTGGAACATTTCTCAATCATCTGAAAAGATAAGCTCATTTGGTCATGGTATGGTAGAGGTATATAATTTTTTTTTTGTTTAAGAATTTTCTGGACATCCTGTAGATTACATATCAATAGTCTATGAGTCCTAATAGTAGCTACTTGACGTCACATCGTACTGTAATTGATGCTTGAATAAAGCTGGAACCACTATATTTCTAATCGTATCAGTTTTATCAGACGATAACTTTTACGGTAAACATTCAATTTCTCTTATCGTGTATTTTTTATCCTCTTTCCTACTAAAGTATGTTGAATATTCTAAATAATCTGTTTTGAATTAAAATATTTCTATATATAGGTGCATGTCTTTATCCGAAAAACAAGTAAGCTTCAATATATCTTCATCTAACTATATATTTCAAGTTGTCTCTTATTAGACTATTAAAACGTCGCTGGTATAGCAAAAAAAGATTCTTCGTTCCTATCAGCATATTGGCAGCTATGGTCCTCATGGCAATTGTTCTCGGCTCTGTTTTGGGATCAAGATCTTCTAAAACTAGTAGAAATCCGACAGGTATGTGTTTTTATTCTTTTTCTTAACTCAAGGACGAGTGATGATTAAATCTCATGGCGTAGATCGTTGCATACTAATTGGGTTCTTTTCTATAGGAAACCTTATTTTTTCATTTTTTTTTAATATCATTTAACAGATTTTTTTAATAACATATCGAACACACTACGACTACTTATAATATTATCAAAGTCTAGTGAAAGTTTGAATTAAAGACAGAAATAAGTGCTTAGTTTGGATATGTAAAAAATATTATGTGTTTTTTCTGAATTTTTGATTTCAAGATATTTTCCAGATCATTTTTTTCACAGCTTTTGTGGCAATAACAGCATAGTGTCACATAGCGAGATGGCTTCAAGTTTGTTTAAAATCAGGGAAAGCGTAGCCATACATGCTTACGTGCCCTGCATGGATTATAGAACCCATAGAAGATGTAGTTGTAAAATGGCAGTGAGCTGTATGTATGACATCAACTTTTTTTTATAGCTTTATTAGTCTTGATAAGCGATACTGATACACAAAAAATGGCTCCAAACATATGCGAAATAGTAAGAAAATTAGCCATACGAAGTCATCTGCAATGCACTTGTCAGAAACTTCACATATATTGCATCCCTTAGAAACGACTGTTAGTAGCATTATTTGAAACTTTATCTTGTTTTAGGTATGTAGGCCTGAATGAGTATCAATGACATAGAAAAAAGGTTCTGAAAATAAATGAAATGCTACAGAAAATAGAATGTAAGATTACTTTTCACACTCCTACAATAAGAATTCAAACACTATTTGAGTCTATAGAGTGCATCATATATGTATTTTGACACGATATTTCATAAATAGACTTGTGTTCATCATTTAATATTTTATCGAATTATAGACACTGCTTGAACTCCTTATTTACTTTAGTCATTCAAGAATCGATGATGTGACATTGAAGAGTTACTAAAGCGTTTCATCTTGCATAGTCTAAGAATGTCTGTCAAACTCAACCTGCAAGAAAAAATAGTCAAGTCTCTTGACAATCCCTAAAACTCTTCAGGATTATATCAAGTAGGGATGCACCAGTCCTATAAAGTCGATATCAAAGATAAACGTTTTTTGGTATCTAAAACCCCCAGTCCTTACCAGTCCTTCAGGTCATTTATAGTCAATTTTGATTAGGCTAGCCAACTCTACCATCGAACTTTACAAAACTAGATGAAAAGAAAAAAGGACTGGGGAGGACTGGTAAAACAACCGTAAAATTCCGAGTTTTGACCAGTCTCCCCAGTCCTTTTTTCTATTCATCTAGTTTTGTAAAGTTCGATGGTAGCGTTGGCTAGCCTAATCAAAATTGACTATAAATGACCTGAAGGACTGGCAAGGACTGGGGGTTTTTAGATATCAAAAATCGTTCATCTTTGATATCGACTTTATAGGACTGGTGCATCCCTAATATCAAGAACAGTAAACACTTTTAAGATTCGTAAATGGAATGGATCTTTCATTCGACACTGCATTATTTTATGCTTTCTAGAAAAACTGTAGATTCATAGATCATTCGTCAAAGAATATGTTATTCATGACTTAGTTTTAAATCGTTTATGAATTTGTAAGAAATAACCAGCACTTATGTGGTAGAAAAGTTAACAAAATTTATAACAAGGTCTATGAGATGAACAAAACGTTGGAATGCATTCGATGATGCTCATAAAGGGATATGAGAATTAATTATTCTGTGTTAATAATTCTTTTGTAATTTTTTTTCCTATATCATCTTCTTTCATTAGATGTTTGTCTGAATCCTTATACAGCTTCAATGGATTATAAAACTGGTAACTCTCCAGTTTCTATGACAACGGGCGATTTCAACAATAATAAAAAACTTGATATAGCAACGGCCAACCAACAAGACAACGATATCAATTTACTTCTTGGAAATGGAGATGGGCTATTTGAAGCTCAATACGAGTATGGGACTGGTGCCAGTCCCTACTCGGTGATATCACGTGATTTCAACAATGATAACAAACTCGATCTAGTAGTTGCAAACTATTACGAAGATTGTATCAGCTTGTTACAGGGCAATGGGGACGGAACCTTTCAGGCTCAAGTAAAATATGCGACCGACTCCTATCCAACTTGCGTGATATCAGCTGATTTTAACAATGATAACAAATTGGACTTAGCAGTAACCAACGAAGGTAGTAATACTGTCAGCGTATTGCTTGGCAATAATGATGGAACGTTTCAGAATCAGTACGTCTACGCAACTGGTCTCAGTCCATATGCTCTTATATCAAATGATTTCAACAATGATAGCAATCTAGACCTGGTCGTGGCCAATGGAGGCGAACCTTATGTAAGCATTTTGCTTGGTAATGGGAACGGAACTTTCCAGAAACAAATAAAATATAGGGCAGGTAGTCATCCAGAAGCCGTAATATCAGGTGATTTCAACAACGATAAAAAGTTGGACCTGGTAGTAGCCAATTTTGACGAAGCGACTGTCAGCGTACTCCTTAGCTATGAGAACGGAACTCTTCAGGCTTATGTGAATTGTAGAGTTGGTGGTCAGCCAGAATACGTAGTATCAGGTGATTTCAACAACGATAATGAACTAGATCTGGTAGTAGCTAATTATGAGGAAATGAGTATCAGCGTACTTCTTGGTTATGGCAATGGAACTTTCCAGTCGCAAACGAAGTATACAACAGGTGGTAAGCCGTCTACTATAACAATAAATGATTTCAACAACGATGCCAATCTGGATTTAGCAGTTTCGAATGAAGGTGAGGGAACGGTTAGCATACTCCTTGGTTATGGGAACGGAAGCTTTCAACTTCACATCAAGTATCACACTGGCAGCAAACTAACATCTGTGACATCAGGTGATTTCAACAATGATAATCAACTGGACTTGGCAGTGGCCAACTCAGCCCAAAATACTATTAGCGTTTTGCTCGGCAATGGAGATGGAACCTTTTACACTGGAAACAAATTTGCCACTGGTGATCAACCATCTTCAATGATATCGAACGATTTCAACAATGATGAAAAGTTGGATCTTGTAGTGACCAACAATAATGAAGATACCGTCAGCTTGTTACTCGGCACTGGAGATGGAACCTTTCGGACTGAAGTAAGGTATTTAACTGGTCGCAGTCCATCCTCTGTGACATCAGCTGATTTCAACAATGATAAGAATCTCGATTTGGCAGTTGCCAATGCAGGCGAAAACACCGTCAGCGTATTGCTTGGTAATGGGGATGGAGTCTTTCAAAATCAAATGAAGTACATAAGCGGTATCAGTCCATCATCTCTTATATCAGTGGATTTTAACAATGATAGTATATTTGATCTAGCAATAACCAACTTAGGTGAAAACACGGTTAGCATATTGCTTGGTGATGGAAATGGAATCTTTCGAATTCACAACAAGTATAATAGTGGCATTAAACCAACATCTGTGGTGTCGGGTGATTTCAACAATGATAATAAAATAGACTTGGCAGTGGCCAATTCAGGCGAAGTCACCATCAGCGTGTTTCTTGGTAATGAGTATGGAACTTTTCAAAATAGAATGAACTATACGATTGGTAGCAGATCAAAATCCATAATAACAGGTGATTTCAACAGCGACAACAAGTTGGATTTGGCAGTAGCCTGCTACGACGCCGACAATGTCAGCGTGTTGCTTGGATATGGGAACGGAAAATTTGATGCTCAGTACAAGTATTCGGTAGGCACCAAACCATCTTTTATAATATCAGGTGACTTCAACAACGATAAAAAGTTGGACCTGGCAGTGGCTAACGAATTTTCTGGTGATGTGTCTATTTTTCTGAACATTTGCAACTAATCGAAAAACATACTTTCAATTCACTGATATCTCAATGAATTATTAATCGTGAATTTTAAGTTACTATGAACGATAATTGAATAGAAGTACTCTTATTAATTTTTAGTCCTTCTATGTTACGAAACTTAAATTTTATACTATATGTGTGTGAATTCAACTGTTTTTTTTTCTAACCATTTTCTTTCAACTATGCAGAATTGTGTGGAGTTGAGGGTGGGTGAATTTACAATTGATAATTTTTACTCGAATGCACCAGGTACTAACTGTATCTAGATTGATCAAAACACTGCCGTTTATGATCCATCATATGGCAATAGAAAATGAGAAAACGGCTATTTTATGACCGTTAACGATGAAATATAGATTGTCGACGCTCGTTATTTTACTATTGAGGCGTATATAGTAATCCAGATCACCGTTATGGCATTGTTTTCAACGATATCGGGTTTTTTTTAAGATGATACGAAAGACTCAAATTTTGATTTTGTTTATCTGCACATAATGATGGTATGAATTGTTTGAGTTCGTTTTTCATCAATAGATAAATGTGACTAGAATTTAAGTCGGTTAGCAAAATTCATTCCATTAATAATGGTCTGATCCTTCGGACTTTAGGTGAACATGTAAAAGAACTTTGACGAAAGTAGTATATGCTAAAAAAAACAATAGATTTCTAGTTGTTTGTTCTTTGCTTTGTTGCATCGACAATACAATTTAGTATATTTATCTTGTAAAGGAAATATATATTAAAAAGAAGAGCCACACATACAATTGTATAACAATAGAAAAATGGATAAGTCACAGAAGAATACACGAATGTTCAAAACTAATCAATAATAAGATACAGATCCACATTTTTCTCAATACAGTTAGTGCTATCGTCTTTAACTAATTATGTTGAAACAAATTTTTTCAAATCAGAATCATCCGATAGAAACATCACGAAACGATGCCTTTTCCGTTTCGTCGAAACACGTTCCATGATCTAGGACGAGGAACTAAAGCCCTAAAATTGGTAACGAACGGCCAAAAACAGCTGTTGTTCTCCACCGTATGCGACACGAATTAAGTCGTTTTATAACTGTCCTAGGCGGAATAAGACGTCGTTTTTAATAATCGGAATAATCGACCTAGCTATGTGGAACAAGATGAAAATATCGCAAAATATACAAAATTCGTAAATAATTCTTTATGATGCTAGTTATTCAGTAACTCTCTTTATGAATTACTTGTTCGCCCAGCGATTAATGATCCCTGATTGAGTATAATTGACATGTTGTCAATCCGATAAATAAATGAACGGCGCGAAATAGATCCTAATTTTGTTACTGTTGAAAACAGCAGAAAATATGATTGAAGACTAAATGCTTCATACTGTTGAGAAATTTATCGAAGATAATGATTGGCGATTACACTGTTAACATGGATTCTTTCTATTTTATCTAACTCATTGATTATGAAGAGAATTAATTACTGTAGTCAATTGACGTAAATTGACGCGATGCATCCATTTATATAAATTTCAAAAACAGCTGCTGTTTAATTCCTGAAATCATAGCACGAAATTCATCTAAACACTTCAACATATTAGTATTACAGTATATTAAGAAAACATACTTCTCAGTTAGATAAAATGGCGTAGATAATTGATGATTATACTTATAACTATTTATTTCTGTCTAAAACTAGCTTTTTTGGTTTTACTTATGTAATTACATTGCTTGTTTTACATTTCTTCTAGTGAAGCTGTTGACGAGTCATATCGCAACAACTATTGTTTTATTAGTTATCAAGTTCTTTATTTTTCATGGAAACAGCTGATAGTTCTCCTTTTCCGTGATATCAAACATCTCGATACTCAAGAGTTCAGGAATTAACGAAAATATACAAATGTTATAGTTGATATTGAAAAGAGCAAAGTTATCAAAGAGTCTTCATCTATTATTCTACATGTGAACAGTACATCATCAATTCGAATAGTTCTTCATCAAGAACTTGTTCAAGAGTAATGTATCAATAGAACCTATTGACTTCTTCGACCACATTATCTTCAATTATAAGACATAATCGTTTCCTGTAAAACGAATATCACCCATTAGGATCGTAAGCACTATAGAAGATGACAATTTTCAAATATTTATGGTAGTAGTTCGCAATTTTGACGATGTCTGACATCTTTTATTTTTATTGAAAGGCAATAGTCGAGTACAGTATAACACACGACATCTTAGTCTGTAAATGACTTTTTGATACCAAAATATCACAGTCTCACAGAATCTTAGCAATAGTTCGACAGTAACTATGTATTCAACGTTGAATCTCAATCATATGAGGTACGTTAACTGTTAAATGATTCTTCTAGAGCTAAATCAGTTTGGGATAAATGATGTAATTATTGTGGTTCATATGAGTGTGCTGTGAAGCTAAAAAAGTAGAGGTTAGATACAAGATAGGAAAATTCGTTGAAAAATGATCAAATGGCTTATCAAACAGTAAAATATTCTTTTCTTCCAAGGAATGTGACTCACTAACATTTTATGCAATACATCCATGGTCAACGAACAAAAAATTGAGAGTCAATGTCTCTAATTTCGCCATAAAACCCATATGTCTCAGTACATCCTTTATAAATCAGCTTCCCGGCATGTTAGAAAGTCGATTTTTTTCCAGAATAGAGAGTGGGTGTGTGTTGTTGTAAATTACTGTGTGAGTGTGGGTGTAGATATGGATGTGAGAGTGAATGTGAGTGCTCTACTTAAATTCATTCACATCCATACACCACACCCACTCCACCCTTAAAATGCATTTGTCTGAATAAAGTGATGATGTCAGAGAGGTTCAATGAGTGAATATAGATTGTTTTTTTACTTTCTCTACCTAAACTCATCAAAACAGGCCTGTGTTAGTATTGAAACAGGCTGAACGATCGACTTTATCTACTCAACGCATTAAAACGAGTTGACATCGAAAAAAAGCGTTGTAACGTGTCATTTTCTTAATATAAGAAATAAACGAGGTATACAGTGTTATTTCCTTCGATTTTCACAGTTAATACGTCAAGACATCATTTTATCGTTTATCTATCTACGTGGGTATGCAATAATAAAAATACGCAGTAGTCTCTCGAACTGATATTGACAGTTCTGTCATAGAATAGTTCTCAAATAAAATTTATCGTTTGTTCATTCACAACCATCTGCTTAATTATTTTTTATCAAAGCGTTGCACGATTTTCTATGTTTGTCTTTTGATTGTCATACACTACCAGTCACTGTTTCATGATTATAAATCATTGTTGACTTGTAGAGAGTGATTTTACTGAGACTGATTATGCTTCACTTGAATCGTCATTCCTACATACCATTCCGACCAGTAGATCACAATGATTGTCTTCATGCTCAGTGAGAAACATGTTTTACTTGTCTGCGTAGAAGCCATATTGATAATATTTTTTATCGATAAATTTTCTTTTGATTAATTAGAGGTTGAATTCAGTGACCCATTAATAACTTTCTTCGCATGAATTCTCATGATCATTTGAATCACTCACAGGTAAGCTCAGTTCATTTATTTCTATTGTTTTCATAGTCGAATAAAATACTGAATGATTTATCATCAAACGCAA
>CAJNOP010000006.1:533198-660297 GCA_905250075.1 Rotaria sp. Silwood1
CTATTAGATAGGCAATAATTCAAATTTTCTCATCAGTTTCTCGTCATTTGTGACTGAAACTGGAAATAGGTAGAATAATCAATAAAATATCTGTTGTATAAGCATTATATTTTATAAGAATAATCTAGAGAATTAGTGAAAAAAAAATAGAGGTTTAGTTTATTTTCACTAGAAAGATATTTATTGTACAGAGATGTTAGAGGAATTTCAAGTTGCCTGAACTTTATTTTGTCATGGAACACATGCACACTTAATATCACTGACAACAAAACTTTCTACATCACGTTGACATCTATAGAATATTACTTTAAATATTGACAGACAGCAACAATAAGCAGAGCATTTTTTTATCAGATGCAGTGCGCTTCATTTTAATCAAGTAATCTAAATATCAAAACATAATAACTAGTAATACCATTCAGTCGATATTTATTTATTCGGTTAATAGGATAACCTGAATAAGTAGCTGCACCGGAGAAAATAAAACAACATCGTGTAAATGTAAATAGTTTGGTATATTGAAGAACTATTGACTACTTTTTTGTTAAGGCTTTTGTAATGCCTTGCATTTATTATCTGAATCATTTTAGACATTTTATCATTTTCAATGACTCAACTGCACCTTGAGCAAAAGATTTGCGTCCAAGGCCCCACGAAAAAAACAAAGAATGGAGTTTCTTAGCAAACCAAATAAGATTGTATTGAATTTGATACAAATGTGTCCCACATCTATCTGTCATGTGAATGGAAAATTGATTTACAAATAACTGAAATTGTCGCAAGCCAATCGGTTGTATAAAACATTTTAGTCAGCACTCTAGTTTGTGAGAACACAGAATAGATTGTTCACGCTCTATCGAAATCCATAGTGCTAGTTCTTCTTGTATGTCAATTTAAAGGAAAAATCAATCTGTATTGGTTTCTTTCTTCATTTTTAGATTTAATACTCAATGCAGAATAATACTAGCGAAAACCCTGATTTCGCTCTGATTGAATTACTGAAAAAAATAACTCAACAGACAAATCGTATTGGTTTAACGACCATTTTCACATGTGGTGTCATTGGACACTTATTCAATTTGCGACTGTTTACTCGGCCAACACTAATAAAAAATTCATGTTGTAACTATTTTCTTGCTTCATCTTTTATTGCTCTCATTCGGCTGTTCTTTGGCGTATTCGTGCGAATGCTTTATTTTGGTTATAACATCGATACACGAGACTCTACAATCGAATGGTGGTGTAAAACTCGCATTTCGATCACATATACTTCGTACTTGATTTCATCCGCTCTGACTACTGTGGCTTCATTTGATCGCTATGCTTCGAGTTGTCGAAAGAGTCACTATCGACGGTTTTGTCAGCCGACCGTGGCACGTCGAGTTATTCCCATCGTAACTGTCATTGCATGTATCAGTAATCTTCATATGCCATTCAACTTGGTCATGGAAGATACTGAATGCTGGACACGGCCTGGATGGTATCGACTAGCACATGATATATTCTTTCTGACAGTGTATGGTCTTATTTGTCCAATTCTAAGTGGAATTTTTAGTTTCTTAACCATTAGAAATGGACTTCGATGTCGTGTGTCACGTTTATGTCAAGCCAAGATAAAAGAATTTCAGCGAATGATGTTTGCTCATACAATATGTTTCATTCTTCTCACCATGCCATATTCTATTCACAAGCTATACAATACTCTGACAACCCATCATCTAAAAGACTTAAAACAACAACAAATCGAAAAATTGAGCATGTGCATCGTTAAAATTTTATGGTTCACTAATGACGCTGCTGGATTCTATATTTATTCACTTTCATCGACGATATTTCGTAGAGAGTTCCTTGCATCGATTCCCAGATACAATTTTCACTTGTGGAAATCAATACGCCGATGTTTTCCATAATTCATCGGTATCAACTAGAAATTAAGTGAACGTTTCGGTAAATCTTGAGTTATAAACTGTACAACAAAGATTGACTTAAAGCATACCAAAATCAGTTGCACTAACACTTATATTTTATAAAAAGCTCGAAAAAACTTTCGTTTTATGTATACTGAAAGTTCAAATTGTGCTCTATAATTTTACAAGACTCATTCAATCTTCAGGCAATATTGTAATATTGAGAGCATTGCAAAAAAAGTGACAAGTTGACGAATAAAACTGTGAAGCAAGACTTTATCAACTCTTATTTCATCAGATGTTTAAAGTAGTTACTCTAGTTGTCTACATATAATTGCATTCGGTGGATTCATTTATTCCAAAGCTCGTTTTTAACAGATTCTCATTTTTCTAACGAGTTTATACACTTCTTGAGATCATTACGCAATGATTTAGAATAGTCTCGCTCTCTCAGATTTTGTTTGATCAAGTCAAATGACTAAAATTCACTTGTTGCCATATCTAAAAAAAATTAGATGGATACAGCTTAATTATTATAGTTTTCGATTAAAAATAATTCAGCATATTTTCATGAATGTCTGATTTCCCACTACCGTCGCAAAGTTTTATTGCATTAGTCTCAGTGGAGAATATTCTGTTTTTCGTTTCATTAAAGAGGAACTGCAAACAAGTATTGATGTGCTATTGGTGATCGATAATTAGTCCATACTCAATATAATGGATTGAAAGTAGACCAGTTGACTGAAAGATAATGCATAATAATGTTCTTGGACCAAAATGACTCCATCAAGGTAAGGTTGGTAAGAAGTCTTCGCTTGCTGCCAAAGTAGCATTCGATAATATTTCCATTGATTCATTCATGATAAAATCACGATTCATCTCATTTCACCACGCCACATAATTATCAAGTTCCTTGTTCAACTTTCCCTAAATTTACTTTCTATACTTGCAGACAAGTTCAACTATTAAGAATCGATCAGCTACCTGGAGAAATAGTGTGCATTATTTTTTTTCAAAGCAGAAGCGCCAAATTATGGACTGATTATTCCAAACAAGAGCGACCTGATTTTATTAGCCCGATAATCAGCATTGATCCCTGATTATTTTTCACAAGTTTCTTTTGCATTTCATCATAACTTAATTTTTTGACCTCTGGGATACCTCTCAGAGTTCGAAAAAAACTTTCTTTGGCTATTCCATGAGAAATCTTTCTAGTTCGATAGCGCTATGTGTGCTGATTACAAATATCATATTAGTTTTCAAAACTGCTCGGATAATAAGAAAGATTTGAAGTACTCTCCGGAAGCCGTAAAAATCAGTTTTGGATCTGAAAGTCCATCAGAGTTCAAACAGGGTGTGGGTGTGTGGGTCTACATCAAAGAAAGAGACAAACCCACACTCACACCCCACACCCACCCACCCACACCCACATCCACAGCCATACCCCTATGTACTACAAAAGCAAAACGAAAAATAAAAATAAAAGAGAAGAAGAGAGGGAAAATGGGGGAGGGGGGCTATGATCATTCTGATCATCCTTCGCTTTTCCTTTCTATTCTCTGGTACATATTGTTAAGAAATCAAATTTGATTTCACATCAATAAATTTCTGAAGAAGCTGTCGTTCGACAACAAAACGTCAATAACAAATTTTTTAAAAAGCACAACAGAATAATTCATCATAAACTAATTACAACGACCTTTCTTACTTCTCATCAACTCATCTAGTAAATATGCTACAAAGTGCTGAAGAGACGAAAGTTAATCAAAGGAAGTAAAAACACGATAACAACCGAGTTCGTTCATTAAAAAACTAATGAATTCTGTAGTCAATATTTAAAAAAGGAGGTTGTTGATTCTTTCGAAAACATGCCAGTTACAAGTGTTGAAGATGCTCACATTTATTACCGAGATACTAGATATAAATGGATTATTTCACAATATCTGTTAGTTGTTACCAATCTAATCACATGATGTCTATAAATATTACAGCCACCAACTCGGCCTTTGAACGTGCGTCCATTCAATTTCATCAATCTTCGCTTTTCCTGTAACACCAGGCTTTTTCTCTAAAACGACAAGTCCTCCGCCACCTGGTTGTTTACTTGTGATTTGCTGATCAATAATATTATAGAACTCCTTCGTGATAACATGATATGCGCTACGGTGATTCCAATCGTGTACAAATAATTTTGCTCTTGGTCCATTCAATTGTTTCAAAACGTTGTAGGTCGTGCTCGTCCATCAATAAGAACAAAATCAAATAGTTGATTTTGAAGATAAGTCGAAATGAATTCGACATAATTTTTATACATCGAATAGGTGCTTCATGTACTATTCCTCCAGGATCGACGAAGAAGCATCGAATTCTCAGGTTTAATGCAATAAACATGAATGGAAGAATTAGTCTCAGTTTTTGTCGGATTCCGTTCGAACCGATATTTTTCAATAAAACTAGACGAACGAGATTCCATATAAGATATAGTAATCGAGCAATTAGGTTGGCCAGCGGCCATTTGTTCGAGGATACGACAATAATCAATATTATGTTCGATGCTCATATAACGATGAACATACTTACTGAAAACAAATGTGCTGCCTCCTGCGCCATATTCAAACATGATTGCTGGCCGTCCGCTTTATTTAATAAAACAAAACAAGAATATGGTCATTTCAGAGTGATTTTCTGGATTGATAACTAGACTATATTTTTATTTTCAGACTAACGTGGAAATCTCCTGAGGTGACTCCCGCAGATTTCAATGAATATTTGTCCATAAATACTACACAATACTCTAGTAGAAATTCTAAAATGATTTGAGTGCAAAATGCTTCCTTGAAAAGTTATGGTCATTTTTCTGATTTTTTTCTCTTTTTGCGTTGGGTCACCAGAAAAGTGAAGTAAACGCGAATTTTGTTCTGAAACCTTGTTCTTTAATAGATCTACTAATCAGCAGAATACACTGAAATTTTCAATCATAAAAAATATGTTCTTTTAAAGAACTTTAGGTTTTGAAAAACATGCCATTTTTCAAGAACATTAGAAAATCGAATTTCTGAGAAATTGAATATATTTAGAAGAATGCGGTTATTATGGTTGAAAATTTTAGTGTATTCTGCTGATTAGTAGACCTACTAAGGAACAAGATTTCAGATCAAAATTCGTTGATATCACTTTTCCGGTGACCCAACGCAAAACGAAAAAAAAACAGAAAAATGACCATAACTTTTCAAGGAAGCATTTTGCACTCAAATCCTTTTAGGATTTTTACTAGGGTATTATGTAGTATCTATGGACAAATATTCATTGAAATCTTCGGGAGTCACCTCAGGAGGTTTCCTCGTAAGCAGAGCATGAATGTCATGTATGAAATATTATATTAAAACAAACTGTATCGTGCTTCAAACAAATACAAAAACAATTCAATGTACTCCATTTCATCATATGTACGTAATTTACCTCGCTGTTTGATTGTATATTCGAAGATGTTTGATGATGAGTGCGGTTTCTCGAGGATCCATCCATGCGCTTATTGAATGATGAGGTACTAACAAATGCGTTTTCCAAGAAATATGTCTTATTATCATGGAAAATATTGTGAATACTAAAGTGAAAATGATGGTAAACAACAGTATATGACGCATCCAATACCATCTTTTATAATGTGTAGTAATTCTTTGTATTAATTTATTAATAGTCTGAATCAACATGTTAACTCACTAATTTGTAATCTAAAATTTCATAGATTGTTACGTTTCACGTTTGTTAATAGTCAATTAATGTTATATTTTTTTACGATATGTGAAGCTTTTGTCATTCTATTTGCATTAGAAATGTTTCTCACAGTCATGCTTGTTTTTTACATTTAACATTAGAACTATAAGAACCAAAGAATGGTTACGTTTAATCAATAACCATTTTATGTTTTTATATCTCATCAGAATCTCCTCATGTAAAAATATTACGGTAGAAATCAAATTAAAATCGATGTCACAATGATTGACAGTCGGGTATAATTATATACCTTTAATCGATTTTTTATCGATTATAATCAAAATCAATCCAAAAAAAAGACAACGTTGCATTGATTATTCCGATTACAACCAATTTTTGTTCACGAATTTTAAACGATTATAATCGAAAGTAATCGGAATAATCGATGGAACTTTGTTTTTTTGGATTTTTTTGATTATAATCGATTTTCAATCATTGTATTATCGATTTTAATTTGATTTCTGCCATAACTTTTTTACATGGGTCTTGGTTGTACTCGACTATCGATTAAAATCTATTGAGTCCAATTGATGAGAGTTAACATTAAAACGTTTTTCATGTGAGCGCAAGGTCAACAACTTATATCATGATCGTATTATTATTTAGTCATCCTATGAAACAAATCTCAATTATAAAGGGTACGTAGCATACAGTAGTTTATTTAGATGAAACAAAACGTCATTCTTGATTATTTCTCACTGTGAAATCATCGCTTTTCTTACCAAAGACAACTGAAATTGATATTATCCTTCAAAAATCATACTAATGTCTAACATTAATCATATTATGGGTGATTGGTATGATTCAGTGGCACAATTAAAAGACGTACGAGTTTTAAAATATTCAATGTTTCTTGAATGTTAAACGGTGATAAATTAAAATATTTTCATGATATGCATGAGTATGACACAATTTTTTAATCGTTATATGATTGTATGTAGATTATTGTACGTAGATGGCCAAAAATACATAGTTATTGTATTTTTCTAGTGCAGTTTGCCTACAGTTATGCTTGATTGACATCCAGTGACGTGATATAATACTTACCATTATGTATCAGGACAATCGATAGAGTGTGCACTGATACGGTTAATTTACCTTACACTGTACAAAAAAGAATAGATTTGTATGTATAAACACGAATATCCAAACGATATGAGCGTAAGTTTTCTTCCCAAATTTCCATGCTTGCTCAATAATCCTGGTCATCATCACCAATAAGTTTTCATTGTTATTGGTTTAAGTAATTTCATTTTATACCATCACATTGAGTTCAATGACATTGGTAACACTTATTTCGTTTTTTATCAAAACAAATAGTTTTTAGATTATTATGTGTTTATTCAAATAGTTGGTTTATTAGTAAAATGAATTTATATGTGAATTTTCTTTGCAATTATATTGCATATTTAAAACTACTATAGTATAATTCAAAAATCAATAGTAATTCAACCATCTAAAAAGAAACGACTATTTTATGTATGAAGTGATTATAACTGTACACTTTTTCTCTGTCCATATCAAATTTCAATCTGTTCAGATTTTAGAAACAATGAAAAATCCGCCAATAGTTTCGAAGTTTGTCATTATATTATCGAAAGATTTCGCGTGCAACACATGAAGAAACGAATTACATTCACATAGCTACGAAAACCTGTGAACTATGTAGTAGTGCCACCGGATGTTCTCTATTCCATGATACTAAGTACGAATCTACTGAGAAGTATTTTACCGTTCCTATTTCATTCAGAATAAATATACCAATAAGCCATTCATTTTGCTTATCCATCCAGAGTACTTGAGATTCACTGTTTAGTCGTTCCTATGCATACATATAAATATTGATTTTATCAATTTTAATTATTAACAAATGAATTAATGTACTAGAACTGTACTGTATCGTTTGACTCAAAAGAATTATTAACAAGCTCGATACGACTAATATTTAACAATGAAATACTAAACGCGAGACATTCATGCAAAGGGGTGTTTGTTATTTTCGTGAAAAAAAATTACATCTCTGTTATGGACGGACTTAATGTTCGTGTTTATGTTTGAAAAGAAAAAGAAAAGAAAGTATCTCGACGCGTTTATTGTGATCAAATACATATCGAAGGAGATTTTGAAAAGCATACAGTCGGTCTGATGAATAGCTGAAGTGGTTAGACATTTTTTTCTCTGTTCTGTTACAAAATCAAACCGTTCGACAGTACACATACATTCAGCCGTGTATCCATTTTTCGTTTATCAAACACGATACAATCCCCATAGGGACTTATCGAAATGTTGAGTATTCCAAAAGAAGAAATTTATTGAATTTCAGTCTACCAAACGAAAAGAAACATGCAAAAGAATCGTCATCAATGATCAAAACAGGAAAAAAAAATAATCAGAATAACATGCTGGACTACTGAATTCATTTTTAAGCTTGGGAAACTTGTCAACAAAGCATTTTTGAAATATGCTTTACTCTTATTCGACTATTTTAATCCAAGTATCTATTTTCAACATATATTATACAGGGTGTAAAAAAACCATTACGCCCCCCCCTTCCAGACCTAAAGACCAAATAGTACCCCCACCAATTTTATACCAAATGAAAGCCCGCAAAAAGTTACGTCTAGTGGTATAGTCAGAACAAATATAGTTTGTAATATTATAACGATTCTAGGCTCAATACATCATTTTCACTTATATATCACAATCTCGAGTACGTCAAAAGCCGTTGTGCTCAACAGTAACTTAAGTTGTGAATCATTAATTATTCAGTTTATTGATAATATTGAATACTAAAAAATGCTTTTTCGAAAGTTTCAGAACTTCGTATGACCCCCATCAGCAGCCTTGAGAGCATCAAATCTTTTTCGCATCGAGCATAACAAGTCAATAAAAAGATCTGTATCATTTTCAAGATCTTTGAGCGTATTCTCCAAATTCGTTTTCAGTGCATCGTAATTGTATCTGCTACGACGATCTTCATTTTCCATTAGTTCCTCAACTTTATCTTTAATAATTGCACCAATATTTCCTGCAGGATTCATGTCAGGACTATTGCCTGGCCAAATTGAATTTCCCCAGAAATTCACATTCTCATCTTCTAAAAGATGTTGTGTTGCATTCGCTTTCATACAAGGTGCCTTGTCGTGAAGAAATATCACTTCGTTCGTATCGAGAACATTGGACGAATCACGAAGAAATGGGATCACCTGTTGTCGAAGGATAGTGTCACGAAAATAAGCGCCATCCCAAGACTGTCCATGTTCTTTTAGCACCCAAAGTAGTTTTTTTGCAGTAAACATGACGAAAACCCCAATACATGTTGCATTGTGAACCATCTCTCGGTATCTTTCATCATCACTGATGTCTTCAATACTTCTTGCCCAAATTCGATCATTTTGATGGTTTGGTTTTCTTACAACATAAATGTAAAATTCATCCGAAGGTGCAACATGTAGAAAATCTTCTTCAGTCCAATCAGTAAGAAAATTTGCTAGCCACTTGCGATCTTCGATATGTGTATTTGTCTTCAGTGGCTTGGCAATCACATGGAAAGCTTTTAATCCTTGCCGATGGCGTTCATTGTAAATAGTCATGTGACTCACCCGCTGTTTTGTTTTCTCTAAAATCTCTCTTGCAACTTTTCGACAGCTACTGCTTTTGACACCATTTGCAGAAGAGATAATGTTTCTGCTCTCCTGATTAAGCACCTGGGGTCGACCACTGCCAAATTGTGTATAACATTCTTCGATAGATTTATTCCAATTTCGTCGTACCCAATCTTCACTGCGACGTAGCTTCTCGGAAATCCAAGGGCGAGTAATAATTGAGTCTCCTGTTCTTGCAATCAGTTCGTCACGTATTTCACGATATGTGACACATCGAATTCTGTCAACGAATCGTTGCTCTTCCGAATCATGAAGCAGATTAGCCATTTTGGTTTTTCAATTAATGTACCATAGAATTTTTTATTAACTAATCAGCAAATTGTTCAACGTCTAACGTGAATAAAAATTACTTGCGCGGACAACAGATACTCAGAAAGAAAATCAATGAAAAAAGTTGAAAATATTTCGACACTCGACCATTTTCTTTTCTGTATTCTCTTCTTATCTGTTCGTGCATAAATGTGCACATAACTTTCTTTTTTTCTGTTCCTTCTTCTCGTTATCAGTCATCAATAGTAAGGCTTTTGATAATTCACACTAAACATTACTCAACTCGCTCACGTGCTTTGTGATACTCAAATATAACATTAGAAAACGAAAATTTGGCAAAATACGTGACATATTGGTCTACGATATCGTACATTTAATAAAAACTTGGAGCCATGAAAACTACGATCTATTAATACGTAATTCGAAAGTGAAGAAAGATAACTTGTATCATTTCAATTGATATGAGACTGTGATACATAAGTGAAAATGATGTATTGAGCCTAGAATCGTTATAATATTACAAACTATATTTGTTCTGACTATACCACTAGACGTAACTTTTTGCGGGCTTTCATTTGGTATAAAATTATTGGGGGTACTATTTGGTCTTTAGGTCTGGAAGGGGGGGGCGTAATGGTTTTTTTACACCCTGTACATTAATCTCATCATTTCTTAAACAATATTTAGTATCAACTGATGAAAGTCGAGCTACAAATCTTCCGTATTTTTGATGGAAAACTCACCATCATGAAAAATTTGAAAAATTCTATACTATCTATCATCTATTTGAACATATCAAATCAGTTGATTACAAAGCAATATATCTGTAAAACAACTTCGTTATTGATCATTTGAAATTCAAACAGAACTATCCATTCAGCTAGAAATGGAGGATGTTGTCGTTTCTTAGATCAATGAATATTGTTTTAGATCTTTCAAACCTTGTCTTAAAACATAATCGTCAAAGAATCATTATTATATCTAGCTATATAAGAGATAATTGCAGAAAACAATACAATTTTCGTAAGTTTTCCATGCTCATCTTCAGTTGTATTCTATGCGTCAGAATGCCTATCAAAACGCCAACAACAATTTAGGATATAAGGATGCGAGAGACATTTTTAGTTTGATTCCTATTGTTTAGCATGTTGATTTTCCGAGTTATCTTAAAAACGCCGTTACTAAGAAATCAAAACGAATTTTTACGCGTCTTGTTTTGAAGTCTTGTGTCTATGGATCATGTAGACAAAGATTAAAATTATTATTTTATTTTTTCGTAAGGTCATCAACATATTCATCATATGAATTTTTATAAATATAATATATTTCCTTGATCAATTATGCAACGATGAAAATAAACCTGTCGAACCGGTAATTGTTCTACCGTTTTACACTAATTTATATTGACTGTGTTAAGCAAATATCGAATAGTATTAGTGTATGTATGGCACAACTTGTCTCCGGGATGAATCGGTGAAATGGTGACACTGAAAAGGAGTCCATCCTTACTCCAGCTATTACTGTTATGGTCTTCTTTTTCGTGTCACTATCAAAATGTTACTAACACAAACGAAAAGAAACATTTGCTTATATGTGCATTTCATAATTCTTAGTTTTAGTTTATCATGAAGAATTTCATCGAGATACGAAAACTTTCAATTTTATATTTTGAATAAATCCTTAATATCAAGTTATATTAAAATTGAAACTGAATAAAATAATAGAGGGGGGAACAAAATGATCTCAAGTATCAGGTGAACTTGGCACTCCAGCAAAGAAAATATAATGTATAAGTTGATAGGACGGGATAATACTAAACAATTTCCCTTCTCCGACCACAGCTGTTTCTCCATCGATTTCATGAAAATGTTCTCCTGATTCTTCAATTCTAATCCTTGTAAAGTCGGTATTGATTGTGTGTGTATGAGACCCCCAATCATCGGCACAGTCACCATGCGGCTTTGAGAAATACATTGTTCCTTTGCTATAATCTGACGGACCAGTGCGATCACCATGGTTGTGGCCAGGGTCCACAATCCTGTATGAATGCACACCAGCAGAACGTGATGATATCGTCCCTCTTCTATGTTTATGTGCAGGAAGTTCAGCTGTCGTCAACTTAACATTCAACGTACTGCTAAAGAACACGTCTGATCGTTGTTTGAAGTTAGTATTAAGCCCAAGTGGAGAGCGTTGTCGGGCATCAGATAAATTGAATGTTCGAACTTGATCGTCTTAATCGTATAAGATGCTGATCACCGGAAACAGGTCAGCATAAATCCTACGAGAAACCGATTCCGACCCCGCTAACCTTTTGGAATATCATCATCAGAAAATAGAATAACGTTTCCAATTGACTGTATAGCTGATACACTAGAGAGTGTATTGCAAAGAAAAGAAATTAAACAACTTTCATTGTAGTCCTTATTAAATAAAAGATAAAATATATTTGAACCCTCACACTTCGTATCAAATGAAGATCTTCATTATATTCATCCACATGTCCCATGACATTCGAAACTTCCAAAAAACACTTAAATAAACGTTGAGAATTTTGAACATCTTTGGATACTAATTGAGATATTCGATGATAAAGCAAACATGACACAAATAATTGGTGTCAAAAGCAATAAATATTTCTATTTTTAATTGTTTCACGACATTTTCACTGCTTTGGAACGATAAACAGCTTTCCAATATGGGTGTGAACGTTAAGAAAAGTAATCAACGTGACTTTCGATGTTCTCTTTACATACAATCTACACCCACAGCCGCCTATCGTAGAAAAGTAAGGGGTGGGTGGGGGTGGGGGGGTGTGGGTGTGGGTGGGGTGTGGGAGTGGGTGCGTGTGGGTGGGGGTGTGGGTGTGGGTGGGTCTTTTCCTTTTTACCCTCCCCACACTCACACCCGCGAAGGTCATCCCATCCCATCCCATGGGATATTTAAAAATAAAATATCGTTCCATAGAATGGGATCGGATTGTCCCATTCCATTACGAGCCCTGATTAGAACCTTAGAAAAGGATTTTTTCGTCTACAAATAGCGTCGAAAAAAACCAAATTTTTGTGAACTTTGTTTTTTTCAAAGACTTGAGATAATCAAAATGAAGACAGTACAAAAAGCTAGGAACCATTTTCTTTTCTCGATTTTGAAGATAATTAAAATGAGAAGAGAGATAGATTCAGCTGTAAGAACAGCTGACTTTAGATAATCAGGAAAAAATAATTAAATGATCAATGCACTGAATATTTGTTCAAAGAGAAAGTTGATAAGTATTTCTAAAGGTCTCGAGGTAATAGCAGTAACAATGTCTTCTAGTGTAAAAGTTTGTTATTTCCGATATAGTAGTATGAGAAAACTATTTTTTGAAGTTTAATAAGATGGAGATGAACACAAACATTTTCAGAATGAAGATCGAAAATCGTAGGCATATTTTTTCAATTCAACATTTTACAATTTTATTGAAGATATATAGATGACAAAGATAAAGAACAAATAGAAAAGGAAACTTTTGGCTGTCTTTATTTGATAGATTATAATCACTATTATTTCTTTTTTCTTTTTTCTCTTCTCATTTAGATATACGATAAGATAATACAACAAGAAAAAGAAATTGATATATATTTAAATTCTGTTTACCTCAATCATAACTTGGTATCGAAAGTACTATTAAATGAAAGAACTGAGTGAACGTGTTTAATATTGTTGTTTTGAGTAACAATAAGAAGAATCGAAATAACTTTGAAGCTGTTGTCTAATATTTAAAGAGAATTAAACGTCATAATAATCGTGGTCGTCAAAGGTTGGTTTATTGATTTATCACAATGAATATTAACTTTGGTACAGTATTTTGATCAAACTTAAAATTGGAGAGTTGCTAATTTTGGTTATTTTAAATTTTTTTAGAGTCCCGATTCGCTTTAGACAAACTTTTCGAGCCCATATTCGTTTGATAATATTTTCAATGAATTTTTCTGAGTGACACTCGAAAATGCATGATAATATTTTCGTGACACGACATTTGCGCGCCGACACTTGCGCGCCGACATTTGCGCGCGCGACACTAGCGCGCAAAATGATTTGTTTTGCGCTTGACTTCGGTCTGGATTGGATATGACTACGGATGTTGCTTAGAAAATAGATGCTGGCTGTGCGTGTGGCTGTGAGGGTTAAGCATTACCGTAGTCTCAATTCCAATCATTCATTGAGGAATCCTGGAAGAATCTTTCAGGATCCTTGACTTCATGGATCTTGTCAGGTTTTCTACAAGATCCTGCCGCATTTCTTGATAATTCGTTTTTCCAGGGTTTCGCACGGGGTCAAGAAACGTGGGCTCCAAACTGTGTAAACTCCAAATTGCGTAAAGTCTAAATTTCGAGCCCATTTTCTTCTCAGTCTCTCTGCTATGATTCATAGCACCATCTAGAATGCTAGTAGCATTTTCTGGGATGCTAGAGCCATTACCGGGGATCCTAGAGGCATTACCTACGACGTTAGTAGCATTTTCGGTCATGCTCATAGCATCCCAGCCAAAGCCTCTAGCATCCCAGGTGATGCCCATAGCATCCGAGAGAATCGACATTAGCATCCTAGGCATTATTAGTGAGATCCCAGGAAATGCCTCTGGCATTCAAGGTAATGCTACTAGTACTCTAGGTGGGGCCACAAATCATAACAGAAGGGTTGAGAAGAAAAGTGAGCTCCAAATTTGGAGTTTACATGCGGAGCTCACTTTTCTTGACCTTCTCAGGGTTAGGCAGGATCCTGTTTAGAATCTATCCAGGTTCCTATCAAGCTATTTTTCTAAATCATGGATGCAGGATTATACACGGATTCAAGCTTAATCCTGCTTAGTATCTTCACAGGAATAATAGAGATGATTCTTTCAAAATTTGATGCACTTCGGACGCAATCTGTTCAGAATCCTGGTTGGATCTTGCTAGAAATACTACCAGGATCTTGAAATTCTGTGGCTATACGCTTCTTTCAGAATTTAGTCATTTCCACAGAAAAGAAACAGCGAATCATTGAAGGATCCTGATTGGATTCGTTTAGAATCAGACACAGAAACATCAAAGATTTTCCCTAGGGTAGTGCAGATGCATAAAGGATCGTCTCGAACTACTGCTTTCCCATTGCAGTGGCACCCACTTTCCGACATCATCACACTCAAACCCAAACGCAGACTCATTCCATGAAAAGAAATCATTTTGCGCGCAAATGTTACGCGCGTAAGTGTCGCGCGCGCAAGTGTCGGCGCGCAAGTGTCGGCGCGCAAATGTCACGCGCGCAAATGTCGTGTAATCTAATATTTTCTATTATTTGTATTCGATGACTGGCATACCTTATAGCTCTTATATTAGTGCTTTTCGATCTCATCTTTTCGTTCTGATTTTCACGATCTCCAATGACAGATCATTAGTGTCATGAGTATATATGTCACTGAAATCACTTTTAGAAAAAGCATAACAATCATATTCTATCAATCTGATATATTTACTTCGAAATGAACTTTTGAAACAACAGAAAACGTCTGGAAAAATAAGACTCTTTGGTGGAAAAGTGAAAAAGCTTTAATTTGTGTATTTTGATCAAATTTAATATCTTTGAACATTGTTTGGAAGCTTCATTTGTAACTATAAAAACTTTAATTATCTCTATCATCAAGCAAAAACTGAGCCCTTCAGATTGTAGCAGACTGGAAATACTCGATTTTCTTAAGTGATTACGATCCTTGCGACCCCTGTATACTCATTTATTTCTTGGTTTAATAATAAATAATTCTTTTTGGTAAATCATATTTTAATTGAACGTTTTGTATATTTTTGTGTTTTTCGGCTTGTCCAACCGTAACGCTGTTACGTTTTTGACACACTCTTCTTCAGCTATCTCGAAAAGTTTAAGAGCTAGGAAGTTCGTTCAAACGTCATTCGACGCAGCTTATCGAACTTTATTTATCATACAAAAATGGCCTTTTTTGACTGAAGTCTCAGGCATCTAGAAAGGTTTTATCATGGCGTAACGCTGTTACATAAAAGGACCCTTTTTTTCCAGTGCCGCCAAGAAAACTCTAAATTCTTGCGAAACCATTTCTTCAAATGTAATGCTCCGAGAGTCCTTTTTGTAGAGCATTGAATAGGCTTTCAGGCAGTAAAAAAGATTTTCTCTAAAACATTTTTGCTCCGATAAAAAATGCAAAAAACAAATGTAACGCTGTTACGTTTTTCGTAACGCTGTTACACAGTTTTTTGTTGACCAATTTTGAGGCACTTAATGTACTCAGAATGACTTGATTTTTGTAAGTGTTACTGTTTTCTATGTAGACAATCCCCTATGCAAAAATGAGATTGATACATCGATCTGAGAGCTCACAAACTGAGCAGGAAGTTGAGAGTTGTATCGAAGTCTCCAATTTGTTCTAAGCTGCCAAAGTCAAAACTAAATAGACCATTTTGTAGAGAATTTAATTCTGCATCGAATGGTATGTCTCTTAACCTTTGTTGAAAAACTTTCTTGGTTAAAAAATCCAAAATACGGTTTTTGAAAACTTTAAAATCCAGTTTTCGATATCAAAATCTGATTTTTATACAAAATTAATACCAAAGTCGTAATCAGCGTAAAAAACTGCATCTAGTACCCCACTGAGATCTGTCCAACTCGAAAAAAAATTTTTTCAAAACTTGATCAGCGAAGTGTCGCGTTACGTGGACAAGCCGTTTTAGTGTACTATCAAATGAGACAAGTACTGTAAATGCATCTAAAAGTTTTTGACTTGTTTGACATAATCTCGAATAAAGACTTAAATAAATTTCATGCATAAATTATTTCATTTTCAAATAATAAAATCTCGTATATATTTAATATCTATAAAAGTATCATCTGCTAATTTATTACATTTAACAACTAAAAGTTTTTGAGTACAATTATTTAGAACATATTAAAAAGTTTTTAATTGATTATTATTAAATGAAAATGATCATCGATACCGATTTATTTCAAGTAAATTTTTTATTTATGCATTTGATTGAATGTTAAAGGTAAAAGAGAATTTCTTGATTATGTCTATCATCAAATTATGAAAACTTTATATTATTAATACTTATATTTGATTTATGTAAGAAAGTTAGCAGATTACAAGATCTTTCTATTAAATTAAGATTTTCTTGAAGATTTTTTGAAAATTTTTCAATTCTTCAACAAATGATTATTTATCTTTAGTATCCTGAATGCAAAAGGAGACATGAAGGGAAAAATAAAAGAAAAATATTGACTTGTTACTACACCACTTGATTTGAGTATTTCAACACGTTTATCTACTATAGCAAGTGAAGGAATACTAGTTACTAACCATTTGGTATTAATCTTTAAATTTAAATAAAAATTTATTAAATTGAATTACGGTGGATTTTCTACTTGTTCTGTATATGATAATTGTTAAGAACCAGTTGATTCAATAGATACATCTGTTTTTCTAAAATAATAAGAATATGATGGAACGAGTTTAATAAAAAAAAAAGTCTTGTTATATATTTAGAGGATCACTTGAAATGATATGTGAACGAGTATCTGAGGAACTAGAAAAACAAGAACAATTTTGTAGAAAATTTTTAGAAGGATAACATTTAGAAAAGAACAACGTTGTTTTTGTTCTCAAACAGAGATTTCAACATATTCAATGTATTAGCATACTTGAGCATAGTGAAACTAGATGTTGATAAGAACAAAATTTTATTCGGAAATAAATAAAATATTGATTTAGCGTTAGAACCATATTTCTATGAACTTGTGTATGAAGAAAATCAAATTTTCTTAGTGATTTTGAAGTTTTGAACTGTTAAATTCAAATAATTCCAAAAATTTACAAAAAATGTTATCTTTTGAATCCTGTAGAAACATTGAAAAGATTTTTTCTTTTAGAAAAACATAAATGTAAATAACTCTTCACAGCACTGAATGCAGATAATGAGCTAAATTCAATCTATTCTTTCAAATCATTATTTCTGAGTGTCATAAGTTTCATACTATATTAATTACTTGTTTAGGAGCTAGAACTTCGCAGAATCAACAATAATGTCTCATTCTATAAAGCTTCTTCTCTGATCTTACAAAATACAGGAAGTGTATTACAATGCACAAGTATTCTGTTTTAGAATTCATTGAAATATTAGCAGAAATTTAACAGAAAAAAAAATCAATCAGAATTACGATCGTAGACGTCAACTATTATCCATTTATTGCGTACAATATTGCATAAACAAGCGAGGAATACAAAGGACTACAACTGTATGACATACTTCATGAATTTCGATTTGCTTAGTTGTTGTAACTGATTAGTTTTGCAACTAAAAGACCAAGAGCAACAAGAAAAAACCATCAGAGAAGCGAGAAGCATCGAGCTATCAGTTATTCATGAAACTACTATACTTCTTATTGCTTTTGTATTTCACAAGCACATTTTCCCCTATCAATCCCTACACAAAAACTTTAAGAACTTCACCAATATGTTCACTAATGTAAGTATAAGAATAAAAAATATAATTTTATTCTTACAACTGAATATAGAGGAACTTTTATGAGAGATTACCACTGAGACTAAAAATGTGCTACCACACCGTTATCGCGATGGCTTTCAAGATCCTATCAAAAATTGATCGAATTGCTGTACTGAACTGATCCTGCTGAAATGAATCTATGAGATCTATATAATCTCTAAGTGTTACAATTATGCACACCTGAATCCTCTATAAATTTTCCAACAAGTTTTGCTATTTCTTCTAAGAAGAAACAGCATCGCAGAATTTTATAAACGAACGTGGCAGCACTACCATGGGCATCTCTAACTTCTATAATAATATCATCATAAAATGATCTATTATTCCAATTTATTGAATCAATCAAAACAAGAATACAATTACAACGAAGGAAAATAATGAGAGTGATCTTCTGAGTTACTCAAAGGTTCAATACAAATTAATCGTTCACTTTAGCACAATTGCGTCGTGTTTCTTCTCTTGTAAAGTTCTTTGTCACCATTTTTAACTCACGATGACACACTGTCAATTCGGTCAGACAAGATACATATACCTTTGCTTCATTTAGAAATTGTTCAAGATAATCTTCATGGCTATAGGTAACATTGAGTGACGCAAGCTGTGGATATTCGACGACTGAATATGATTGACGATGATCAGATGATGATGCGAGAAGATCAGCTAATACCTGCGATTCAATATTCAAAATACGTAAATACTTCAGTGACGCAAACGATCGAGCGATTCGGACGAAGAATTCATGTCTAAATGCATTATTTTCGTTCACCATTAAATATGTAGCAGAACTAAATACAATATTTGGAAATATATTTTTAAGTCAATTGTTAAACAGACCGACCCGTATATCTAAGATACAAATCAATCTGCTACTCTCAACTTTTGCTTTTCAGCAATCGATCTTTTGTCGAAATTAAATGAAAATGATATGCTTCTAAATTAAAAATTAACGCAGAGTTCAGCGAATGTCTCTCATTTACCCCAAATTGTGATTCCCTGAATTCATCCCTAAATTGCATCCACATTTGTGGATAATTAAACAACTAGAGTCAATAGTGGTGACCAAGTAGGGATATTAATTTAGGGATTTTTTTTATATGAAATATGCTGTACATTGCTTAATTCAATATCATCGTTGCTTCGATTGATTATCATTTACCACAAATTATGGTTCCCTGATTTATCTCTAAATCCTAGTCATATTTGTGAATAATTAAACAATTATGGTCAACACTGGCGACCAGATACGGAGTTTTTAATTTATAGATCTTTTAAATATCAGATATGCCATACATAGTATAATCCAATGGTAGGTTATCATTTCTCACAAATTGTGGTTTCCTGAATCGATTCCTAAATTAGATCCACATTTGTGGACTACCAAACAGTTCAGGTTAATTGTATTGACCAAGTAGAGACTTTAATTTAGGAACTTTGTCATTTGGGAACTTTTTGCTATAAAACATTACACTTGGTCTCTCATAGTGAACACCATTATAAGTCGATTCTTTTTACGACCTGGTGCAACAATTAGTCTCTAGTTTTCAGAATAGGTAGTAGTGACCAGTTTTTATTAAGCCCCCTCCCCCACTCAAAAAAAAGTCAATTTTCGTCAGAAATTTCGCAATTGAGATAAATGCATGGGAAGATAGCCCGTCTAAGCACTTTAATGAAACATGGAGATCCTTTAGCAAGTTTTATGAAAAAAAAAGTTTATTTATATATACTTTACAAAGATATATGACCGTGAGTGATTATTCTCTTCAAAGATACCAAAAAACCGTCGAAAAGGACAAAAATCTTGAAAAATTTCAGTTCAAAAAATGTTTTTCATTTTTTCTCGGTTTATGCCTTTTTGATCTTCTGACAAGGAATTCTTGGAGGATCTTCAATCAATATACGGAAATTTTTTTTTATTTGAAAGAGCACGTCGAGATGCAGGGCACCACAGAGTCCTTTGTTTAATTAAGCTGTTTTTTATTATATTTACAGACACTTATGTAACTGAACACTCATTTTTGGCGTCTTTTTTGAGTCATTGAACTTGTGAACCCCTTTCTCCGCTAAAAAAGTAAAAATTAAAAGAAGGACTGTGGTGCTCCGCATCTCGACATGCTCTTTCTAACAAAAAATAAATAAACATATTGTATGAGCCTGGATCGAGAAATTTTTGTCGCAAAATGAGCTATTTTTGACCCTTGTTGGTTCATATCTCTGTCAAACATCATGGTATCGAGCTAAAAATTTTACCACAGCCTCCTCACCTGAGCCCCAAGATATGCTCCAAATTTCAGCCCATTTGAACGTACCTGGGCTGAGATCGGTTTTTAGTGGGGCGGGGGGGGGGGGGCTTAAATAACAGTATCTCGTGACCAGATTTGTAAAAAGAACTGAGTCTAATGATTACTTTCGTTTAGAAGAACGATAATTGGTGACTAGTTTTCTTAAAAGAATTGGATCTGGTAACCAGATTATATTATAATACTGGAGCTAGTGACCTATTTTTCTTGAAAGAATTGTATATGGTGACCAGATCGTATTGAAATAAATCGAGCTGGTGACCAGGTCCTTTTCGAAGAACTATAACTAGGAACTATTTTTTCTTAAAAGGACTAGATCTGGTGACCAGTTACAGATCTTTCAAAAAGAAGTAATCATTAGACTCAGGTATTTTTACAAATCTGGTCACCAGATACTGTTATTTAATAAAAACTGGTCACTACTACCTATTCTGAAAACTAGAGACTAATTGTTGCACCAGGTCGTAAAAAGAATCGACTTATAATGGTGTTCACTATGAGAGACCATGTGTAATGTTTTACAGCAAAAAGTTCCCAAATGACAAAGTCCCTACTTGGTCACCACAATTAACCTGAACTGTTTGGTAGTCCACAAATGTAGATCTAATTTAGGAATCGATTCAGGAAACCACAATTTGTGAGAAATGATAACCTACCATTGGATTATACCATGTATGTCATATCTGATATTTAAAAGATCTATAAATTAAAAACTCCGTATCTGGTCGCCAGTGTTGACCATAATTGTTTAATTATTCACAAATATGACTACGATTTAGAGATAAATCAGGGAGCCATAATTTGTGGTAAATGATAATCAATCGAAGCAACGATGATATTGAATTAAGCAATGTACAGCATATTTCATATTAAAAAAAATCCCTAAATTAATATCCCTACTTGGTCACCACTATTGACTCTAGTTGTTTAATTATCCACAAATGTGGATGCAATTTAGGGATGAATTCAGGGAATCACAATTTGTGGTAAATGGGAACCATCCTTTACAGGCGTTTATGCCATTGTTAGTGGTCGCATACAATCATTTATGATTGTCACTATGGTGCACCTGGACTCATGTATTCTATCACTAGAAATGATTGAATTCGACTCAATGGCGTATCTATCAGCATAATGGTCCTACGATTAACATCCCTTTTTAGAAATAAAGTTAATAAAGAAATCTTTTCAAGGGTGTCTCGAATAAAATGTTTGCATAAGACAATTAAAATTTTGAAATTGACAAGGCCGTCAAGAGCTGTCAATCGCGATTGTTGAAGTGCAGCTTCAATGCTAAGTAAAGATCTCCAGTGAGTAAGAGCGATTGATTGAAAAATGGCATTAATTATTTCGCCTATTGATTGATGATAACTTCAAAAAAAAATCAAAGTTTGAAGTACTTAATAAAATGGCGAGATTCAAATATTAAATAGATTCTGTTATTTATGAATGTGCGAAATTTAACCGTTGTCTAGGTATTTGGGTTTTATTGTTCAGTGTTTTATTTTAATAAAAACTATTTATTCATAAATTTGTAGGTTTTTCTTTTTTTTTAAATCGTACGAAGAACTGTATATGTGTGAGTAGGCTACTTCATGGGCTTCGAAAAAAACTCACACTATCTCAGATGATACGTTTAGAAGTTATCACTGCTTGGAAATCCTGAATCCATCACTGATTTAACTTCCTGTTTAATTATGTGGTACTTATCAATATACCACCAAATATTACATGAAAAGTAGAGAATCATGTTAAATAAATTTCGTACATAGGTCACTGTGACAATGACTGAACTCTCAGATGAACAGCAAAGCGTAACAAATAATTCATATGTATTGTTCAGAATAAAATTCTCAATCAATTCTTTTTTCAATATATTAGTTATTCAAATAACCAACCTAATGTAAGAAATCGATTATGTTTCTTTTTCCGAACTTAAATCATTATCCATATGTAAAAGATGATGACAATAATATAAATACGAACAATATCGATATCAACAATAATGAAGATAGCTCGAGAATTATTTAGCATAATCTCAATAGCCATATCATTAGTCAACTATTGATCATAAAGTTGTTCTAGTTTGAAAATTTTACTAAACAACTATTAGAATAAATCACATTGCAACTATTATTGTTCTTATTTAGTTTTTCTTTTACTTATAATTTAACAAATTTAATTCATATCATTCAATAGAAAATATTTGAAACTCCTTTGGTATGATTATCTTTTTTTTCACGTGATAATGATATTCAGTCTTTGTCAAACAGTAATGCTCTAAATTTTAACAAGTATACATTGAATATAATTATTTTTAATCGGTTTAGGCTATATCTCAAATAAAGTATCATAGCCATCAATTTTTTATAGGGTCACTAAGATTTTCAAATTTCTCTATTGATACTTATGAATAGGATTATGCAAAAACAGACTAAGTGTATATATACATATATGCGTATACTGTAGTAGATGCTGTTTGATTTATTGATAACGTTTTGATTGAAGAGCATTCACACTAACTTCAGCATTTCACTTTTATATCAGTTTGTCTTATTGAAAAATGTTTTATTTAGTAAATAAAGAAGTATATTATGTTCATAAAAAGTTCATATTAGTCTTATAGAAATGACATCCAATATATATATATATATAAACGATTCTTTTACATAAGTAGAATATCGTCGATTAGTGTCGATGATCTAAATAAAGATAAAAGAATTCTTGTGTTTTTGTTTTGATTTGAGAAAACAAGCTTCAAATTTTACTGTATGTTCGAAGACATGATTGATTTTGTTTGTTGTTTGTTCCAGTTAACAAAAATAATGCCTTCTCTTAATCCATGTTTTCTAATATGACAATTATTACAAAGATATTCATTAGTTATGGGTTGTTGACGAACCCATGAAGTCAATGGTGACGAGCATTGTGCTAAAAAAAGAAAATAATAATAAAAAAAACATCTTTTGTTCATCATTTTCACGAGGTAATTAACTCACCACAAGTCCAACAATGTCGATGATACTTACGACCAGCTCGAAGAATGCCTTCGCGTGCTAATAAAAATCTATCACACTTCGGACAAATCATTTGCACGAACGAGTTTTTTTTAAATATGCACCACTCGATTAATAGCTTATTGTTGTTGAAATAAGGAAGAAAATTGGCGTTGTCGTCATCCTCATAGTAATGATCGAAAGAAAAGAAACAGAAAGCAGCACAAATGGCTACAATTTCAAGTACATTGACATAGAAGCAAAATATAAGATTCTTTTTCTTCAATTCTTCTTTTATTTGTGTCTCGAATTGGACTAATAAATAAACATGAGCAGCAACAACAGTTGTAGTTGATCGAGAAAGACATAAGAGAGAACAGTCATGCACATACTTACTCTTATTGTGCTTCATCGTTCTGACATTTCCAAAAGAAATTCTTTTTTTATTCTGATTTAAAAATATATCTGTATATCAACGAAAATGAAAGAAAAATTTTCAAAACCCGATATATGGATAAATTTCGACTTGAAACAAAGATTATATGAAAAGTACAGTACGATGAAAATATTCAATAAAAATTTAATGTTATATGTGTTATATGTGCACTATTGAAATCCTAGTTTTTCATGAGAAGAGAAAGAGTTATCAACATACGGTATATCCATACGTAATATGTTATTATTACTTGTTGTTGTCGAAAAAAAAAGAACGATATATATGTCCAATTACAGTAAACAAATGTTGATTGTAATAGTTTGTTTTTTTTTAGTTTAAAAATAGTTCTAAATGATTCCAAGATATTAAAACAACGATCTAATTAATCAAATATCAATTGAAAATTGCTCCACATTCAATTATTATTTCTTATTCTATGATACAATCAATTAAACTAATTAAATTTCATATTACTTCTACCATTCTTTTTCAACAAATACAAATTTTTTATGATGCATTTCTATAAGTTTCAAAATACCATCAATAAATCATAACTTTACCATCGAATCATTTTTAGTTTTACATGAACAAGATCTTCATGGCACAATTGTTGATTATTTTACTTTCTATCTTATACTTGTATCAATCAGATATTAAAAAAATATAGCATTAATAGAAATAAAAAAAAGATAAAAATTGTCTATAATAAATTTATGACATCATATACTATGAAAAACAGCAACAACATCTTATATATATTATTATAAAAAATTTTATCCCAATAAAGATCATCATCGGTAACATGATCATAAAAAGCAAAGAAAAAGAAGGACAACATCTATTAGTATTGATACTAAAATAAACAGTGATTGATATTTTACTTGATATTATACAAATTACACATTTTATTCGAAGTTAAATATGTAAAGACTAACGTTTTCAACAAATTTACATAACTTATTGTGAACTTTTGTTTTGAAAAGATTATACTAATATGTCGAACAATACATTAAAATGCTTCGATTTACGACGGTTTATAATAAAAAGTCGCAAGAAGAGATCGTTGAATAAATAGAAGACGAGCATGAGGGAAAAAAACCTGTGAACCTGACCTCACCCACGATCAGCATCACCAAATAGAAAATGTCAGCGATATTGATCACCTTCATCTAGTATTGAGTCGCCTAATCTCGATATAGATAATTTTTAAGTCGAATATATTTTTCAGTATTAACCTTGGTTTCAAATATCAAATAGTGACAAGATATAAACTTTTCATGTTTTTTTTCTGATTAGATAAATCAATAATGTCGAACAATAATAATAATAGTATCCTAGACATTTGTCATTTATTACAAAGAAGAAAAATAACTCGAAATAATTTATACATTATTTATAATAGTTTTCGAGTTAGAATACGATAATTAAATGTAAATATGTCGTTTTCTTTTTCTTCCATTTTTATTGTGTACATTAATTTTATTTTTCTTGCTGAATACAGACATACAATAGAAGTCCATAAAAAAGTGCTATTGGAATTAACAAAATGTCAATTGACCATTATCAATACTCTTCTTAATCTAATCATCTCAAAGCAAATAATCCAACATTCATTGCTTCATGTTTTGCTTCTCACGTGCAGTTTCTCTTTATCTTTTCTTGCTTTTTTTGTTCTAACACAAGACGAAAGAACTGCAATGTTCTAAAAAAATCATTCTCTAACGAGTATTACGATTACTAATCGAGAGAAAAAAAAGAAAATAAGATTGAATCTACAACACACACACAGACACCCATATTGGCATGCCAACACGTATCATCAGATGACAGAGTGAATTAAAAAAGAAACATGTTTGTCGATGATTATCTACTGTTTAATATTAACTTTTGAGGATTTTGTAATCTACCTGGAAAAAACACGTGTTTTTTTCTTTGGATAGCGTGATATAAAGTGATATGTAATGATATAGATTCTGTTTTTTTTTTTTTGAGAACAATACTTTAAAAAAAAAGATGATGTATATGAGTATATTATTACAAATGAAAAATGAGAAAGATGAGAACTAATCAAGCGAGTCCTCACAGTGAGAATAAAGCCTCGGTGTAAAATTTTTCTTTTCTACTTTCTTTCTTATTCGTTTTGATTTATATTTGAGTTGTTATGCATCTGTGTACTCAAATGAGAACCGTTATAAGGTGGACATATTCAATAACGTGGCTTTTTTCAAGGACAGAAAAAAAAAAATTTATTCAAATAGGTGTGCTTGCAAAGCATATTTAATGTATATGAATGAATCAAGTCAATTATGATAAGATACTTTTTAAGAAATTAAAAAAGGAAAGTAGTTTTTCATTTTTCTATGTGGAAAGTCTTTTAGTTATTCTCCAATGGCATTCTTTTTTGCTCATTTTTTTTGTTGTTTTTTTATATTCTTGTCATTATATTGACCTTATTTTAGCGCACATATAAATTTTTTTCCACCTGTTATTACTAATCAAACATGGAAGACATTTTTTGCTTGCCGCCATTTTATTTTTACTTCTTATTATTGAAAAAAACTAGTTAATTTAGTTCGATTATAATTGTATTTCAATAAGAATTAAAAGAAATACGATCAGTTATATGAGTAGTAAATGAACGAAAAGACGTATCACAACAGATACGAAGTTATTCCTCTCTATTTTCTTTTCTTTCTCGTTCTTCCTTTCTTTTTCCATTCTCTATTTCTTCTCTTTTCTCTTTATTTTTCTTTTTTTTCTTCATCATGTTCTGCTTGTTTCTCTTTCATTTGAAACGTGAAAATGCAAAAGAAAATATAGACAGTCACTCACTGTGCAAGCAATCTGTCACCTATCTTTGTATTTCTATTTCGATTCTCGTCATACTTCCCTAATGTCTCATTCTTATTCATTTATTTTTATTTTTTCTTACAGATTTTATAGTATATTTTATTTGTCACGTACAAGTTTTTGTTAATAAACTAAAAAAAAAATTAATGGGTAATAAAGAAGCACGTGTTAAGCGAGGCAAGGCACTTTCCGAAGCTGATGTAACGGAATTATGCAATCTATCTGGTTTTACACCAGAGCAAGTACGCGAATGGCATTCAGGCTTTTTGGTAAGTAAACTTTTTCTTCTGCCAGATGTTACACATGCTTGCATTCATAAGCATCACGCTTAACATTTCCTATCTACTTGATCAGATATAAATAAATATAAAATGAACACTTGACTCGTATATCGTATTGTCAAATAATATTCTGTCAGTCAAAACACGAATGTACACAACCTACAATCACTAACAAACTGAGATGTGTTGATAGTTGTATTGAATTTTGCTGTTGTTTTTTTTCAGTTAAAATCTTAACATATTTTTTTTTCTTTCCATTTCTGACATAAATTTTTCTTTCTTTCTCTTACTTAAATTAAAGTTACCATTGATGGAAGGCAAACGACGGAGAGAAAGTTACGCTCTGTCTAATTGCATCAGCAATGTCAATGCATCTGATCACATTACTTGAGGCGCAAGCTGGAGTATTGTCATTGTCACTATTGCGTTAGAGCACTCTGTTCATTAGATAAGAATGCACGAAAGAAAAAGAAAGGATGAACTGAATTTGTGCTTTGACAATCCACTCGATCACAATCGTTTCTTTTTGACTAGTATGCATTGATTGCTCTTCAATATATGCGGAAAAAATGAGAAAAAAAATAGAATAGTAGAATACTATGCACTAATCTCTTGCTGAATATAAAGATTCCTATTTCCGGAGAATTCTTTTTGATTTTGAAATAAATCACTCAATTGACATATCTTTTTTCAAGATTTTGATGTGATTATTAAAAGCAAATAATATATAAGAAAAAAAGAAAGAAAAACTTGTTGTAACATATACGTCATAAAAATTGATCCGTATAGTATATTTCAAGGACATGTCAGATAACACATTTATTATTAAACCGATTTTCTATTGTTTTTGTTGTCATTTATCGTTGTGAATTTTTAGAAAGATTGTCCAAGTGGAAAACTAAATAAGAAGAAATTTATTGAAGTTTATAAACAATTTTATCCCACTGGAAAAGCTGAAAAATTTTGTGAATATGTTTTTCGTACATTTGATACGGATGGATCAGGCAATATAGGTACGTAAAATTTTTAGCATTGACTATAATATCAAAAACAAAATCAGAAAAAAAAACAACTTAGAAGTAATAAATCTTGTGTCGTTATCTCTTGAGAACAAAAAAGAATATTAAGAGTCAGAGAAAAAATCATTCAAAACTAACAAGCAATTTATAATACGTAATTTAACAGTAGTAAAATAGATGAAGCATACGAAGTAATAGGAAATATTCTCTAAGGGTTAAACCATCAACAGTAATGCTACTTGACATTGAAAGAAGAATGAACGGATGAACCAGTAATCCATGCATAAATTATTCATTGTTTACTATCAAAAACGAGAAGAAAATGATGAATATTATTATCATTATTTTAGATTTTGGTGAATTCTTAATTGCTATTTCAATTACGGCTCAACAGGATCCAAAAAAAAAATTAGAATGGGCATTTTCAATGTATGGTATGTATTTTTTATTGTTCTTTTTGTTATACGGTTTTAATCTTTTATTTATGAAAATTTTCTATTATTTATTAGACATTGATCGTAATGGATATATTGAGAAAAAGGAAATGAAAAAGATCATGGATGTAAGAATTAAGTTTATGATGTTTTTTTTTGTGTTTCGTTGAAATCTAAATACTTATTATCGCTTTTTTTCTAACCAGGCTATCTATGATCTTCTCGGCGAAGAAAAGAGAGGTTCAAATTCACCGGAAATGAAGGTTGATCAAATATTTTCAAAAATGGACATAAATAGCGATCAAAGATTATCGAAAGACGAATTCGTTACTGGTTGCTTACAAGATGATTATTTAAGAAAATTACTTGCACCATCTGCCTCTTAAATCAACATATAAAATATATATTCAATGTATTACTTACTACTTCATAAATAAGCGCGATTTTAAAGGGTTTTTTTCTTTGTCTTTTTTTTGTTTCGCGAGGATGCATCAAATTAAGTAGAAAAATTATACAGATTTTTATCTAATGATAATTCTCATGTTTTTTTTTTCTTTCTTTTTTTGATGAACATAATTGGCCTCTAATATCGTTTTAGTATCATTTTTTCTCTTTGTTTCTTTTTTTCAATTTGGATAACTTGTCAATTGTGAAGAAAAACAAATATCTGTCGGTTGTTCAACATTATATGATATCAAAAACAATAATTTAATTCGATTATATTTACTGATTAATTCTTTATTCGTAATGATTAATAAAATGTTTTGTCTTCGTGAGATAGAAAGAATAATATATTTTACAATGATTGAGAATACTGCCCTATCGACATTTATGTGTCATTATTTCGATAAAAGTGTTGTTACTCAATTTCATTTGTTTTCTGGATTACAATAAGGAAAGTTCGAAAGTACGTCTCTAAATCTATCATTTATTAGGTGCAATAGAATTCTTAATAAAGCAAATTAATATTCACAAATGATTTAGTTCTTCTTAACATATATGGTTTACTTAAAATATTAAATATTATTATCGAATTTTTCTCTAAATAGAAAAACTAGAATATGTTTTTGTTTAATCAGGTTAAAAAAGTTTCCATTTATGACATTTCCGCTAATTTCGAACCATTCAAATGAAATTAGCATGATGTGTTAACTTGAAAGATGCGCCAATATGAGTGTAGGAAAACATATTTGACATATGTAATTTGTATGATATTAAAATAATTATATGTGTGTCCACGTAAGCTTTTCCAATGCATTAACTTGTCATAGAAATACTTGAAACTTGATGTTTGCTTTTAATGTTTAAGAAATTGTGTTCATTCAAGCGAAATGACAAATAAAAAATTTATTTTCGATTATTAGCAAATGTCGTTGAAACATATAAATCGTTGCTGAGAATATAAAATATGACTGAATTTCGATCATCCGGAAATTTATTTACTAATCATCAGAATCAGACATTATTTCTCTGGTTAATTTTATTTTCTTTCCTCTATAGAGTAAATTTACACTAGAGATACAAAATCTAATCATAAATCGAAGATTTCCAATAATTATGCTTTTTTTCTCGTGTAATCATCATTTTTGTCAAAAATACAATTAATTATTAATCGATAAAAATTGACATTGAGAAAAACATTATAAATTCGATAAATACGCACAATAGTCTATTTTGATAAAATCTTATATTGTTCTCACAAAAATTAAATTATGATTTGATCTATATCAAACTGTCTGAAGTCATTAGTTTATAGGCAAAACTAGAAAAGAAATACTGAGTAGATTAATCAAAATATCATCAAGCATCTTTTTAAATGAACAGCTGTTTATCAGAAGATATAAAAATTCTTGTGGGAAAAATCTAAACAATATTTGCATAATCTATTCTAATTTAATTTCTCTTTTGCTAATAATCTAAAAGTTCCGTCGAATACATGTTGAGCTCATTCATTCTACTGATCACATAGTTTAAACAGGATCTTAATGTCTATCAAAAGCTTTGTTTTCTTCAAATTTTTTCTTCCAAAATTGGAGTTTTAAACTCCGGGTGTGCGAATATTTGTTGTCGGCAACACAAACACATAGTACGTGGTACAATAACGACAAACTCCAGGAGGGTCAACCGGATCCTTGGAGAAACTCCGCGCATTCGTGTTAGATAAAACACTGATTAACAGGAAACACAAAAAATTGTGAAATGTCATTAAATATTGTTAAGAAAGAAATACCTTGTTTTTTTTCTTTTAAAATTTTAAATTAATCTTTAAAATATTTCATCAGTCTGCATTTGAATGACAAAATATAGTTATAAAGCTTTTAAAGATAATATGCGAAAAAAAATTAACTTTTATCATGATATTTCAGTATAGTTTAGATAGGTTAAACCAATATACAGAAGAATATTATATTTCAATTTCTCAAAGCATATTCATATGCAATCTAAGAAATGATATTGACATTGAGAAAAGAAAAAATTTGGTGAACTCAAATCATATTGCATCAGAAAATAAACCATTACATGGATCGATTTTCATTCAAGATTAAATCAATAAAAACACATAAATCAGAAATGAATTAACATAAAAAACATATGCATCTATTGAATAAATATTTTGTCTTTTTATTTCGTTCGACAATTATTTATACATGGGAAAAAAAGCAATTGCTTCATGACTAGCACAGTGTACTCGTAGGGTAGATATTTCTATGTGCTCTAGATATTAAAAACCGATGCGATATGATATTGTATATTTACAATCATTCTGATTTAATTTATGTGTTTTTCTTCATCGATTATTTGGTGCTTTTGTTTTTGGCACTAAAAGTTTGCGAATATATCGATCATTCTTACAAGCCAATGCAAATTGATCTTTTGTTAAATAGCCTGATTGATCACATTCAGCTTTAGCAAATATTTCTCGTACTTTCATGTCAATTCTTGTTGAATCGTGTATATCGATACCCATTAATTCATAGATCGACTAGAAAAAAAAACAGAAAAAGAAAAAAAATAAAAACAGCAATTAATATTCATTCATATGTGAATAACAAATTAATACGCATATCAAAATGTCAGAAGAAATACATGAGAAAAAAGAAGACTTATTTGGTTTTGTATCAAACATGAAAAAAAAGATAGTGATTCACATGTGTTTAATGTGAATTGATAAGTGTTTCTTTTGAAATATATACATACATCAATAATAGTCATAAAACATACCTCAACGACGCATCGCATTTCGTTTTCGTCAATAAAACCATCTTGATCCATATCGTACATAGAAAAGAAAAGTTCCATTTTTCGTACTGGATCTTTTGTTGATGTCATACTAACAGCAATAAGAAACTCAGCAAAATCTAATTAAAACAAATGAATTCGTCTGATTTTTTTAATAAAAATGTTACTACGTACCAATGGAACCTGAACCATCTTTATCAAATACACGAAAGGCATGTTCGCAAAATTTAGCTACTTGACCTTTCTTATAAAATTGTTTGTAAATATCAATAAATTTGGATTTGGAAAGCTTGCCATCTGGACAATCACGCTAAAAGGATATAAAAACAAAATATATCTTACCATTGATAAATCATATGTATATATATATATATTACATACAAGAAAATCACTATGCCATAATAAAATCTGTTCTTGAGTAAACCCAGTTTCGTTCATTAAAAGGACCATGTCATTTTCGTCAAGATCGCCTGTATAGACTTTACCTCGTTCGATGTTTAACAATGACGAAGATAGATTGGGTTTTATTGTACGTGATTTTGTTTCACTACATTGATCAACCTCGTCATTATTGATATGTGATAAATAGCTATTCGTTTCATGAACAGCCGAACGAGTGCATGATTGGTAATTATTTATTAATGATTCATGATTATGTTGAAGAAGAGTAAAATCACATTTTTTATTCAATTCTGTTGATGGTATGTGTTTTGATGTTTGTGTTATGTTCTTGTCATGTATATTATCACCCACAAATGATGTTTTCTCTTCTTCTTTATTTTCTTCGTCATAATAAGATGCATTCCATTGTCGAAAATAGTGAACAGCAACAAGATAAAGTGATGGCAAAAGTGTGAACATGTTATAAGAACAATATGACCAATAAAAAACAAAAATAATATTCAAACAATTTTACATTTCTAATGTGCACCAGATGATTTTTTTTATCTTTTCTTTCTTGTCGATGTTGTGTTGTTCGAGTATTGTCTTATTGATTAATGCAAAAAAGCTGTTGTTGCTCCGCGTGCAGTTCTTACAACCTTTTTTCTCTCGTCTTTTCTTTTCTTCAAGTGACGATGATGTCAATCTTAACGGCAATGCAAGACGTTATGTGGTGGTTGTGTTCGCTTTATCTATATCGTTGTATACTAACAGAGAATAAAAAAAAAGAAGGAAACATGCGTTTTTTTTTCTCTTCTGATAGGAAAAAAACGAGTCATTTGATGATGTTTGTCGGGTATATGAAAGAACCTCCAAGCAATATTTATGAGAAAAAAGAGCAACTCGGACTAAACAGAAATAATCATGAGAAAAAAATGTAGAAGAGTACATCAAGAAAATGCTTAGATGTTTGTAGGTGTTATTATTTGATCGAACAGCTGCTATTATTGATATGCTATCCTCCCTTCTCAGTACTATTGATGTGCGTCATATCCTGATTTAGTATTCATAAATTCAATTGTCTATATTATTCGTTTGTCGAACTATCTATACATTCAAATGCAATATATAGATAAATCTTTCGACGATTTGTTAATAGTAACTAGCCGAGCTAATAATTGTTCATTCATCCGCACATGATTGCCTTGCAGAAAAAATGAATTCTTGTAAATAAATGATCACTATCCAATGCCGATAAATCTCGTCATATGTATGGTTTATTAATTCAATGAAAATACATATATTTTATTACGATTTTTAATTCAATATTCTTTTTTCAAAATAGTTATTGTAGTACAATAGATCAAGGGAGACATATTTTACTTTTTTCTTTTTTTACAAGGATGTATACATAAACAATGCTATTTTTTTTCACTCCATTATTTTAATCCTATATGCGTTTCGTTCTGTTTGGTGAACACAAAAAAAAACAGCCAATACTTCATTTATCAGTAGTACACCGTTGTTGCCATCAGTGTGTTGTACAGTTACATTCAAACATATGGCATCTATTCATCAGGTGATTTTAGATGGTCGTTTGTCGCAATTAAATTTACTTATTAATAAACTTGGTTGTAATGTGAATGAAAAAGATCCATATGGACGAACACCACTTCATTTAGCCGTTCTTTCCGATCAAGAACGTTATGGTTATCGTGTAGCACGTCTTCTTCTGCAAGGAAGTGCCGATATAAATGCAACTGATTCTCAACAACAAACACCACTTGTTTATGCATGCTTATTAAATCGTGCAAAACTTGTTGCACTGTTTTTACGAACTAAATCTATTGATTGGCGTCTTGCAGACCATGAAAGTTATTTAGTTGTACACCATGCAGCATCATCATCACAACCATCAATTCTTGCAGCTATTGTTAGTGAAATGAAATTAATTGGACTTTCAATGGATTGTAAAACTGAAATGGGTTATACACCATTAATATTAGCTATAAAAACATCTCGTTTTAATAATGCATTGTTTTTACTTGATCACACAGATGCATCACCTTTTGCTATTGATGATGAATATCATTTGACATGTGAACAATGGTTACAACATGTTGAACCAAAATTAAATGAATGGGCTTTTTATTATCAAAGACGAAGTTTACCAATTAGAAGAAAACCGAGTGATAAAAAGTAGAATTATTATTCTCAATTTCGGTTATTATTCTTTTTTTAAAAAATTTTTAATTTTAGTGCTCCTAATTATAAATGTTTTTATGGTGTTGAGTCTCCATATAAATGTAATATGCTTGTATGCAATCATCTTCATATCAAATCATTTGAAGAATGTACTTATACACCAGCGATACTTTCACCACGTAATGAAAATCGAAAATCATTTTCAACAAGTCCCATATCCGAAGAACAGAATAATCCTAAATTATCTTATCAACTCTGGATGCAACTTGTACAACGATTACGTGATCGAACGTTAGCATCAAATCCTTCCCCAGAAGAAACAAATAGTGCTGCTGGACGATATAGTCATTCAATATCACAATCACAACATACAAGTCCATCTGTAGGAATTCGACGAGAAAGAACATGGGCCGGTCATGAGTCAATTTCACCATGGTATAATGCAACTTTAAATTCAAATAGACAAGTTGTATCATTAATTAATCATTATTCAAATATATTATCCGCTGAAAATAATGAACGATTTACACAAGGATTGAATGATCGACCGAAAAGTATTTTACGTCCAATAGGAACACCGAATAAATTTCGATTGACAAAAGAAGTTACATTTGCGACAAATTAATTATTGTTTTAATCTTTTCTTTTCTTTTCTTTTTTTTCAACAAAACAAATTAAAATAATATCATTTACTAGGATCAGTATAGATTAAGAATTTCAATAAAAAGTTGGTTTTCATTTTTGATCCTATTTTTTAAATGTCTCTTTGGTGTCTACTTAATGGTGTTGCTAAATTAAATTGTTTAATCGCTTTTTCAATGAATCTAATGAAATTTTTGAACTTAATTAATAAAACTGTGAATGAAGAATAATTGAATATATCAATGATGAAAAGAAAGAGATCCAATGGAATTGTTTTAATTTTTATATAAACAAAAAGTTCTTTCAGTACACAAATTTCAAATCTGTATTTATCTTTACATTTTCTAATACTTAAGAAACATTTCCTTGAAAAATACTTGAAGGAAAAGTGACGGAAATAGTCTGCTTTTGCGAGCAAAAAAAAATATATTTTTAGCATTAACAAGAGATCTATTATTTGCTTTGAATATTAAAAAAACCAATTTACGTACAAGTGATCATTTACAATGGTTTTTGATTATAGCTACTTTTGTATAAAATGTAGAAGTACTCTCTTGTATACAGTGTGTAATCATCTAGAAAAAAAACTGATTCGAGCTCTATAATCATGTGTATATTTGTAGTATATGTTTTATGATTACATAAAACTACATTTAGTATGATGTTCGCTCCATTGAAGCATGATAAACCAAAGAAGCATTTATGTCAAATGATGATGATAAACAAAATTTATGATGTTTACCTTTCGAGACCTCGATAAGTGAGTGAATAAACTACAATGACTAAGCATATTAGTGTAAGTTTGAAAAAAGCTTGTGCAAAATGTGATAAATATGTAGGAGTGTTTTCATGTGATGATTGCCAACAATCATTTTGTTTAAAACATGTTATTGAAAATCGTCAAGAATCAGCTTCTCCAATGGATAATATTGAACGAGAACATGATATTTTTTATGATGTTTTATTAAATCAAAGACAAAAAGATAATGAACATATTCTTTTTGATCAAATCAATCAATGCGAAAAAAGAATCTGTTTATAAAATTGAACAAGCAGCTAAAGAAGCAAGAATTAAATTACATCAAATACTTGATAATATTAAAGATCCTCAAAAAGTCATCGAATAAAATCTGTTTAAAATTACGTTCAGCTCGAGAATTCAATAATTTTTTGCAAAAATAATTTTACTCAATGAACACAAAAATTAAATAATCTTCGTACAGAAATAAATTCTATGTCAACTAGTCTTAATATGATCAATGATAATTTAACTTCATTCATTAAATTTATTCAAATTGTACAAGATCAAACAATTAAAAATTCAGTAAAGATCAATAATTTATTTTATATGACAAAAATTTCTTCTTGATTAACTTAGAATGGAAATCTGTCTAGTGATTTTTCATGGTTGTCTCATGCTAAAACATTATTTTATGATCATTTTGAAAAATGTTTATTTATGAAACATAATGAAACAAAAAAAATATTCGACACAAGCGTTTGCAAAAGGTATTATTAAATATGAATTTCTTTGTTTTTATCACATTCTCATTTTTACATAGGTTCTATTAGAATTATCAAAATAAATAATATTGATCATTACATTGATATCGAAAATGATGGTTCGAATGAAAAGGATCAAGATATATGACAGGATGGATGATACTATGTGTTGTCAATAAACAATCGAAAAATATTTAAAAACTTCCAGATAAGTGTATTCTCAAATGTCGATCGAATGTTCGTATTTTATGTTGCAAAATGAATGACATTGAAGAAGAATATAAGCAAATATTAATCTATGAAGACATGAATTTCTGGGATATTGGTTCAGATGTTGTCACATATTTAATTAATAATAACGATGAAGAAAAAGCAACAAGTGTTTAAACACGGATAAAATTGTAAATTATAACCAATTTAAAAAAAATTTAAGACAATTTTTATTAGTAATAAAATACACCCGTGGGCAACAGTCTTTCTTCCCGCTCATTTTTTTCGGATCGAAACCCTGCGGTATCAAATGAATTTTGGTTACAGAAATGGCTTGACTACTATATTTTAGTGCAGTGTATGATTGATAATGACCTGCCTCAATAAAAAATATACGTCATTTAATACAATCACTCAACACTACAAATGAGTTGGCTGATAGAGTGTTTCATAGTTGGGTTATCTCTTTGTTATTATATTTTCTGAATGTTTTACTAGTTTTGTTTTATCTGTATTTGTATAATCGCCTATAAGTCTTTCTTGGAAAAGCTTCGAGTTGGCAACAAAGAGAGTTTTATGATCGAAATTAGTAAAATAATTAATGGATACAAAAAAGAGATAATTCATTCGTGAAATATTCTGTCAACCAACTCATTTGTAATGTTGCTCAACTATGTTGAAAGACGTATATTCTTCACTAAAGCAAAATGTGATCAATCATACACTATACTACAATCAATTACTTAAGGCATCTTTGTAACTAACATTCACTCGAGACTAAAAAGCTTCTAGACGAAAGGAATGACGGGAGACGGAAGACTTTTGCTCAGGACATTAATTCATGTTAGAAAATATTTTTATTTTTTATTAAAATCGAAAAAGATTGCCGTTTATAACTCTGCAATTTCATTCAATTATTCATAATTTTAAGTGCTAGACAAAAAAAATAAAAATACGTCAAATAGGTTTTATTTATTGATCTCATGTTTATATAAGATGGAGTTCCCAAATATGAGTATACATTTTATTAAAAATAGATAATATAGATACCAGTTAAATAATAGATATAATATAGAATGTACAAAATTGACTGAACTTTTTTTTCTCTCTCGCTCTCTGTCAGTTTGAACTATTGAGAATTACGTGCTATTTTAGTATTCCTTTCATACATTTTGATCTTGCCTTGAATTTTATTCTTTTTTAACTGACCGCATCAAATCTATGAAGATAAAATATGATTAGTAATACAGTTATGTGTTCACGTTCTTACCATTTTTGTGTCCTGAAATGCATACTAGATTGAGAATCATCATACAAATCAAAAAAGAAAACAGAATTTCGATAAATAAAATGTCATTGAATGCGATGCCTTACACAATGTTCAATAACCTTCGAATATTTTCTTTCTATTTAATTTAATTGAAGAATCGTAAATCATGACAAATATTATTCAAAATACTATTAACTACTGTCTCAATCAAATCATATTACGTTCATTTTATCATTAGAGATAATTTTACTTAATAATTGAATAAGTGAACATTTCAATTTTTATGTTATAATTGATTTTGATAGAGAAAAGAAAAAAAAAGAAGTATAATATTCGATCATTTTCTTCAATTATTAGCTATATAAACAAAAGGATATGTACATATTCTGATGACTAGTATGTGCATAAGACAAACGAAGCTTTTGATTCAATGTATACAATTATAACTTGTCCTATATGAATGATTACATCGATAGCATTTACTTTATAATAATATTCCAGGTTTTTTTTCTTGTATATTCTGATAGATAAATACATTTTTTGCGTGGGCATAAGTTTACATTAAACAACGATTTGTTTTATTATTTATAATATGTTAGCTCTATCAATTCTCCTGTGTAATCACTTGATCTATTTGGTTCATTTAGTATTAATCAAGATTCTTTACATAAAAAATGATGGTTGCTGTTTGATCATTGATTCAAAATATTTCAAGTAGTAGGTAGACGTTAACAAGAAGAACATGAGTATGATCAAGAATAGTTTGTTTCTATATACGTAAAATTAGTGACCGAAAAAAAAGAAGAATATATTTATAACACTATGTTTTATAGTACATGTTAAATATTTTATCATAAAGCTTTGGGAAATAAGTAATAAAATATTTCCATGACACGAAATAAACATGTCAAATTGCTAATACATAATAAATTAGTGCTGCCGATGCCCTTGTAGTCTTATCAGATGAATTCTGAATTTACTTTGATAGAGAGACGTTTATAATCGAAAATAGAAGCTTGCATATACATACTGTCTTGTCAAGATACTTCATATTCGCTAACAGTAAATGACACAAATGACAATAATTACAGAAGCAGAAGAACTCATCGTTCAACGACATAATCTTGTCAGCATGTATAAAGACAGTAGCACGTTCTTTAATATAGCTGATCTATCTCTATAGGGAGTAGACACAAGGTCACTAAGCTAGTATGATGATGAGTGGAACGTGCTGTTCATCCGTTGACTATCGAGGACAATAAGTACTTGCATCTCATTTTTAATCAGTACTAGTTCTTAGCCTTTGCTTCATACAGAGGTGCTTAACATAGATGCGCCCAATCGATTTCCGCTACGGCAGAATGTCAAGAGTTGTTCCTCTTGTGTTCTCTGATGCAAATCAACTTCCGTCTTGCATGTATTTTATTTATGCTGTCAGATAACCTAATTTGTTCACACACACACATGTATAGCCATGTGATTTTTTTTATTGTAGTTTTTTGTGACCTTCGATGGACAGTAATCATTGACCCATGGCAATCATACCATCGATTGACACCTAAGTGTGTTGGCTGCCTTTTTTTTAATAGAAGCACTTATAGTAACAGAAGGTGTTGCATACAATATGTGTGCACAATTTCAATAATCATTGTTGTACTCGATAAAATCAAATTCATTGTACACGCCCTCTTTATTCATTGTCTCTTTTTCTCTCTTAATGTCATTGAACTATCAACTTCAAGTTAGACGTCTGTCATTTTTAATACTCAATCTCTATTAGTTCGTTTTCTTTTTTTGTATTGTATGAAAAGACTACCAATATGCATATGACCTTGCTACGACTATTCACACCATGTACATCCATAAAAAAAATCCATCGATCGAGAAGTGAAGCCGGAAACAATCAGAGTAAAACAGCATCATCAACATGCAATAGAAAAAGAAACCTTATTGCAAATAAATGCATAGTGTCAACAACAATGCCATGCCGCCAAACATACTCATCGTATCTTCACAATCTCAAGAACGCGACACATACACACACATATATATACACTCCTCTTCTTGGTATTATCTTAGCTTTAGTATATGTGTGAGTGTATGGTACCATTTGGAACCACGAAAGTAAAAGAGAAAGAACACTCTAATGACTGCAATTAGGCATTCTTGTTCTTGCACATACATATATATATATATATACATGATGGTCATTCGCCGTAAGGAGAAAAAGAAAAAAAATAGTAAAGTATTCATATCGCATGTAGGTTAAAAAAAGATGAAGAAAAAATTCATTTCAATTGATCAATCCCATCTCATCGATTATCATTGAAATGTCGTCAGCATGTTTGAAATTTGAAACATATAGATATAAAAGAGTAAACGATAGGCCTGTCTCAATGAGAATGATGAAGACAAGCGAGTGGTCATCATTTTCTCATTCGATATTTTATGCAATCTCATCAGTAAAGCAACAGTCGCTTGTCAGTCTCTAATACAATAGTTAATGGAGCTGGTTACGCAGTGAACAAGTTGTCATTCACAAATACATATATATTTATATATTTGGAAGAAATCCGATAGATAACGACAGGCAAATGTCGAATTAATGGGATGTCGCAATAACGTTTGTTGGCCCTGAACTGCATTTGCTTTCGTTGTCTCGTATTCATAGTGCAACTATGAGAAGATGGATTATTCTTTTCTGTCTTCTTTTTTTTTCTTCTTCTTGTTGTTCTTATTCTCATAAGTTTTTTCTTCTCGTCTCTACTCTCTTCTTCTCTTTGTCTTTCTCATTTCTCGATCGTCTCTAATTAGGGACGAAGAGATGATTTGACTTTCGGTCTGTATTGTAGCAGCCACAACTTTTCTTCTTCCCTCCCTTCTTTATTTCTTTTCTTATATTATAAAGTTTATTTGTCTTGTGTAGACTCAGAGAATAAGCGAGAGAGAGAGAGCACGCAAGAGGGACAATCAGTGTACTATACTAGTAAGACGACCACTACTTAGGGAACTGCAAAGTGGTCCCGGTCCCGGTCCCGGTCCCGGTCCCGCCGGGACCGCGACGGGACTGGGACCAAAATTTTATTTTTTATCGGGACCGGGACGGGACCGGGACCGAAATTTTATCTTTTACCGGGACCGGGACGGGACTAAAATTTCCATCTGGTCCCGGCCATTATTTTTTTTATCAAAAATTCGGTTATCATTTGTTATATTTTTTGTTTTATGTGGGCTAAGAATCTCCACAACCAATTATTTTTATCAACATTTTCGGTAAAATTCCTTTATTGAGCCCAATACGATGTCAAATCATCTGAATCTTTCGATATTTTGTGCGAGTTTTATAGTATTTGAAATAAAAATACATACGTTTGGTTTGATAGGGTTTTCAGCATATCTTTACTATATTTTTTGGCATTTTATAGCTACAACCTAATAATGATTCTTTAGTTTTGTTGTTCTATCATTTGTATTCAAAACAATACTTCGATACTTGTACAGAATAGAGAAATTAATATAAAACTTAGGTCTAATCTTGCAAAAATGTTCCATCAGTGAGTCGAACAATTGAAATTCTAGTCCAACAGGCTCTGCATTGGATACAGTCAGAGGAAATCTCTAAATAAAACCCTTTAAAATCAGTCATGTATGTTATTAAACAGTAGGTTGTTGAATTTTAGAAACCATACCACATCTATAGGATGGGTCCCAAAGCCAATGTAAAATTTTCAATAGAACCGGGACCGGGACCGGGACCAATATAAAATTGTGACCGGGACCGGGACGGGACCGGGACCAGAAAAAAACTTTAACCGGGACCGGGACCGGGACCAAAAACGTTTTAGCGGGACCAGACCGGGACCGGGACCAAAAAAAAGTCATTTTGCAGTTCCCTACCACTACTACCATCATACTCTCCTGTGTAGCCTTATATTTGTTATTCTAACAGCACAACCAGTGTTCATATTTATTTCTTTTTCTCTCTTTTTTTTTCTTTTTAGTTCGTTCATTCTCACCTCACTCTTTCTCTCATACATTTGATACACATTGTACGATTGATATAGATAGTGATTCAGTATCGACAAGTGTCTTATATGTCAAGTTATATGATGTTATCCGTCAATGTGATGGTGATAATTTTTCATGATTCAAGATGAAAATGAAGATAATCATTTATATTCTACTTTGTCTTGTCCTTTATCAACAAGGTAAAATCTTTGTCGTTTATTTGACTTATTTAATAGAATAATTTGTCATATTTATTCGGTAAAAGAACATTGGCATATTGTATTGATGAGAATGTATATGTATAGTACAGATTGCATCATTAACGTGTGCAAGCATTGTTATCGAGTGAATGTTACCAGCTGAAATAGCAAAATATGTCTAACAAATATAACGAATGCATGTTTAAATGATGGAAAAAAATGACAAGGCCATATTCTAACTAGAAACTTGTTCATATGAAGTCTATGTTATGCCTGAATGCATCATTTTCTTTCTCTATTTAAACATGTAGATGAATCTTTTCTCTGACGTTCTCGATTATCTAACTCTTTTCATCTACATACATATGCGCACATGTTAAAAAACTAAAAAAAAATCCCAATGGACTAACTGTGAGTCAGGGAACAGCTGTATGATAGAAAAGGGGAAAAAGTGCATAATTACTCAAGTATGAGCTTTGATTAAATAATGTTACATAAAGAATACGGAGAAAGAACGATTCTGTTTATTTATTTGTTTTATTCGTTTAGGTGTTGTAACAATTCATCATCCTATTGGACCGAGTTTTGTGTCAATAATAACAACGAAACAAAAACTTTATTATAATAATTTAGGCACAAGACTTGATTGTACCGCTATTGGTACTCCATCACCAGTGTTAACTTGGTTTCGGACGAACGGTAGTGATGATCGACCGTCAACATTTGTCCAATCTTCTGAACTCATGTGAGACATCTTATCATGCTTATTGTCTTCTTTTCAGTTGTTAGTCATTGATCATTTTACGGGCATCAGCTGCGTATTACAAGGCGGCAAACTCAAAGGCATATTTATATATATTCGCGATAGAGCGCAACGGAAATTCGTTTTTAATCATTATTCGACACCTGTCAAATAGACTAATCAACATTGATGACGATGATAATCATTTAACAAAACAAAAAACAAAACACACCATAATTATATTTAATGTAATATTTTCTTTTCTTTTTGTTTTTGGCTTTTAGTGATGTCTATGAAAATGGTAGTTTATTCATTCGACCATTTCGAGATTATTCAAAATCTATACATGCTGGTAAATACATTTGTCGAGCAGAAAATCCAGCCGGTAGTATACAAACAACACCAGTTCAACTTAAACCACGTAAGTATTATGAGACCAAGAAAAAAAAGAGAATTTAAATCGAAAGTTCAACAGTGATGAATTTACTTTTGTACTATTAAACTACTAAGATATGCTCTTAGCAAAACAAAAGACACATACATTCTTGAAATTTCACCTCCCGCCCTATTGTAATTTGATCAAGTCTAGTTCATAGTATATGCTTGTCTATTTGAAAGGAAATGTCAATATCATTATTATTTATTTCGTCGTGTACACGAGACAACCATATGGCTGATCCTGAATACTACCACTTTAGCACTCGCAGAGAGAGAGAGACAACGACAGTAAGATTAGACTGACACATTCTGCTAATAAATCGCTCCACAGTAGATTATCTTCTCTTCATCACTAGGCGGAAATCAAGATGAACATAAGTATGTGTGCAGAATGACTTCTTGACAAGTACTAACGAATGAGCATATGTGTATGTGTATATACGGGTGATTATCACTTGTGCAAATTTTCCTCTCTCTCTCGTTCAATTTCTCCCCTGTGTACTCAATTAAATGAACAATACATATAGACACAGGCGTGCTTATGCATTAGTAGTGAGAACATAGTTTGATATCAGAACTCCTACTGTGTTCAAATATACATATATATTTTGTACAATATCAAATTGATTTCAATATAGTATATTAATTTGAAACAGAAAAAAAAGGACAAAAAAATATATCATAGATGAGTTGTCTTTTTTTTTGTGAATTCAATGTTTAGATTAGAATGTGCGTGTCGTATAAATTAGTAAATTGTTTGTGACGTACAAATGTTTCAAGTAAATAGATGATCCTTGCTAATCAGTTTAGAACGAAAGTAACATCATTGTGTGACTGGTCGACGTGCCTTTGCATGCACACGCGTGATGTCCAAATATTTATTGACAATGTCCGACTAAAAAACCAGATGACTCGACATCTCTCCCTCCCTCTCTCTCTCTCTATACATATATATATGTCTGTAATAGTTCACGTAAGACATACTAGCGGTCATTTTTCTATTTTTTTTTGTCTGGCGGATGATGATGATGATAGGTTGGGTATGGTCCAGTTACTTTCAAAGTGTATGTGTGCCCTGCTGGTGTTATCGATCGCACACTCTTGAAAATAAAAAAAAAAAAATCTTAAATCAACATACAATTATTGAATTCGAGTGGCAGAATGAACTGAAGTCGAATAACAGAATCTATAGGCAAATAAAAAATGAGATTCAATTGTTATTTCTATTAAGAACAATCTTCAATATACACATAGTGAAATATGTAATTAGAAATTTGTGAACGAGCGTGCGCAGATGATTCAATCTGTGTCCCGTTCTATATGTATATATATATATATATATATAAGTCACAATAATCCATTCAAGCGTCAACTAATTGTTTTCTTGTGAGATAGCACGCAAAACTTTTCTAATTTAATTCTGTCTTGATGCATTAACTTAATATAATTGCGTCAGTATTGACCTGTCGGACAATGAAAGTGTTATGATGGATTAAAGCAATGAAATGAAATTAAAATAATATCCGCTATTGTATGGTGCTTGTTTTCTTTTCTTTAGAAATCTATGATACATATGAAATTGAAGTTAAATATACATATGGATATAAACAATCATCAGCTATTTTATCATGTGAAATATCACCACCATCAGCTAGTTCTTATGTACATGTAATAGGTTGGTTAGAAAAAGTAAATAATCAAATCATTCAACTTGATTTACGTAAGTGTATGAAATGAAAAAGAAACGAAAAGAAAATCTCATAGTTGAAATTCATCTTAGGGCCAAAAACAAAATATAACTTATTATCAAATAAAAATTTAATTATACATAATATAACAGATTCAGATGATAATCGAACTTATGCTTGTATTGCTAATAATGAAATTGATAATGATACAAGATATAGTCGATTTAAATCATTACGTGTTCGAGGTAAGAATTAATTTGAAAAGATTATATGTTTTTCGATAATTATATGATCTATGTAGATCGTTCGCCATTTGGACCGGAATTATCAATACCAAATAATACAGAATATCGAGCCCAAGCTGGTGATCTTATTGAATTACCTTGTGGTATATCATCTATATCAACACATGCACGGATATCTTGGTGGAAAAATGGCATAGAAATTGACAATATTTCGGAAAAACTTTATAATAATTCTTTAATTCTTCAACTTTCACATACATCTTTAAATGAATCAGGCAATTATGCATGTCGTATTGATGATGAATCAAGTGGACGTATGATATCTTCTATGTTGTTGAGAGTTAATGGTAAGTTGAACTCTTTTGTTTTTTTTTAATAATTGAATTATTATTTCTTTTTTTTTCTAGTTCCAGTTCAATGTAAAATGTCTGTTCAAGAAGCCAATTTTAATGCTGGATCAAAAGCTGAGTTAATTTGTACAAATAACTTAATAAAGTCGAATGCTATTCAATGGCAATGGTTTCATAATTCTAATCGAATATCAGCAAACAATGACCGATATTTAATACATAATCTAACACGAGAACATATGGGAATGTATCAATGTTGTTACATCATAAGTTCTTCAGATTTAAATGCTTGTTGTGCACAAACTCAACTTCGTGTCATCAGTAAGTTTTGCTTTTCTTCTCTCAATGACAGTTAAGATAAACAAAAAATGTTCATTAGCACGTATACATTCTATCCCATTACCGGAAGTAATATTCTTTCAACACATGTTCATCTGGTAGAATTTTTCTTCTAAACAAACTTTGTCTATATATATATTTAGATTCACCGCCTTTTATCCTTTCCGATCAACAGACAAATTCAAATATTATTATAATTTCATCAAAAGATATTTCACGTGTTTCAATTGATCTTAATTTAACTATTTATGCTGATCCAATACCAATTATAGATTTATATAAAGACGGTCAACAATTAATATCAAATAATCAAATTGATTATTTACCATCAGGAGATATATTTACTCATTATCGTATTATTATATCGAATCTAAATGATACAGGCCTATATGAATATCGAATGAAGAATCCTTTTGGATCAATTTCATTTTCTAAACATATAAATATCGAAGGAGAAAAACCATTTATTAAACCGATATCAAATTTAACTATTGTAACTGGTAAAAAATTTACACTTGCTTGTTATGCCTCTGGTCAACCAAATCTTGAATTGAAATGGATCGATGATAGAACAAAACAAATAATTAATACATCATTAACATCACCTATTCTATTAACATCAATAAATACACAATCAAATATGTATATGTGTCAAGCAAAAAACCTCTATGGTGATAATTTCATAAAAGTTTATGTTAAAATACAAATTCCATCGAAAATTTTATCACTGACATCAAATAAAATTGTAAAAATAAATGAAACATTAAATATTTACTGTTTAGCTGAAGGTGATAATCAATTTGAATTAAAATTAAAAAATCCTTTATCAAAAAAATTAAATATATTTGAAACAAATTATAATTATAAAAGAAATTTATCATTAACTATAGAAAATATTCAAATGTCTGATAGTGGTTTATATGAATGTTATGCAAAAAATAATTATTCAGAAGATCGTTCAACATTTGAAATAATTGTACAAAATGTACCAAATAAAATAGAAAATATTTTTATTGATAATTCAAATCAAATTATTTGGAATAAACCATTTGATGGAAATGCAAACATTTTAAAATATATTCTTCATATTCGATATAAACAAGGTAAAATTATTTATAAGTGATCTGTTGAAGGTAATCGTTTTTTTTTAATTTAATTAAGGAACATCTTGGTCAAATGAAACGATAATTACAATTAATGATAGTAATATAACAAGTTATTCATTTGAAAACCTTTATTATAAGTGTATGATATCAATAACAATTGAAGCAATTAATATAATTGGTTCATCATTATCTAGTAATCTTCAGTTTCAAACAAATATCAAACGTAAATAATCATATGATAAACATTCATTGTTTATATCTTCTGTAATTTAGAGCTACTTATTGCTCCTTATAATCTTACTGCAATCAATATCTCATCAAAAAGTGTAATGTTAACATGGCAGGTGTGTAAAGATCAATTGTTTTTTTTTCCTTACAATTATATTTATCAAGAATAATCGTAATTAACTGTAATAAAAATGAAGTAGATTCAATATTGGTGTTCTTTTTACGATGTCTTAAGTTATTGTAGATATTAAAATGTTAAACCTTCATCGCTCCATAGCGATTTGATAGAAGCCATTGATGAAGCATAATCAGTGGCATAGAATATTGGTATCTCCGATATATTGATAGCATGGAAAAATCGATCAGGTGTAGAGTCATTGGTGACAGTATTTTGGTCGCTCGAGGAACAATTGATAGGACTCATAGTACAGATAAAAATCCTAAAAGGGTTGGTGCCATTAGGCCTTTCTTCTGATGTTATGGTCATTTTACTGAATTTATAGTCTATTACAGGACATCATGAGAAAATTTGAAACGACAAGTTTCGATTGAAAACTCTTCCCAACAAGAGCTCTTATGGTATCCTGAAAGTTGCAACTCGAACAGATGTTTCCCTTCTAGCATAACACATGTGCAAACAAATATTAATTTCACACAAGAGCTTCAAAAATAGCTCACTTTTTAAATATACGACATCTTATGAAGCAATCATTCGTTTGAGCTGAACCTCTTAGGATCCTGTGACAACTATTGTTGGAAAGAATTTCAGAACGAAACTGTTTTATATAATCCTCATGATATCCTGCAATAGAATTTAATATCGTTGGACAGAAAAATGCGTTAGATAGCTCATACAATGATTTCTCCAGATTTAGGCTTCTCAAGGGGCGAGTTATAACTATGAGAACGTTAATTCGATTTTGAAGAAGTGTCGCTTCCTTGGCCCTCTTGTTTGAATAAAACACTGAACTCGAGAACGTCTCATTTTGTAAAGAATGATACGCCCTACTATGTCATGTCATAGGAAGAAGTTTTATGCTCTTTTCTACCAAGATTTTTTGAAACATTCGAATGTAATTGATGCCATTTGTAAACATTTTCATTGCTATATAGCTTGTTTGTTGGTACAGAAATATTTTATTTAAAAAATCCAACTTTAGCAGTTTTCTCAAACTTATCAATCTTTTAACTCATCCTTTTTTGAAGATGAAGTAATATAGAATAAAATATTTTCTTATCAATTCAGAGTTTAAGGAGTTGATTACGTGATATATGTCTTAAATGGTCACTTCAATGACCAAGAGCGGAGGAAGAGTTAATAGTACAGATTATGATATGATTTAATGTAGAGTTAAGTAATTTATTTTAGTATCCATCATTTCAATTATGTCATGATTCACTTATTGAATATGTGATCGAAATAATTGATGAATATAATCAAAGCATTATTCAAACTTATAAACATGATTCAACAGTATTTACTATTAATAATTTAAAAAGCTTTACTCAATATACATTTCTTATTTATGCAATAAATGAATTAGGAGCTAGTCCTAAATCAAAACCATTCACTATACAAACATTAGAAAGTGGTAAGTTTAATATTGATTAAATAAAACTAAATATGATAATGTTTTTTATTTCAGCTCCTCTTGCTATAATAACAGATTTAACAGCAACATTATTAAATACTTCATCTATTCATGTTACATGGATATTTGAAAATCATGATTTTCAACTTCTTAATGGAAAATTTCGAGCATTTGCAGTTACTATTTATGAAAATTTCAGTAAGAATTCAAAAAATAAAATATATCTCATGAAATATAATTTTACTTTAGATATGTCAACATTAAGAACAATTGAAACAATAAATTCAACTCTTACACTTAATAATCTTCATTTGTCAACAGAATATTATATATCAGTTACGATTTGTAATTCTTTTGATTGTGGTCCATCATCATTAGCTATCAATATTGAAACACCATTATCAAGTAAGCTCTTAAAAATAAATTTTTCAAGAAAGAAACATTTCAAACATTTAATCAAAGGTCGCAATATTTCCTATTCATTTTCAAGGAATATTGAATCTTTAGACCAAAAATTCATAAAATCTTTTTCTGTCGTACATATAAATATTTTAACGTTTTACCAATCAGCAATAGGGAAAACATATTCAGCTAAGTCAATATCAGCATTATAGAATTGATTTTCAATAGTATAATTTCTCTTGTGAGCTCAAGAACAAGTCATACAAATAATGATGTGATTGATCAATTGTATGTCTGTCATCATTCATGCCCGTCGGGTTGATATTGGAGTTGGCTCAATAGACCATACTCGCCAAATAAAAAACAATTATGATTTGATTATTATAAGATCATCGTCAAGATTGTCTGAGAGACGTATAGAGTATATTAATAGCAAACTTTCGAGTGACTCTTAGATTCACAAATGAAGTCCTTCAACTGATTAATTGCTTTTCAGCTGGCAGTATGTGCATCCGGTAGATTCAAATTAGTTTGAAATATCCTGAAAAGAAATTGAACTCTATGCAAATTACTGCATGAATACTGCACTTTTACGGTAATTTTCAAATGACTATTGCAGTCCTTCTCACGAAAATTGAATTTGAAAATTTGACTCGAAACTTAATGCATAAATAAGCAATATTGAGAGTAGTTTATTGTGAACAAGACCTGAAATATTCATAATAAATCAATTTTCATTCAGAGTTGTCTCTCTGCAAAGTTTCAAATTGAAATTTGAAAATCACTTGTCCTGAGAAACCCACGGCATTCATTTAAAACTTACCATAGAGTGCAGTAATTCAGCTGCAATAAGCTTGGATCTGAATTCTTTCAGGGCATTCATAGCTCATTGACTTCTACATAATGCACAGAATCTCGACTCAAAAGCAGTTCATCAGTGAAGGAACTACCTTTAGCTAACTAAAAAATTTCAATGTAATTAGAAATATGGTTCGGATTCGATCGAAAAATGTTGAACTTGATGGACTCTTGTCGTGATAAAAGAAATCAATAATTAACTCTCTTATGGTCATATCAACACATATTAATATCAGATAATCTCATAAAGAAAGTTTTAACTTGTTGTGAATGGAAGACGTATATATATACGTTTGGTTTCAAATCAACTCCTAACTGATTTGGGCATAACTCTTATCAAGCTGTATGATCTATAGTAGCACACACGCCATTCGTATTACAAGGGTGCGGCTAAATAGACGACCTACACTGTCAAGATTATCATACTCTAAATTACTTTTAAAATTTTTTGACATCGATATAAATAAAAATATCCTAGCAGAATTTCCAAAATTCTCTTCGTCTTCTTAAACGTAATTACGTCTTCAAGGGTGTCTTTATTTTTTCTATTTAAGATTTCGATATGCCGATCACTATTTCACATCCAATAAACAAGCCACTTTTACTCGATTGTCCATTAACAAATTCTTGGCTACATAAGTAGAATAAAAAGATCGTATTCATTTTTTCAATACTTGATCATATTTTTAATTGTATATCTAGAGAAAAATCAATTTATCAATATATCTTAAATAATAATTCTCTTTATATTCCTCATTCAAAACTAGCCGAAATCACTGGTCAATATCAATGTGGATCACAACAATACAATATTCAATTATATGGTACAGGATTTCTCTCTTTAAATCTTACCCAAAAAAAAATGAAAAGCTTTATTTTAGATAAACCATCACGTATTGAAGCAAAAATTCATTATGCAACATCAAATGAAATCGGTATAAAATTAACTTACCCATCAGATATAATTGAAAGTTTAATAATAACATATAAAACAAAACAATATCCAATTAATAATGAAATTCATATATCTCCGCCATTATTAAATGTTCGTTTAAGAAATCTTTCTTGTGGAAATATATACGATATAATGATCTATGCAAAAAATCAAGTTGGATTTAGTTTAAATGAATACTTAATTGGAAAAACTGATGGTTCAGGTAAAATTTTTAATTATTATTCGATTTCTTTGTTTGTTTTATTGAAATCTTTACTTTTTCTTAAAGCTCCTTTATTAATTCAATCAAAAGATTTAATTGAAACTATATCAAATAATTTTATAATTCTTAATATGTCGAATTGGATAATAAATCAATGTTTAATATTATCTTATGATATTGAATTATTTCCTGTAATAAATGTGACGAATAATAATAATAATAATAATAACAATAATAATAATAATAATAAACTTCATCGATATTATTCATTTAAAAATAATTTTAAAAGTTTTCGTATAAATAATTTACAATCTAATCAAGACTATCAATTACATATTAAAATCAATAGTCAATCAGGTGAAATAATAAAAATAATTTTATTTCGTACAACTAATAATAATCAAAACATGAATTTAAAAACTAAAAATTCATATACTATTATTATTATTATGACTATTTCACTTATATTTATGATTATAATATCAATAAGTATTTTTATTTTAATGAAATTTTGTCGATTTAAATTAAAAAAACCTAGTAAATATAAATTAATTTTTTTTTTGAAAATTTTTATCATGATATATTTTATTTTATTCTTAGATTTATTTCTTGAACAAACAAGAAAATTAAAACCAGTTATGTATTCATCCTATCCTCATCGGTATCATAGTACATGGTTAAAAAGTAATAATGAATTTACAATAGAAAATTATACAAATAACCACAATGAAAATTCAAATCGACCGTATAGTTATGCATCCGGTATATTCGAAAATTATTAATTTTAACTGTTGATGAATTGTTTTATTTAATTTTTTTTAAATAGAGGATTCTCAAGGAAATATCAATCCTTATGCAGTTACTGGTTTTACATTAAATGGTACTGATCAAATTGATCTTGGGTCATTATGGAGAGAAAATAATCATACACATTGCCTTATAGATGCATCAGGTATGAAGATTTGCTTCCATCAAGCTCCGTTTCTTCCACTGTCTCCTTCCTGGATTCAAGAATAGACTATGACTGACTTACATTCAAATTATATGAAATTTTCAGGATATGTTCGGGCTATAATGGAAAGACCTTAACAAAATCTTCAGTCTTATAACATGATGTGTTCGAGAGATGTTCAATTGGTAAGGATTGAAAATAGCTCATTTGACAACTCATCTATCCCTATCATTAGTATATCAATGAGATAAATACTCTGTTGATGTGATTATTTTATTAACAGTTCTAGGATTCAACTTGAAAAGATTTGACATAATAAAAAATAATTTACATAAAGTAAAATATTTTAAATTTATAAAATATGTACTTTTCTGAATGTATGATACTAATTCTACAAACATATTGACGTATATTCTAACTGTAAATCATATTCAGTTGAGACGCCAAATGAGATTAACAATTCTTCTTATCACAAATAGAATTCTTTTTTTTTTGTTTCTGATGAAAATTATTTCAACTATTTAACAGACGAGTAGTATAACATCTCTATGTAAGCACTTCTTTATTTTGAGAAATGGGCGCTTATTTTTGGCCCTAACAGCAACATATGTTCTATCATTCATGTGCAGAGCAATAAAAAGATAATGTTATGTACATTGTGTTATGATAAACAATCATAGGACACAGGAAAAGGAGATGAATTAGCCGTGAATGTTTGAAAGAATGAAAAAAACATTATCAGACAACAGCAGCAGTACTTGGTGTGATGGCTTGTTGTTTTTGTGTTAATAGCTACTCATCTAAAATCATGTCAAAACGTGTTGATTTATCTCTGATTAAAAAAGTTGAATTGATTAATTGTTGAAAAAAGTCATCGTGTGCAACCAACAAGCAGTCGTAACTAAGAGCTTATAAGTTGTAAAAAAAAACTGAAAGTCTTCATAAACTGAGTACTTTTGGTCGGTTATCGTAAATTTTTTTTTTTATCAAGCTCTGAATAAGTCTTGTATAGATCCGTCGAATACAACCTAATCATTTTTTATTGTATGAACGATCTTATTTTATTTTTCACATAAAAAATAAAAGAAATAAATTGATACAATAAATATCATATTGAACAGTCTGTTCTCTCTTTATATTTGTTTCTCCTTAGAGCAAAGATATAAATAAAATTTTCAATTTCCAATAACCATTCACTAACATTTGATATTCTTTTGGTCTCAAATTTAGGTCAACATTTTAGTTTTTCGCTCTATTCAATAAAAGACATTTATTATATATTAAGGTTATTGCCATATAGAAGTTATGATCCACTACAATTAACTCGATATTAAAAGACGACAATTATCAAAAAACAGAAATGTAGACGTATTTTATACATCCCTAACATCTGTGTTGTGTCTTGATTTTCTTATATTTTACTGATTTGAAAATTTGCTTATGCATAGTAGTTATAATAAGTCAATAGCGACTTAATTAACTGTTCTTATTCGCAGAGTTATGAAAGAAATGAATATTGATTTACAAACGAGATGCTCTCTAACGATGACATTGAGTATGACGACTATCTGATGAGATGATCAGAAAAACCAGTATACTTAGTCAGATATGTTAGGACAGCTTATTAACGATGACCCTTTGCCAAGGGAATCTCTACATCATATTAAGAAATGCAAAGAATTACCGAGAAGTCGACAGAAAAAAAAGATGTTGTTATTAATGTAGACTTCCTCTCTGTTGGTCACTGGATCGATCGTTTGCAGAACGATTGTAGAAAATAAAGAAAGCATGGAATTTGAAAATGATTGAAACACTTTTTATGCTGAACTTCATTAACTATTAAGTAGTAAACAAAATATCTCCTTTTCATTAATCTATCTTTAGAATATCAAAGTAGAGATCTTACGGAATTTCTGTACCATTTAAACCGATGAATAAATTCATTAGTGAGTTAGATATGTTTCGAAGGTTGCACGATAACCCAACAAATCATACATATTAAGATATACAATTAACTATGAAGCCATTATTGAGCAATCAATAACGAAGCTAATATAAATATAAGAAATCTCAACTGCTGAGAAGTTGAAATAGTATTTATTGTGAATGAAATATCTTCAAAAGTAATAAGATGGTTCAAACTAAAGTATATGCTTATCAAAAACAGATGTATTCTTTTGAAATTAATTCTTATCGGGTCGCTTCTTCCTTTTTTTTCTATTACTGCAATAACATGAAATTGATTTTGCTTTTGCTCATTTCATAATATGATCATAAAGAAAAACGAAAATCAAGGCATAATATGTCGTTAAATCCGTTTTCTCTAACACACAGTCATTAGACCAATCAAACATATTTATATAAAGGTATAGGCACTATGTGGTTTGAACCACATCATGAGCATCATAGACAGACGAATACTTTATGTATAAAAATTATTTTATCAATGGGTCTTCGATAACTGTTGTAGTAGGTAAAGGATAAAATATTCTGTTTTTGTAATAGATCATCGTCCATCTACAACTTCTTCAGAACGATACTTTCGTCCAATAATTCTTGAATCATCATCACTGAATAATCAAGAATCTTTAAAACGTAATCCACTTGTACAGATCCCTCCAACATATTTATTATCAAATCCTGCTCAACCTTCATCAAGTGTTCTTTCAACGATATCATCTTCTCAAGGTGAACTTTTTTCTGCATTTACATATGTTCCACCATCTAAACATATAACATTTAATACAAAAAAATCTTCTAATAATAATAATCATATACTTGCTGATCAAAGTTCATCATCTGCGGATTCCGGTGTCCATTCATCTTTTACTCAAAGTCCCATAACTAAACATTCATTTCGAAAGTAATATTGATAATCAGAATTTTTTGAAATTTATATAGAAACTTTATAGATGTCATTTACATGGATTTACTTTTGATCGTCCATCATCGGCACATGCTAATGATGATCCAGAAAAACATTTATATGCCACATATGATCAACATTTTGCTTTTTTAAGGTTTTAATTTTAATAAATAATTTTTCTTATAATTTCATTTGAAAATGAAATTTTTCTTCTCTAGAGGAACAACATCCCATCATTCAAATAAGGAATCACATAGACATCATCAACAAGAACAATATTCTTTAGTTTAATTCAATAGTCAAATTAAGAAAAGAAAAAAAAAAGAAACAGTGCAATAGAACATTTTATTCGTTGTCTTTTTCTTTTTTATGCAAAAATTTTCTAGTTGTGTTTTTGTTTCGTGTTTTTTTGTTGTTGTTGTTCTTTATTTTTTATATATGATTCAATTATTGCAAGAGTTACCAAATACATATTAAATACGAAGATTAAAAACAAAGAAAACATTATACAAAACAAATGACGAGTAGACTTAAAATTAAATAAAAAAGATTATTTGGAGAAGAATATATTAGAGTATTTGATGATGATATTGTTGCCGTCCCAGTTAGCATAGTTGTTGTTATTGTTACGGGTCTAGATCGAGCACGACTTGGTCTTACTAATAAAGAAATAATATAAGAAATAAAAAATGAAGAGTTTAAAAAAAAGAATTTTACAAGTTTTTTGTTTTCTAGTTGGAGATAAATCATAAATAATGGTCGATGTTGGCAATGCAATTGTTGTTATTGTTGTTATTGTTGTTGTTGTTGTTGTTTCACGAATAATTATTGAATCCAACTGGATAAAATCTAAATAAATAGTCAAACATACTTAAACAGTGTATAAAAAATTATTTTTATACTTGAAATGTTAACTGATTTTTCATCTATTCCAATAGAATTATTACTTTGACAATAAAAAACAAATGATGATTGTTTTTGTGGATACTAAAGGAAGAAGAAGTTGAGATTTCTTTCTTTTTTCATTGTTAAATATAATAACATACGACAGAAAAAGATAGCGTTGAAGATTGATCTATTGTTTTTATATCATATATAGTAGAATTATTTATTATCTGTTGTTTATTATTATCAAGCCAAGTGATTGGTGCTGGTGGATTTGATACAGATGTACAATGAAGAAGAACATCAATACTATTTGAACCTGTAAATGTTCGAATATTTGTTGTTAGTTTTGGTGGATCTGATAAAACAAAAAAAACCAATTTCTTTTCTAAAACATATTTTTAAAGTTTATTCTATTAAACTTACAATAAACATCAACGTTAAAAATTTTTGATATACGCGTTGATTTTTCATTATCAGCAACACATTCAATCATTGTTGGGTCATGTCGTGAATAATTTCCTAAACGTAATTCACATATTGTATCTTGACAACTTGTACCATCGCCAACTAGAACAGAAAAAAAAACAAACTACATCATTTTGTCGATGTCATTGACATAATCTGTTGTCATCATATAGTTTTAATCAATCTTTATCTGACAGATTAAATCAATAAAGATACTATGTAGTACAATCTGTGAAAAACACACGCGCATTTGTTCGTTTTTTTGTGTTTCTTAAATCAGTTGAAGATTACGTAAATAAAAAGAAAGAAAGAAAGGATCGGTCAACTTGAACGCGGGAAATGTTGGAAGACATGTTAAGGATACGACATTGACATGTCAAGTTTTTTCTCATGTTCGACAACAACGGAAATCAACCTAAGACACGTAGTCGTCTTCAATTTACACCTCTTTCATTCAAAAAATATTTTTTTTGTCTATTTACATGGAACATTTCTTCTATCATTTGTACGATAAAACCAAGTAATTGAAGGTTTTGGTCGACCATATGCTGAACAAGAAAGTTGAAGAGTTGAACCTTCGATAATAGTTCGTTGTTGAATAAAACTATTATCATCAACAAATTGAGGTGGAACTATATTAAGCAAAAAAGAAAAAGAAAATCTAATCAATAATCTTTTTCTTTTTTTGTGTATTTTATTCTATTTACCAATAATAAAAAGATCATATTCAGCAAAAATATTTCTTCCTCTTGAACAAATATATCGTCCTTCATCATCAATATTTGGTCGTAAAATAGTTAATGTTAAAAAATATGTATCAATAAATGTACCATTAGCATTAATACTTGAACTAAGACGACGTTGTTCAAGTTGTATACGATCTGGTGCATAGACAACACTATCTCGATAAGTTAATATATCAGGATTGTGTGGTGGTCGAATGCGCATCCACATAGCCTTAAAAAGACAGATAAATAGATAGAAAGGACATCAATGCATTCAAGCATTGATAATCAGTATGAGTAAATGTCTAGAAAATTGATTCACCTCCGGTATAAGTAAAGTCATTTAAGCGAGAAAAAATGATATTCAACACATACCTCTTCAGCATCTAATTTCGATGTCACTGTACATTCAAGTCGAATACGTTCATCTTGTTGAACATCAATTGTACGAATATGACCAATATCAGCAATTATTGTAACGTAAAATATAATAGTAAGAAAATAATAACACAAACACCAATCCATTCGTCAAAAAGACGAGAATGAAACGGTCTGTCTAAGAATAATTAGTTACCCACATTATCATCTAACTGTAGATAAATAAAGAGCAGAATAAGACAAATAGAGAGAAAACAAATAGAAAGACACGTAATAATACGATCGTATTAATGAAGAAGTATGTCGCATTCCAGAACTCAAGTATTTGTGCGAGCTGCAAAGCGATGTGCGAACAAGAGATGATGAAAAATGTGTCGTTCTGATGACAATGTAGTTCTTCATCACAGTTGTACTCTCGTGCGTAACAATTGTTCTCGCTCACTTATACTATGTTCTAGTGTAGGTCTACTCACTTCATTGTCTTCATAACACGACTTTATGTATATAAATGTGTGTGCACGCACAAGTCAGCGATGGCGACTATCAGTTTGGTCCTATATACGCGTTCAGCAAAAGAAAAGAGAGACAACTGCTCGTCTTCTTTTTTTTTATTCTTTTCTACCTCCAAACACACACACAAACACACATACTATTGCTATCTTCAATTCGATGCGAGAACGAGAACAATTGCATTTTCTTAGTTGTTCAATATTTGCCGATAAATTGCTCTCAGATCATCAACCATCTCGATGCGCGTCAATTGAATGCGACATTGACTGATGGTTTCGATAAACATACAAGAGGGACGTTTGAATATTGTTTGATGGCATCTAAAATAGAATAGGACAAGAGGAAGGCGAATAGCAATTAAACAATGTTAAAATGAGTGTGATCTCTAGTGATCGATAATCAGAAATGATGATAGAAGACAAGAGAAAAAGAAAAGAAAGACGAACAAGTGTGTTAAGTGATTAGAGACATACACAACATACAATTATGCAATACGTATCCGGAAAGCCGATTTTAAAAAAGACCTTCAGTTGGTCATTGGTGCGACACTGATTTGTTTTGGGAATTCTATTCCATTCAAATCAAGCCCATGAGCATCACACATCTAGAGAAAGAAAAAGAGATAGGAATCATTATGTGTATGTTTTGTGACGATCGTATCACCGGTATCTTTCTTCACTACGCACGGTTTGTTGTGGCGATCATAAAAGAAGAATGCAGTTGGTTAACTATTCTTCATGCCTGTCTATATATATATATATTGATGACTATCATTGAGTCAGGGCAACATTCCATTTTTGATTGAATTCATGTATGTAAAGATAAATATATGTGCGGTCCAGTTATTTTTTTTTTGAATAGATAATACATTACTATATAGTCCAATCATAGAAGAAAAATCAAATCATCGATGATTTTGTCTACTCTTTTAAAAAAATTCTCTTAATATTTATTTTCGATTACAACATGATTGAATATTTTGATTTTTCAATAAAATTTATTTATCAAGATATTTTTAGTAGAATTTTTTCATGTTTAATTTGGTTGCATTACCTGATATCTTTTTGAAAAGTAGTAATAAATAAGAGATAATAATCTTTTCTGTTCTATTATTCACAAGAGCTCAAGTACATATCTCTTATCAGACTATAATATACGAATTTCGATACAATGTGTAAGATACAATTCACGAGTAAATAAAATGATACATAGATAACTCAAAGAACTAACTGAAGAACTCTTGAAATTTTTTTTTAACATAAAATTCTATGAAAATAAAGAATAATGAATGTCAAGAAGAAGAATTATCATAGGTTAAATGTCAATCAAGACATTCACAAATCATTTAACACAATCAGTTAATTCATTAATTGATTATATTTACAACTAGTTTTTATAATCAATAATATGCGTGTTTTATTATTATAGTAGAAATATTCAATTTGTACATTGAATAAAAACGTATAGAGTCTCTAAGGATTACATAAATCTAATGTTGATCGAATAATTTTTTATCTATTATTTAACTTGATCGATCTGTATAGTAGATTTATCGTAATGTTGAAAGCATGATTGTTAATCATTTTTTATTTCACATACAATTGTCAATTGTCTCAATTATTTAGAACAGAGAAAAAACTTCGTCATATGAATAAATTTTCTTATATTTGTCTATCCTTTTATTTTACTACATTGATAATTGATTAGATGCTAATAATTGTATATTATTAAATAATTTGATCCCAATCAATAATTATATTTATTATATTTCTATTCTCTGCCAGATAAACCCACAAAAATAATAATAACCAGATACATAAACATTGTACAACAAAAGAAAACAAACGAGAGAAAATAATAATAATATTAACAACAAAAAAATATCGCTCGATATCAGAAAAGAAAACGCCTAATCAGAAAACAACAACGAATATCTGACCAAATAACAAAGCAAAACGAAAAACAATAAAGAATTTGAATACTCTTTTTGAAAAGGAAAAAAAAATAAGGCTAATCAAATTACGTCGATTATCCATTCTTTTTCAATGTGCTCAATTTTCTGTTGTTCGAGCAATACTAATAATTTTCTAAAGAAATAAACCAAATGAATGAAAATATTAAAAATTGATAACATGATCTCTTACTGTTGATTTAACTTGAGCAACACAAACGACAGCAGGTTGAGTTCGATAAGGCAACATATTATTTGATGTATTATGAACTACATCACTGAAATCAATAGATTGATAAAAATTTTGAAGACAACAAAAAATATTTCATTTTTACCCGGCACGATTAAATGGCGAAGAACGTCGTCGTCGAGCGGAATGTGGTGAAAGACTAATACGAAATGGTTGTGATGTTGTTCTTCATATAAGAAAAATAAATAGTTAAATAATATATATATATTAATTTTTATTGTTCTTACTTGACATTTTCATAAGGAATATTTTTGAGCTGATTTTCATCTAAACCAATAGGTTCTACAAGCTCAAATCTATTGTATAGATAAATATATCGAAAGAAAAACATAAAAAAAAAAAAAAATTTTACGTACTTAATGGCATCTAAAATTTCCGATGGCATTTGTTTTCGAGGAGATTTACTTCGCCTAAATTCAATAAACAAATTTAATTAATAGTTCTTTTAATGTACAAATAAACATGGATGTTCTGAGAGGGGCATATTAGATAGAACAAGAAAGCCAAGAGCAATCCCTACAATTAATACAGTTTATAATAACTTGGTTTTTTGTGTAATTATGCTTCTGACATAATGCTGATTATATAACCTTTTTTTACTCGTCAAATTTCTGAGACCTTGATCAGCGAATTTTTGTAGTCATTTTGAAACTTCGCACAAATAGTGTCCTTAACGAGAGTTATTCATTAAAGAATTTTCAGACATTTCAGTTGTTTCTGTCGTGAAATACGAATATAAGCAAAAAATTTGCTTTATCACATACCAAAATTTCCAATACTCTTAGTTTACAAATTATTGAAGCTTTCAAAATGAACTAGTCCAATTACGAAATTTATTTGTGCAAAGTTTCAAGTCAAAATTCAATTTCGTAAGAATAAGTAATTTGTACACATAAATCATCCTACATTATTTCATAGTGCGCTATCACTCATCGAATTAACATAGTCTCAATTCAAAACTGATTTAGTCCACAGAGACGTTTTATCATGAGCTATCAATTTTGGAAGATAATTACATCAAAGTTAAATACTATTTATGGATTGTCTTTAGAACTAAACCATCAATATAAAAATTTTGAAAATGTATATGTTTAAGATTGTATTATGTATTTGAAATTTCATCAATCTTAAAGTTAAACAATCATAAGAGAAATCAATAGTAAGGAATCTAATGTTAAATGCAAGGAGGAAGTAACTGATTTCGTGATTTCAAATTAGCGGTTTGATTTCAGATAATTTCGAGTGATTTCAAACGATTTCAAGTGATTTCAATTGATTTCGGGCAAAATCGAAATTAATTGAAACCAGTTTCAGGACAGGTTAAAATCATTCGAAATCGCTCGAAATGAACTAAAAATCATGCGGAATCATATGATATTACTTAGCGGTGTACCAGGCTGGCAATGACCTGTAGGAAGACTCACCGAGACTGAGACTGAAAGTTTTGACCTCGGTGCATCCCTGAAATCGCCTGAAATCATTTGAAATCAGTTTTTTTTTCTTCTTTAGTGACTTGGTCAAATTGCAGGTGTTTTTCAAATGATTTTAACTGATTTCGATGATTTCCGCATTTGAAATCAGTTTCTTTCCCCTTGGTTAAATGTGAATTGCATTAGTCACTAGTCATTATTTTTTGGTATATCACGAGTAAACTTTTAGTTCTAGTGCGGCAGATGGCGTTTTAGAACGTCCGCAAGACTTGTATTATGTAGTAAACATAAAAATCTGTATAACTTTATAACACTCATAGCAACTTTAATGGCAGTTATATATCAGGTTCACACATCAAAAATCGATTTTGTCGTCTGACTGTCCACTCTACAGGAGTGACTTCAATCTTGGTAACCTCAGGACATTTCTGTAAGTAAACTTACTTGCGACGGCGAACAGCTGCTCTTTTATGTCGTGAATTATCAGGATTATCAGTATCATCACATGTTGTTGTTTCATGTGATGTATTTGCACTCATAAAATGATTTACATCAGGTGAACTTCTAAAATCATAATAAATAATTATACGTGAAAAAATCATTTCTATATGTTTTACTTGGCACGTTTACTTCCATGAAGAATAATTTGACTAAATTGCAATTCATGAATAGATCTAAATGTTTAAGAAGTAAAATAAATAGGTTTTTTTTTCTTAGGAAAGAATTTCTTACCGACGCTTTTCTTTGTTTAATTCGAGAAATTTTTGTTGTTCATTTTCACTTTCATTCGCACAGGCACTGAAAAACAAATAGAAAAGATAATTAAAAACAAAGAACTTTTTATGTATTAACTCACACTGATCGTCTTGAAAAAATATCATTTTGTGAATGACGACTATTAACATTAACAACTTTATTGATTGAAGCTGATGAAGATTGCTTTTTGAGAGTACTTAATTAATAATAGAGAAGATAGTTAAAATAAAATTTCAAAATATTTCTCTTATAATTTAACCCTTCATTCCTTCACCTTGACCGATGGAGTCACCGTTATAAAAAACATGTCTTGGATAAGAAAATATTTTGCTGTGTTGCTCAATAAATTATAGAGTAGATCATTCTTTACAAAATGAGTTGTTTCCGAAATCACTACGACGTTTTTTCATCGAGTCGCTCTCCTCTTAATGGCCACACGAGTGTGCCTGATCGATCTGTCTATAATATCGATATACCAGAGACACCAATATTCTTTTCTAATAGTTCTATTTCATCAGTCAGTCTTCGGAAGTCGTTATGAAGAGGTAAACAGTTAACAACTTAAACAAAAGCATAAAAGTATTATCAACATTATACGTACAACAGCGAAGCGAGAAAGTTTATTACAAAAGCAAGAACTTTTGCCATTAAAAAAAATTTACAAAAGCGTTGAGATAATCACAAAATTTTATCTTACTTGTGAAGATGTCTGTAGAAAATTAATTTCTTTATTTTCTGAAATGAAATATCGCTCAATAAGTTATAAACAAAAACGTATTATCAATTTATAGAAACATTCTACTTAGAATAGAATCACTATTTTTCATTTTATTTACTTACTATCGTTTCGTTCCCGACTCAGTCATTGTACTTGAATTTGATTTCGCTCGTTCTTTTTGGGATCTTAAAAAGAAAAACCAACATTGTCTATACCTCCTACATAAAAAAAAATTGTTCTCACTTTGCTCCTGTCGATGAAGTAGTCACGCTGGTCGATATGTCTACAAAAAATAAAAAATAAGAAAGCTTGTGAATGCAAGCGATAGGAGACTGAAATGTGGAACTCATATCTCTTTCTTAGCCAGATTAGAATAATAAAAAAGATGCGTAAATTGAAAAATCTCCTATAGGTTATCGTTGTTTTATAAGAGTAAGGATTTGTTTTATTTATTTCTGCATATGAAACAGAATTATTTTGTCATGGGCGCCCTACTCTTTGTTTGCATTATTGCAATTTGCTTGTTATTGGTCATTTTCGTATTTCTTAATATAGTTTTGTTATTATCCTAAGCATCAAATTACATGGCCATTGAGACTTTTGTAAATATGCATTATTTTATACAGCAGCAGATCTCAAGGCACACTACTATATATCTCAATTAATAATCTAACACTGATATTGATTATTTTTCCAAAATTATAGTGCTCGATTCTCGATTTTTATGTTGGTCATATGACAACTATAGCCAATCAATGTATCAATATAAACCTATTCCAGCCATTCAAATTTTGACGAAAATTCTAGAACAGTCAAAATGTTGTCGTTAGAGCCTTTTTCCATTTCTAAGGAACTCGAGAAAAGAAGCCTAATATCGATTGTTCTCGATGGGTGTAGTCGACAATAGGAAAATGAGGAGTTAAAAAACTTCTACTTAAAACTTACATTCACTATTCCTCTTCGAAAATATATGAGTTCCACAATATTCAATTAAAAAAATGCACAACGATTATCATACCACGTTTAAGAGAATATCTCTTTACTGGTTGTTTTGTATTTGATTGTTTGTCTTCATCTCGAACTCCATTTCGAACCGGTAAACATCCACACAATTGCATATTTTAATTTATACTAATTCAATTTATCCAAAAAAAAAAACAAATGAAAAGAAAAACTTATACATATATATATACGTATAAATGGTGTTGTTTGAAATATATATATAAAGACGTGCAACACCACGAGAAAACAAAAGAGAATTGATCTGTGTGTATCATTGGCTCAAAAAAAGGGTTATAGAATAAGACGATTGTGTATCACAGTACGGGAAATAAGCATTGCATCGCATCTGTATGTGAAGGGAACGTAAAGAAAACGACGGATAAATAATAACAATAAGAGAAATAAAGAGAAAGAAAACAAAATGTATTTGTTCAAGAACGCTCGCAAGCATTTAATAATCGTAAATTGTCATCGAATAATTGTCTCAATGATAAATCAGAAATATTTTTTAGTCGATCTTCAAGTAAACATCGAATTTCATGTAATACATGATGACATGTTTGACATTTGTCACGTCTAAATTTGATTTTTTAAAGTACTGTATAGAAGAAAAAAATTTTTATTTACCGTGCTTGTTGACTCAGATCTACACCAATTGATTTAGCTCCAACATTATCATAGATTAATTTACCAAAATGTGAAAGAATTCGTTCAAGTGTTTGACATCCTGTTAAATTGTACCTAGAATTTGAAAATGTCAAAAATATTTGTAAGATTTTTTCATGAAAATTTTGTACAAATAATAATGAGATTTGATCAGATCGCGTACAGCTGGTAAAATTGATGCACATAATTCGAGTGTCCAATCACGTCTAAATAATGACAATAAAAATATGAATGTAAAATTTTAATTTTTTTTAAATTCATGCTTTAGATGAATGATTATTTCTCTATAGAAGATATTATATTGTGTCAATGTAAATAAAGAAAAAGATGGAAATAAATTAAGGTAGATTATAAAAAAGAAAAACATTTAGTTATGATTAAATTAAGTCACAGATTATGCTTATCTACGTTTGTAAGAAAAATTTTAAATTTAGATAAAAACAAAGAAAACATCATTTCATTATGAAAGAGATGGAAAACGATTATGAAAGTATACACTTGAACATTAATAAATCTATGATTTATCAAAGAAAGTAGATTAACACATTCGACCCGATGGGGTCCACCGCGGTGGACCCCACTTTGCATTTCATATTTTTATCTCTAAATACGTTTTATTAATAAAGCAACATATACCATAAGATTCAGCGTGAAAAGCTCTACAATCTCCATAGTAAAGCTTATTTTAATTGTGTAATTTTTGTTTTCAAAGAAAGTAAAACTCCGTATAACTAGTTGTCGAAGCTGCGAAACGATCATTTTTTTTGCACGGATGTGAAATTTCATTTTTCTTGTTTCATCTTTTTATCACCTAATATTATTTCGTAAGAAAAAACAAAATATAGCACAAGATGCAGTGTGAAACGCTCTACAATATACATCGTAAAGCTTATTTTTTGTTTTCGAAAAAAGTAAAATTCTGTGCAATCAATTTTCGCAACCTCAAACATTGGTCACACACTATTTTAGTTTATTTTGAAAACAAAAAGTACACAATTGAAACAAGTTTTATGATGTAGATTGTAGAGCTTTTCATGTTGCATCTTGTGGTATATTTTGTTTTCTAAAACGTATTTAAAGATGTTAGTTTCTATGAAATTTGAATCGGGATGAATGTGTTAACAAAAGATACAAAATCGTTTATCCGATGATCTTGTTAACTTTTAATCAGTTTCTAAAATCACTTAGTCACTAAGAATAAGTGATCGTTCAATGGAAGAAGTTTTTTTTCTGTTTGATACTATTAATCTGTTTCAATCTTGATTGCATGGATTTAGAAGATTTATTTGTCTATAGGAACTCAGAAAAACCAAAATCATCCAACTGAAATAACTGCAATTTAAACAAAACATGTACTGATTAGACTTATCAAAATATCTTGATGTGTAAGTTTTTGTCTTTTAATTTTAGGGGCATTGTGGATCAATAATAAAAACTGTTCATATAGAGATCTCAATTAGACTAGCTACAATAAAATAATTCAGAAGTTTTAAACAAAGTCACTTCAAGATATAGAACTTGCAAGATATAAGCCGTTTTGTATAGTTGTTGTATGCAACATACACTTGGTGAAAGTGTCATATGTTGCAGAGGCTTTGCTAAAAACTTATCAATTCATTTATGAAAGTTAGTCTAGCTGAATTCTCTATATATGCAAGGTTTTAGACCGAAATTCAATAGCTTAGTCAAATATCAATAGGACCCAAATTCGTTTTAGGATTTGGATTAGAACACTACGTAATATCTTTAGGTAAAAAATCATTGGAATTAGAATGAGAAGGCTGAGAAGGTTCTCTCGTTAATTAGAACATAATTTAAGAATAAAAACATTGACCACTAGTATACATAATTTTGTATTTATTTTTTAAGTAATTCATATCTCTTTAAACAAAGTCCTTTTTTTTCCAGTTCATATTGAGTTATCAATGGACTTTTTTCTAATATTTTTGAATGTGATATAATTTCTATGAAAATGTTTCAAGTTCTAAGTAACCTGATATAGACAAAAGCGTTCAACAGAATTAATGCTTTATTGTTCTTCGAGGAAAACATTGCTACGTACTCCTCTAACTTCATATAAAATTCTCTTCGTGTTTTATAATAAAGAATAATCAATATCGATTGTTAAAAATTATATTTACTTGGCTAGTTTTTCAATAACAAAACGTAATAAAAAACATTCAAGTGACAGATCATTTGAAGTAATAATTGCTTGAAAAGTTGTCTAAAATGAATCATCAAAAACAAAACTAACTTATAAAATGTTGACAAAATATATTACTTGTGTAGAATTATTTCGTGATAAATCAATTAATAAATTTAAATTACTTTTACGTTGTTGTTGTACTGAACTAATCGTTTGATTAGCTTTTGATAAACTAGCAAAAATTTGTTCATTGGTTCGTGACTAAAGAGGTATAAATACAATGAGAAAAATCTTCTATTTATTTTACTTGTTCATTTTGAGTGACTGTAGGATTAGGCATTCGCATACTAGGCATTAACATATCAAGCTTTTAATAAAAAAAAAAAAAGAAGTTTTGTATTCTTAAAAAAAAGAAATAGAAAAACATTAATATTACTTGAGGTGGCGGTGAAGCAGATTGAGAAGTTTTTGGTTTTGTTGCAGCAGAAGTAGGTACTGATGTAACTTCAGTTGTTGATGATGTTTGTGTAGTGAATCCACCCGATGATGATGATGATGTAGAAGAAACTGTTGGTGGTGCTGAAATTCCTTGATGACTAGGCGAACGTGGTAAACGTGCTTTAGCACGAAAAATTCGATCATAATCAGCTTGATTATCAATCATAACACTATCAGCAACCGATGATTTTGATTCATCTGTATTAATAGTATTTGTTGGTTCTGGTTTAAGTCTAATAGATGAATTTTCTATGTAAGATGAAATTAATTAGAAAAATTCTATTACTTGACATGTTCATCTTTAACAGTCATTGCTTGATACAGACTTCGGCGACCGGACAGTGTAGTAGTTGCAATTGATGGCGCTTTGGGATCACTTGGAAAATAATCACGAACTGGTGATATACGTCGTTTTGTTTTTAAATTCTTTTAGAAAACTTTTTTTTTGAAAGATTGTTTTTAATTATTTAAAACTTACTGAAAGATAAACGGAGCCAATACAAACTTCATTTTGTAAAACAGATGCTCCAAACTAGAAACAAAAGCAAAAGAGATCTGTAATAATATGTATCGGTTTAAGAGTCTTCCTCAGCTTTTTTGTCCTTTTGGGTTTTCGAAGAGACTAAGATTGATGCGCATGAAATTTTAATACAGATAGAGCACCTGAAATAAGGAGATGCGTCTTCAAAGATAAAGACTTTGAAGAAGAATTTCCAGAGAACTATATCAGAACCACATACGATCCCCGTTTAACATTGTTCGATTGGGCTGAAAGCTATTTTATGGACATCCTATCGACAATATCTTCACAGTAGAATTATGAATAAGTCTCAATAAGACTAAGAAATGCTTACAACTACTCGTGTTCGTAGCCTACTCTTGCAGAGTTCTACGCGATGTAATGATATTTTTACTAAGGGCAAGGTACATTCAAAAAAAATCCAAAACAAACAGTTTCAAACTGAATTAATGTCTATACATATGTTTGATAGTCATTATATTGACCTGAAACTTTTAATGAAAACGAACATGTCTCTATTGAGATATTCAATTTTCAAGTGTAGACTCGATTACTGTGCTCATTTATGCTAAAATGACGGTATTTTTATATATTGATTATCTCGAGAAAAATATATTCGTTTTCATAGATACTTTCAGTATAATTTAATGACTATCAAATATATCTGCAGACATTATTTCAGCTCGAAAATCTTCGTTCTAAGTTTTCGAAAATTCCTCGCCTTCCGTAAGAATTTCATTACAATGGTCATAACTCTTCAGTAGTAGACTAAGGACGCGAATCGTTTTTAAAGTTTCTTATTCTTACCGAGACATAATCGTAGCCCTAATGCAAAACTAAACGAGATGCGACAATTGAATACATTTCTTCGAAAGAGGTAGTTTTTAGTTTTTTTAAATATCTGGCTTTCTTTATTTCATGAGAGAAATCTATATATTCGAATAAAAGAGTCAAAAACAAAAACGACCAATTTCACCTCGAGAAAATATACTTTCAAGTATCGGTCACCAAAATTTCAATATAATTGGACAAAATTAATCAGAGATTAAAAGTGGGCCTGATGTCAGCTTATAGAAAACTTAGTGTACAATTTTTTTGTCTCGAACATGTTTTCTTATTTTAGTTTCGTGCAGATTCGTTGCATGCTCTTGGAGAACCAGAAATGATTAAAAAAGAAGTGAAATATCATTAATAAAGACATACAAGTTGTTCTTTATGTATAGTCATGTCAAGAATATTTTTCCAACCCATTTGAACAGTGTCAAGTAATTGAACTGGTTCCCAATTATAAACACGTAACATATCATTTGATCCGGAAAGTATATAACTAGCATTTGTTGGTTCGAATGCTAAACATCTAAAAAATATAAACTATTTGGTAAAAACAAAAAAAAAACTTATTTTTATCATATCTCACCTAATTGCTGATGTTTCAATATCTGTTTCACAAATAAATTGAAGTTTTTCAAGATCCCAAAACTTAATTCGTCTAAAAAGATAAGTCTCAGTTATATTTATTACTCAATAATCAAATTATTTACCTATCAGCACCACCAGATGCAAGTAAAAGTTCTTTTGGATGATATTCAACCGCATATACAGGTCCTTGATGTTCTTGAAAAGCTTTTAATACTTTACCAGCTGTAACATCCCACATCTAATTTAAAAAAATAAATATTACTTCAACATAAATATATAATTCTTTTACTCGAATAGCTGTATCATCTGAAGCAGTAATTAAAAATCGGCCATCGGGAGAAAATTTTAATGCATTTATAGCTCCATTGTGTCCTTTATAGTTGAATATGAAACCTTTTCGTCTCGGATCCCAAAGCTAAAGTAAAATAACAAGAAAAAAAAAACCTTGAGAAATAAGATTTCATTTTAACAAACCTTTGCTGTACCATCAACAGCACCTGTTGCTAGAAAATTATTACTTGATGGGAAATATTCAATTGAACGAATACATGTTTTATGACCGCCAGGATGTATAACTATGAGTATACAAAAGTTTTCAGAGTTTATTTAAAATAAAATGCTTTATTTCACCTTTTTGACTTTCAAGATCACAAATTTTTACTGCACCAGAACGACTGCCTGATGCTAATAAATTTTCTTCATTTGAAAATCTCAATGCTGTTATCACACTTGTTTGACATCGTGATGTCTAAACAAACACTCAATCAACGAAAAAAAAATAAAATTAACATACAAGTAATGATGTTGGTTGACCAATCAAATAAATATGTATGGCATTATCATCCCTACCCGTTGCCAATAATTTACCAGAACGATGGCCGAATGTTACAGTTGTTACATTCGTACCTGATTCACCGACGGGAAAAGATGCTAGAAGATATAAACAAACAAAATTCAATGAAATCAAAACATAACATTGATAAAAAATACATACATCGTTTGACGTCGCAACCAGAAATGCTCATAATGAAATATTTCTTTTTATGATCAGGTATTTACCACCAGCAATACTACAAAGAGACAACTTGTAGAACAATTTTCTGTTGATTTCATTTCTTATTAAAGCCTAACATCAAATAGTCGAATTTTCTTAGGATTTATTTTACTATTAGACGAACAATTGTCATTCTTCATTGCTTAGTTGAAAAATTAGGAATCTTATCAATTTGTATTTTGTGAATTTCGATCAAAAAAAATATACGAGGATATTTTAAACAAAAGAAATAATCTTAAATTACATAACGCTAATGCTTCTCAACAGTTTTCTTTTTTATCAATAATATTCAAAAGCCCATGTGACTACGCTTAAAGACGTATTTATTCTCGATAATATTTACTGCACATATGATTCAGATCATGCATTCTGAAAAAAAACTTCTGTTGCGATGGGATAAATAGTGAAACAAAGAATGAGTTCGAGTACCAATTCAGTTGGTTAATTTTATATCGTAATCGACAATACTAAATAGGTGGCGCTATGTAACAATAGTTTTGATTTTTTAAACGCTTTATTTCTTAGAATTATATTTCAGATAGTGATTGTTTTAACTCTTGAAATTTCTTCAGTTAATAAAAACGACTTTTATTTATCAGTAATTGTCATTTAATTATATAAAATACTTCAGATTTACAATATTCAATATTTACTCTCATCGAAGACTGGAGAAATTGACTTAAGATTGTGTAATTACATTCAATTTTATTGTATTTCTCATTTGAACTTGTAGAAGAAGACATATGCAGCGTTCTTAGCTTGCATGAGAAAAACTTTAAATGACGATAATAATACTGATTGATTCATGAATTTTACTTATGATAAACTTAATATGACTTACTGACATTATCTTATGTAAAAGGAAAAAATCTGTTCAGCATCATTTTGTTGTAACTGCGTAAATCTATCTTTTAATGTAATATAAGCATCGTAGCGTTCACGCAATATCATAGTGTATGAATTGATAAATATTAGCCATCAAAAATCATAATATCTATTGCGTCTTTGTATTCTGAAAAGACGTATAAGATACTTGTATCGACTAATAAGCTGACGAAATTCTTTTTTTGTAAAATATTTATAGTAGTATGAAAAACAAACAAAAATTAACATGGATAGTATGAATGAAAAAAAAGATATTCAAGCATGACAAGTTGATTTCAGTGGACTTGAAACCGTGGAAATAGTCATAATTATCAGAAAAGAAGTCTTTAGTGGATATTTATTGTGTTGAAATAGTTCATGGCAGCATTCGTATGCAAGTTTGATTAGGTTGAATAGTTGTTTATCGTTCAATAGTCTTACTTATAATGATAATAGTAGAAACTAAATTAACCGTCAATAAATAGAAACATACGTAGTTGTACTTTTTTGTTTTAATAAATTCTGTTCTTATATGGTATCCATTGCACGAACCATAGTCACACATTCATTCAACCACGGATCAATGCTCAGACATATTCATAAATCAATGTTTGTAGACAAGTTGGGTTATATACTAATAATATTGAACTAAACAATCCAGTTTCATTGGATGCTTAAATTTCAATCAATTAAATAAATTTCTTTGACTTTATATAGACAACTATGAATTTCATCAGAAAAAAAAACAAGATAAAAGTGAAAAAATGGTCTTGGCATAGTGAATGATAATATATAATATGACCAAGAAGATCGGATTTAACCATAGTTTCATTGAATACTTGATTAATGTGAAGACATCGATCTAATGGCTTTAGTATTTTGATGGAGCATATTGTTTGAATGATAATTCAATAATAATTTTTATTTAGTTACTCGACAAAAAGGCTATATGAAATGGTTGTGATAAACATTGTTTCGAACAAAAGGTATACATTGACTACCGTATTGACAAGCCATATCTTGATCATCCTGACACAAACAATTATTGCATAGATATTAAAAGTCTAACTTCTTCATAAGGCAAACATATAAAGATCGAGTGCTAGCAGGAACACTGATATGTAACGAATCTACAGAACATCTACGTGTTGTATAAAATGTCTAGTAGACGAATCGAAAACTGGCTGTCGTTGCGACTAGAATTTACGTTTCAGCATAAACTACGCTCGTTTGAATTAGTCTTTTCCTCAATTTTCGTGTCGTCTTTTACATTGGATTGAGAAAGAAAGTCTTAATCTGATCATAAGACAATCTTTGATGACCAGTATCAGATAACTCTTGATGATCTATCTAAACTATCATCGTTAAGTGAGCCATACCCGACTATTTCCTTGGAATGCTTCGATGAAACTGTACTACATTTCATTCTTTTTTTTTTTATTCATATGAAATTGCAATTAACTGTTTTGCAATTATTTCATACACCAACTGCTAGCTTTTAGGGGAAACAATACGATAATATGACACATGATCTTCAAAAAAAGTCTACGTTTCATGCAACACAATAATCAACATGACGTTCATTATCACATTATTGGAAAAAATATACATTTTCGCATTTTCTTCATCCATCACTTTTCTTCATTGGTAGATATTTTCGATAGTAGGATCTATTCTTTTGTATTTTTGATACTTAACGAGAAATCGATTCCATTTTCGAATACAATATTGCTCGTTGTATATCGAACTAGTAGAACCTAGACATGGACGGGTCACCAGAGGAAATCAAGAGCCATGACCACATCAAAAAGAATACTTAGTAGCATGTAAAAGGTTGAAAGCCTTCTTTTTTTTTCTTTTATAATAATAAAATATTCCAATATACTGTCCCACCTCAATATATCACGTAGGCACGCCTAAGTCAATCATAGAAAAACAAACGAATTAGCATGCTTATTTCTTTTACACTTTTCTCAACAATGTTCATTGTTGAATGGATTGACAAATCAATTTTCGAATTTGCACTGATTTTAGGGTGTGAATGTTGGATGTCAATAAAATAGAGGCCTTGCTTTCATCAAACATTCATTAACTCACACCCACCACTCCGCATCCATCTATCAGAAACTATGATCACCACTTTATCATGATATTTACTTCTAAGACCAATATGATATAGTTATATACTGGGTGTTAGAAGAGTTTGTGAGAAAATTTTTCGGTGAGTAACACTAAAATAATTCAAACGATTTAAATATTATTTAAATAATAGTATAGTGTATTCTTTGAAGTTTTGTTTTGCATAATTGCAGAAAAATGTTTGAAAGCGAAAAGAAAAATGCATGTAAAATTTGGCAAAAAAACGTTAGACATACCCTCTTTCGATATACTGTTTAGTGATTTTTCGAAATCAGTATAGTAGTAAATAGATAACAATCAGAAAGACCTGAACAATTACGCAAGAAAAACATCGGCAAACTTCATGATGATTGAGACAGTATGGCAATATTGAGTGTGTGGATTTTTACAATAGGGTCTCTAATTTCATGATCAACAGTAAGTCGATTTATGATTAAATATCTTCCAATAAAGCTATAACAAGTGCAATATCTCCAATGGCTTCATAAAGAACATTGAAAAGATTGAACTGAAATAATATCGATTTGATGTCAATGTTAGGCTAAATCAACAACGAGAATAGTTTGTTTTCTTTTAGATGAAACATTTCTCCGTTTATATGGTTAATGGATTAATATAAAATGAAGATCTATGTGTATAAGACATATAAAAATTTGGTTGAATTCATAATAAGAACGGATAACCGAAATAAGCTAATTCGAAAATTAATTTTTTGTTTAATTTTTTTAAGATTTCGAAAATGATAGATTTATGTATTTGAATTGATGATTATCATTATGAACATTTGTCGTAAATGAAATTATACAGAATAAAACTTAAAGGAATTCACTATCATTTTATAAAACAAACAAATAAATCGCTTGAATTATATTAGAGATATTCATCTGAACTTTTCTCATGGATTTTTGCAATATCGCGTAGGTCCTAATATAGCTTTCGTTTCTAATTTTTCTTTTGCTGACATAAAGAAACTTACATCTTTAATATGTATTAACGATTTTTTGGCCAAGAATTTGATAATTTTCTGAAAAAGTGTTAAAAAAAAAGAAACTAAGCGAAAAAAATTTGGACCTTATTACGATCTAGCCTTAAATGTACTCTACAATTTATATATCACCCCGACATGTTACCAGGTAGCCTGATTTTGAAAACCGTCCCCAAATAAAGAATGCATTTGGCCAATGAATTGACTATAACTCGTGAATATTTTGGAGTTTTATGAAGATATTCTACTCATGATGTGCCCTAATCAGGTCTAATATTCTCTGCAGTTTTAGTTCAAATAGAATGAAAAAGGAAAAAATTTACTTCTGAAAGCGTTATTCTTAAGCTTTTTTAAAGACTAAACTAAATGAATATGAAGTTGCTTTCATGTAGAGACTTTTATGAAGAGTTTCTCGTTTGGACCATGTAGAACTATAATTTCCAAGAATTCCTTCATAGGATGAGAGAAAATCATAAAGTAAATTTTCGTCGCAATTGTGCTCATTCACAGGTATAGCAACCATCTAGAGGAGTAATACAAGATGACGAGTTTTACAAATCTGTTAGTAATGGCTTTGTCAGAAGTAGGCATGTTAATTAATTGGATCGTATCTATGTGATTTCTGTAAAATTTGGATAAAATTTCTCTAGGAACTTTGTATGAACATCAGCAATCTCAAACTAAAAAAGAGTCCGCAGTAGACAACACTTGGATTCAATTTCATGAATCGTTTTATTTTCCAAGAGTTTGGGTTTCATTACCAATATTCTCGAAAAATATGTTCGACTTTGTGTTCGACTCTATTTGAATAGAGCAAAATAAAATTTCGTGTACGAAATATGTCAAGACAAACCATAGACGTTAATTTGCCAAATGTAAACTGTTCTATGCTTCTTTCAGAAATCTTCCATGTTATAACTTTTTTTTTAACAATCTAACAAATGCGTTTAATAAGACTCATAGGTTGTGAAAAATAAAATGCTTCTATTTCTAATCTTTGTTTTTTCGTAAATAGATTTAATGTTAATAATTGTTTCAGATGAAATCAAAAGTTTGAAGACAAAGCATGGCACTCTACCTCCAGGTATCGATTTATTTATTTTTTTTTGACTTGTCAACATAGGTCTTTGCATTTGATATGAATGAGTAAAGGCAATTCCATCGCTGATTTCTTTTTTTCACTATATTTCTCATACCGTTTTAGGAAATACACCATTATCATTGCAGAATGTGAGACGAAAACAGAACCTATTCATTCAATGGACCAAATAATTATTCTTGAGAGTCAAGTACACGATCGTGATTACGTTACGTTAGATGCAGTTTATTTATTTTCATGCAAGTTTTTGTTATAAATGCAGCATTTAAACAAAATTAAGAATTCCATACCAACGAAGAAATATTGAGTGCATATAAGAGAGCAATCAATCTTATTCAACATGATGAAAACACGATCAGATGATGTGTTGATTTCTTTAGTTCAAAATTCAAATCAATTGCATAATGTACATGTCATCGAAATATATTTTAAAATCACACGAAAACAAAATCCAACGTCACGTTAATCTTTATCTCATAGACAAGTATCAATGAAAGCAGCATAGTTAATCAATATAGTTCTTTTTTAGCTGACTTTTCACAGTGATTATGCTGATTCCCTGTATCATTCCAAATCAAAGTTTAATACCCATGTAGAAGTTTTTACTCAAAAAAGTAACTATTAAATACTTTCAATAGTAGGTTTTAAGCAGAACAAAGTACTTATAAGTGAACCTTTTTAAGTACTTTTCATACTTTTGACTAAAAATTACTATTAAGTACTTTTGAAAGTCGGAAAAGTATGAGAAAGCACTATAGAAAGTGAAAAAAATATCAGAAAGTACTATAAAAAGTGAAAAATAGTAAGAAAAGTTACTTTATTTTACTTTATTACTATTAAAAGTGATAAAAAGTGACTTTTGGTTCACTTTTTTTTTACATGGGTATCTTCACAGAAATTTTATTGTCATCTATTCCTTAGTAAATTATTCAATTCTATATTATTAAGGAAGAAAACTTGTCTCATTAAACTTCACAATATATAGACAAGTATTATTTGTTTTATCCGCCTAATAGCTAATCATAGAGATTAAAGTAGAACCTGAATATTTTCAAAAGCTAATAACATCATATTGTTGAGAACACTTTGCGGTGTCAGGAAAAGAATTTCGTTTTATCTTTTCTTTATGTATGCTAGAAAATTATGAACTAAATCAATTTAACGCGTCTGTATAAAAATTTTTTGTTGATTTTGTAGAATCAAAGAAAACGATGGAAAAAAGCTAAAGAGCGAGTAAAATTGAATAGTCAAACGATTCTGGTCATACAAAATTAGAGCTTTGTTCTCATCTAATTTTCATCTACTTAATGACTATAGGAAGATCACGGAGATAACCTCAAAAATTAATCAATTCTGACGTGAATCTGTTAGTAAAAAAAGGTTCTCATTTTATGTTACATCAAATTGGCAGAGAATTTTCTCAAGTTGCTCAATGTACTTTGATATCTTTGTACGAAGTAGCTAGTAGATCGCTCTTTTTTGCTTGTTATTCGTTTCTGTTAAGCAAAACAACTCAACACGAGTATTGGATTGATAGTGATTGAGCCGCTTTTAGAGTTGCACAAAAGAACGAAACATTACGGGAACTATAGATTATAAACGTAATTATTCAGAGAAAACCTTTCCAAAACTAATGAAAAAATATAGATAACCTATGATATGGCATACAAATTCGAGCAATCGCTAAGAGCCACTATACTCTCGTTTCAAATATAACCGATAACCGATAGAAAATTGAAAGTATGTTACATTAGTAAGATGTGGGTGGAAAGAAAACACACACGTATAATTACAGTTGCACTCACTCACAGCCACACCCAGCTCCTAGTGCTGTCAAATAATTGACAGCTTCTTTATTGCAAGCACATGTGGCACAATAGAATGCAGTATGTCTCGTCTGTGGATCTTGTGCATTTATATCTTGTAGTATAGCATTGTTTTAAACGAGTCTTTAATTCTTTTGTAAGTTCAGGTTCAGCAGGTAATTGTTGTGATGTATATTCTTCTAAAGGTACATCTGTTATCCATTCTCTATCTTGATCATTTTTTTTTACATCTATCATGATTAGATTATATTTCATAAGAACGAAAAAGTTCTCAAAACACCTCAGCGTCAGTTTTATGATTTCCTAGGCTTTGAAATCGATAGTATTAATATTGAAGAATTCGTGTCCGATGTGCTAGACGTAATTCATAATCTGTATCACTTTTTTTAATCCAAGTATTTCGTATGAAGTTGACGTAAACACTGCCATCCTTTTTTATTCTTAAATGCAAACTGTCTCTCACAAAAAAGAAGAGTTCTGCTTATCAAAAAAAAACAAAATACTCTGACGAATACTTCTTTATCTTTCTTTATTCAACTTTTTTCTATCGTATTCTCCTACTTCTCTGAGGTTTTTACGATCATGATTTATAGTCAGCATCTTTATGGGAAAGATACAAAAACATTATAATTATTCTGGCAATAAAGTCTAGATTTCACAATTGATACACATTTCCCCACTTATCACTTTTTTATTCTAGAAACTTTTCTTTCTCATGTAAGGTAACATAGGTGTAAAACAAATAATAGTCCTTATAGATAATACTGAAGAATTGAATTTTTTCTATTTATCTAGCCATATCCCTTTTAGGCTTATCTCTTTTCAGTTTTTGTTTATTAATTCAAGTATCTACAAAAAGAAATTTCGAAAATCTACGTTTGAACGCGTTCTATTATGAATTCGCATGTTTTCCTTGGACTTGAAGCGCATTTTTCTCTGATAAAAGTCTTTTTCTTTTTGTTTATTCGTGATAATTATTTTATCATATTTACGTCATTTTGTTAAACATTTCTTAGTAACTTCTTCTCTGAATACTGTAAAGATTTTGAAAAACATATATCGTAGTCTGTTGTTCAAAGATCGAAGTACAGTCAACATACAAAGAAATTTTCTACTGATTTATGACTCATCATTTGACTATGTCAACTATATTATGAACGACAACATGCTTGCAAACCGTATTTTTGATGGAGACTGTCATGACGAGTCCGTTTCCAGAAATATAATGTTCTTTAAAAAAATTTTCGTTTGTAGAGCTGGGTAGAGCTCGTTGCACAGATCATTGTGATAAAAGAATATTCAAGTTTACTCAGAAAATCACGGTGCTAGAATCAAAAGACTCAAAAACTTTGGCTATTTTTAACTGCTGCTAAATAGTAGTTAATGTTATTGAGTATTTTGACTCTAGCACCAGGATTTATTGAGCAGAATTGAATGTTCTTTTACCAAAATAATCAAAAGCATGAGCTCTGCAAATTTCTACAAACAAAAAATCTTGTGAAAACCTTGTGCTTTATGCATATTGATAAGGTACAGAAGTCTCCATCAAAACTACGATTCGCAAGCATTTTGTCGTTGGTAGATGCTTCGACTTTAGCAATAGTGACTATCATATGTATTTTTCGAAGTCTTTTGGATTTCCAGTGAAATAGTTACTGACAAGTGTTCGATAGAATGATGTGAATAAACAGATAGCAAATGCTTTTTACACAAAATAAAAACGAAAATATGGCTCTTGCTAACTTGCTGACATTTAAATCAGACTAATTTATATAATCATGCCTGCAAAAAGAAAATAAGTGGCAATGGGATTCAATAATTCAAACATGGTTCTAAAACATAAATATATGTATATTCTCTTGTTTTGGTGCTTCATTTTGTTAGATCTTCATCTGGAAATATATATTATGATATTTCTATTCATAAATTCACATTGCCATATGATATATTTTCATGAGATAAGTTTTCTATTAAGTCGTTTTTTCTCTCTATAATAGTAATGCATCAGCATTTTGTTAGGGTAACCAGCAACACTTCTGAGATATAGGTGAATGTATCGTTGATCTATATGGTTGCCATATGTCAGATGGATAACTTTGAAAGCTGTAAAAAAACAGTTGAGATTCAGCCAAAGGAACTATTTAATTTACAAGTAGAATATGCAAAGATTCTGCTAAACATATTTATTCAATGAAAATACTGGGCGTGTCTCTTTGTCAATTAGAGATAAGAGTCATAAAAAGAAAAGACAAGTAGATGAATATTTTAGTAATGCACCATTTTGGTTGTTAAAGGGACAGAACAGGGTAAGAGATATAAAGAAACATCCAGAAGGGGCAATAAAAATGAAAGACGACTGTTATCAGTATAACTCGTAAGTTGTTTTTGAAGAGAGAGAGAAAAATATGCATGTTACAGATCACTATTTGCCGAATGCATATGCTATAAAAATACTTGAGCTATAGATATGCATCGACCTCGCGAAACGGAGGCCCGAAACACTTTGAGAGCGGTGATGGCGTGGTCGCATCGCACTTGCCTCGTTTTTGATATGGCTATCGCATGATTACAAGGGTGCGAGTCTGAATCTTGTCTCAACTCATACATTCACACTCAAACTTTTGTTAGCATTTCTCAGTTCAGACTTCTGACTGATCTTGCTATTTTCTTGCCAAAATCCTCGTTTAACATATTTGTAACCCCTAACAGAATTATAATAAGAAGATCGAGATGAGATCTTACCGTAAACCTAATAAAACCGCAGCGGCATTCTCTCGGCTATTCCTGTAAGAATTCTTGTAAAGGCCGACGATGAAACCTTGTAGGGGCCTGTGTTCATCTCTATTCAGAAAAGAATTTGAGCATGAACTTGAACAAATCCTTAAAATGATCATGTTTAGCAATGAGAAGCTCAGTAACTAAGAATTACTAAGGTTCGAGACAATACTGAGTAAAGCTTAACAAGACTGTTGAGACATAGGATCCTGACAAATCCTCGGAGGTTTTCTTGAGAAAGGAGCAGAATTTACAATAGAGAAACGATATTGTAAATAGAAATAGAACAATGCACATTTTTGTTTGAAAATGCTGAGTCTTACTCAATTAGACACTTCTGATATCGATCTTTCTAATTGTGAAAACCGCAGGTCTGATTGTTTTTTTGATACACAATACTAGAGTTCATTAAATATTCATATTTACTTTCTCTTGTCCTTGAATAGATTGTTCGTTGTTTTTTGAATCTCTTTGAGTTATTTTCACTGTTTTATCCAGCGTGTAGGTGCTCCTCCGAAGATTAAGTTGACTCTCGCAGAGTTTGTAATACTTGTATCACGTACCATATGTCTCTATCCTCAAACATACGTGGTTACTCTGCAGAAGTTCCGAGTCACCCTTTCGGAAGAGAAAATCTTTTGGCCGATTTAATTTTTTAGCATTACAACGAATCCTAAACTGCGATTGATTAACACTACCTAACTGTTGTAATCCTTAATTTTATATAACATAAATTCTTTGTTTTACTTTCATTGATGAAATAATATTTATATGCATCTAATCATTCAAATACTATTTTTTTTCCTCGATCAAAACAAAATTGTTGACCATTGTATTAAACAGCAAAAAATGAAAAAAGAAAAGAAAAAAGATGAACACTTTGCTAGCAATACAATAGCCTGAAACACGTAATTCGATGATGATAATAAACAAAGTATAAATAATATGAATAATCACCGTAGAAAAGAAAGTAAAAAGAAAAAAACAATGTACAAAGAAAAGAAAAAGAAGACCTCGCCAGTGAACAATATTAGAATGAAAAAAAGCCCAAACCAATATGTAATATCATCACAGTTTACAAAGGAGGAATCTGACCTGGCGAGCAATAAAAGAAAAAAACAAAGTCAAAATGAATGACTAGTTAATTATAAATACAAGAGATTCAAATAATTCTTATTGTTTTAAATATCATGAAATTGAATTAATCGTTCTTTTAATGCATCGCCTATTGGTAAATGATTTATACTATCAATAAGTGGTTTTTGTAAATGTTGATAAAGATATTTGCTTGATATATATCGAAGTGAACATACAGATTTTTTTGATTTTTCATTTGAAAGAAAACTTTTATATAAATCTATTGATAAACGTTTGATTGGTATTTGTAGAAGCATATCTTTTGTTTTATTAATCATTGCTGATGAATGTAACATTGAGAAAAGATCGATAAATGGTAATAATAAACAATAATTACTTATTTTTATTTGTAAACATAAATAAACAATAGGTAATTGTAATTGATCATTATTAATAACATCAAAAGTTGTATGATTAATAAATATAAGTATTAATTCATATATTGAATGTATTTGTAAACATGTTTGATGTATTGGTAGTAAATTAAGTAAAATAAAAAATAAGTTTTGTAAAGAAAGATCACTATCATTCAATGTTAATGATGGTTTACGCGGCAAATTTGTTGTTGGTGATGATTGCAATAATAACGTATTCTCATTTGATAAACTTAAACGGCGAATAATAATTGCTAAAAATTGTTGCATAAATAAATCTTTCCCAATAAGACTTGAACATAAGAAATTTGGATTTGTTATCCATAATTGAAATAAATGCGTTAACGTATTTTTATTTATTTTTAATGGTTGACATTCATATTGTAAAAGGACATGAACGATTGAAAGTATATCTGATAGATCATCATTGTTTATATGTATAAAATAAAGAAGTTGTATAAAACGTTCAATATTACATTTAAAAGAAAATAAACGATTTTTTGTTTGATTTAATGAAGAAATTAACATAATTATTAAACGTTTAAGATATTTCATATCAAAAATAGTTGTTATTATTGATGTTAAACGTTTAGCAAGATCAAGTAAAGTTGATAAAAGACAATCAAGACTATTTCGATATGAACCAGCAGATATATCAATACGAGCTCCATGTTTGATTAAGGTTTCAATTAGAATTAAATATGATTTACGCCATTTTTCAACGATCTCTGGGTCATATATTGGTAGTAATGTTTTCATTGATTCAGTATTTATACATACTAAAATGAAAAAGATTCATTTTATTATTTATATACTTACTAAATTTATTAGTTCATGCAACAGATAAAACAAAACAATTATAGGGCACACAGAAAAATCGAAGAAAACTTACTAATTACCTTAGAAAAATAGCTTAAGATGTTTTAAAACATAAATATTTATTTGAATACGAGTGTCATCTATGAGTCGATTACATTATGATTCTATTAACATTTATTTTATCATGATATGTAATGAAAGTAAACGATTAGTTAATTAACGATTCTCAATTTTCTTGTCTAGATTCCCGATGTTAAAATCTTGTGAACTGTATTATTTTTTCTAGAAAAAAAAAAAGATTTTACTCACAATTGTTTGATGATGACTGAAGACTTCGGGGAAAGAAGATCATTTTAAGAAAATGTTCATTACATAAAAGAACTTGAATCATACAATGATTTGATAAATTTGGCCTAAATTTTTCAAATAATATATAGATATTATAACTTAAAATCTAAACATTATTTTACTAACCTATTAATAAATTCTTTCAGACCACATGTCATATAACGTTCAACCATTTTAATCATTTCTGTTGGTTGATATTTCAATGGATTTTGTCCAAGTAATGAATGAACTAATGTATTATTTTCTCTATCACATAAGCTTGTTGTTACTCTATCAAAATAAGCACAATTTGATGATAAGAGTACATTATAAATTTTATCTGATTTAATATTTGATAACAATTCATAGGTCTGTAATTGTATATCTGAACTATTAACAGCTGTATAAAAATGATCATTAAATTCATTACAATGTTTTTCAAGAAAATATTCTAATATAGTTTCAGCTTCATGTTCAATCATTTGATGTAATAAACGTAAAAGATGAGCTGTATGTTTTGTTGAATTTGATATATTTGATAAAAGAGATGATGTTGAACGAAAACGTTTCGATGGTTGATCAATAATATGATCATAAACATTAGTTGGTAATGAACGACGATGCATTACATAATTATTGTTAGATAATTTATTTAATTGTTGTTGACTTTTGGTACGATGTATTACTTCATTTCGTCTTGTAGGATGATTAAATTGTTCAGTTTGTGTTATATATAAATTTTGTATGTTCTCTTCAATATGTATTTCAAGTAATTTTTCTCGATCAACAGTTGCTATCTGAGGTTGGGATTTAACTCTAACAGAACTTCCATCAACTGTATAATAACCGCCATCAGTAGTTGCTATAGGTGCACATATTTCTTCTTCATGTATTCGCTCGACTTGATTACCTTTTTCTGATAATGTCTAAATATATATCATTAGAACATATGTTATATAATGATATAAACATTGTTAGATAAAAGTTTACATATGTATAGAAATTTTTTCGTAACAGACAGCACTTATAATAAAAATATTTCAAAACTCATTATATTTATATATATTTTCCTACTTAAAGCAACAAAAAAAAACCTCAAATGTAATAACGTTCATGTAGACTGTTGTATCATCTGAACAAAAGATACGATTAATTCTATTGAAATCTGTGCAAACTAATTTCATTGATAAAGAGCTTTTATAAAAAATATATTTTAACAAATCTTTACATTTAATATGAATTTATGTTATTCTTTGTTACGAAGGCAACAAAGGAATTGATTTTACTTATCGAAAATCGAGATGCAGGGAGTTATTAACTAATCCTATAATCCAAACGAATAATCTCTTTATTCATCAAATATGTTTAAAGCAATGAAGTTAAAATATTTGACGTGTCAAAAAAAAACTCTGAATACCTTTCAGTAAGTATTTTTATTGCTTTCTTTGATTTATACAAGTGCTTTTTTTTATTGAAAGAATGAAAAAAAAGGAACTGACCTGTATCCCATCATATTGATTAACAGCAGCCAATTCACCATCAAAAGGTTCACAAAAACTAAAAAAATGTCCATGCTCAGTATAATCTGACAGATCATCATTAGTGATTATATTTTGTTTTTGTTGTTGCTGTTGTTGTTCCATAGATTCTTCAGCATCAATTGGTATTATATCTTCTACATAATTTTCCATTTTTAATTTATCACGAAATAAATCAAAATCTATCTCAGATAGTTTCATATTCGAATCATTACTTGTTTGTATCATATGTACAAAAGATGATGATGTTGATGAATCGGATATTGATGGTGAACGTATTTTTTCACCCATTAATAAATGAAACATTGCTAAATCATCAAATTTAAGAACAATATCAAGAGAATTTATATTATTTCGATGCTTAAGTAAATCAATTAATTTTAAATAATATTCTTTATTAATCTGCTGAGATAAATACTGTAATGTTGTTGGTGATAATAGTGTTGTTTCAGATGGATTTGTACCATGACTAAGTAATATTTGTATCATATCCATACGGCATAAACAACAAGCTAATGCAAGTGGTGAATCATAACCTGACAAACATGTTCGAGTTGGATTACATCCATATTCTAATAGAACAGTAAGTGCTTGTGTATAATTGTTCAATATACACCATTGTATCAAATTATAATTCTTCGTACTACATACAAGTAATAAATCTTTACCTGGTGGTAAACAATTAAGTTCATGTATGAGAATTAATTCATCTTCTGGTTTTGTAACTAAAAAAGAATTTCAATCATTAAGCAAAGAATAATTATGACAATATAAATAAGAAAAAACCTTTTATGAACAATTCTTGTATACATTTAACTTCTTCTTCAAGTAAATCTCGACCTAATAACCAATAACAAAAACTCGTACCAACGTCGAATAATGATAGTAATGAATTGACAGCTCCTTTCATCCTAATAGCTTCTGAAGAGAAAATAAATGAATCATAAAAGTAATTAGAGCATAATTCAATACGAAAAATGTAGGTCATAAAATGCTCTTTACCAGAAAACCTTTTTATCTATACTTAAGAAATATTCTTAACTAGTAAATATAAACATGCTTACCTATTCTTTTTACCATTTGCTTGAATTTCACAATTTATTCTATGACTTGAAGCAAAGAAAAAGGTAGAGCAACACAACAGAGGGATATTGATAATCAAGTCATACCACACGTTCCAAAGTTCACGTGAAAATCAAGCACACAAAGAGCACACACTCTTTCTGTCTGTGCAAGTATGTACATACACACGAATGTCATCGTATAATATCGACCAACCACGCGCTGAGAGTATGGGCTGTCTCTTATTCTGTGTTGTGGCTTACACTCGTTTACTCTTTCGCTTTTCTATTTTTCTCCGTCCGTTTGACCCGTTATTTGAATAGTGAAGAAAAGAAGGTAATGATGATGATGAAGAATGGCGAGAAAAACAGCTGATTTAAAAAACAATACCTAATAATTCTAAGCCACACCTATTAAATATCTATACGTATAGCAGAATGAAAATATCAAATGAAGGATGTATGTCTCCTTTTTTCGTTTCACTTATATATTTTGTTTACAAAGGTCGAACGTTATCATTAATATTGAAGCTGTATGATAACAAGTAGAAAATGAAACAACGACATAGTTGGTAATTTGAAATAGAGACTATTCATTTTTTTTCTATTACCCCACTTCATTTAGATAAGAAAGGAAAACAAGATGAATTATTCATTTTAGAAAAGGCATATATTTCATCATAACTACTTCTCCTTGAGTATTTTTGGTATTGCCTGCTCTATTCAACCTTGATTGTTGTTTTTATAATTTTTGGACGCAATAACGTTGTGTTCTGTTTCTTCGATATTTTTCTTTTAAGAGAAAAGTACAAAGATTACTATTACAGCTATTGTAATTTATAAAGCATTTTTTTATCAATAGCAATAGGTAATAATTTAAATGATGAACCTTTTCATCTAATTACGTCTGATGCATTCGTTTCTAAGGTAGAATAACCAATATAGTTAAATAACATGTTTATCATGATAAGCATTCTAACAAATGTATTATTTGCAAAAATAGATAAAAGAAATGTATGTTGCTGTTTTAATATACTGATCGTGAGAGAATTAATACATATATCATGTATATAATAGAAGTACGTGTATCTGACGAAAAAAAACGTCATCATAAATATCATTTAACTCAACTGCATCTAATATCATATTCCTTAGAGAATTTATCTTATTAATCATCGATGATAAAGATGAATAAAGTTATAACGATCTTCACATTATGATTAGAAGTGAAAGAATTCCTTCATCAATAAAAGATATACAAATGCAATACTTTTTTGTTTTACATGACTACATGAATCGTTTTGATAATGAATCGAAACATGAATCCGGATGTATTTATTTTTCTTTGTTACTAAACTGTGCATGAAGCGAAAGAAACACATCTTTAAATGATTTCAATAGATTAATTCCAACAATTTTGAAGAAATATAAAAGAAAACCATATTATTTCATCGCACCGTAACTAATATGATTATGAAGAAGTTTATGCATGACAAAATAAAAGAATGAATTGATGCTTATGCGAATTATTGCATTCATATGTGAAATCAGTTGTTTGTTCCTATTGTGTGCTAATACAAGATGAAAACTAATATGTCTGGGTAAATATTCAATGTTCAATCAGTTTACTGTGACGTTGAATAATAAAAAAAGAAGTAACTCTTCTTTGTTATTGGCATATTTTATTTAGCTTTTTCTTCTTCGTTCAATAAAGCGTTACGAATAAGCGCAGGATGACTATTAAGGTGAAACATAAGGAATCGGTTTCTACAGAAAAACATCGAAAATTGATGAGACTAGGCAGAATATTTCAGATCGGAAAATTTCCGAATTTTACCAAGAATTTCCGAACGACTTTTTGTTTTTTTTTGTGACAAAAAAAAATAGTCGAAGAACTTGAAAACTTTTTAGTTCATCTGCTGTAATGAAGTCCGCTTATTTCGAAAGTCTTGAATCATCGATTTGAATGATTGAATCTGCTCAAGTCCAAGAGTAAAATACTGGTAGAATGTAATAGAATACCATAGTTGCTAGCGACAGTCTGAAGAAAAACTGACTATACTATCTATTAGTTTATTAAAATCAAATGATTTCATAGCCGAATGTTGTCAAATTCCACTACTGTATTTCATTGAATGTTTGTGACATCTTGACCGCCGAATCTGCTGTTGATATTATCAACAGGATTCCCATGGGAGTTTTAGCAACATCTCAATCACAAACAGTATGAACGAATGATTCTGAAATTTTTAAACTGTATTCGTTCTCATAGTAATGCTTGTCCAATGGTAAAATCAATTTGGAACTTTTGAGAAATTTTTTATACATTCAGCTTTCTTGAACCAAGAACCTTTCGTGAAACTTGATAACTACTAATTACTTACGCACAATAGATCCGATCCAAGTGAAAAAAATTTGAAGTAGAACATTATATCTTGAATATCTATCTAAGGTCTAGTAACCTTTATGAGTTCTTGCTCAATTTTGTTTGACTCTATGTGTCTGAACTGAAATACCAAAATGCAAAAGTGTACGTCGACGTAGTAATAATGCTGGAGGCCTCAAAAAAAAAATTAAAGAAAGACTTCGAACATTTGAGCGAAAAGGATTTGAATGTGAATAAGCCAGCGAAACTGTGTAGACTTCTGTTAAAACTTCGTCAAAATCCAATATATTAATACTCTTATGAGAGAAGATTATGAAATCCCGTTGTATGTATGTCAGAATCTGACTGTTGGATACGTTGTAATCCACAGTTTCATCGAATTTCGTGCATTGATCGAGTTTCGCATGATTTGACCTAATTCTTCTATCTGACAACAAATCTTTCTGTTTATATATGGATATCTCAAGATTAGTTCAAATGCGATATCGTTGATTCACAAAAATGCTATTATGACAATGTTTTACTGTAGATGATAACATGAAAATAAACCTGATTTTGTAAATAGAACGTCTGTTCATTTAAAATAAATGACATGTCACAACAAAAAAAATCACAAATGCATTAATAGACATAGTTTTTTTTTTGTTTGGATGCAATCGATTAGAATTATATTAGTAGTCAAGCAATATATTAACTCATGATGAAGTTTATTGCAAACATAGCATGTTCATGAAAATGAATAATTGTAAACTAAATCCATTGACTTTAGAAACATGAATAACTATTGACAATGATACAGCATACTGTTTGTTTTATTATTATATGTATGACTAAAGAATATATCACTCAGCATGATAGACATTAAATGTTACAAACTAGGTCATGATGCCCACCGCTAATTACTTTCTAGGAACGATGTTTCTATTACTCGGTTTTTGCAAGTTTCATTATGATCGAATATGCAATAAAAAACAAAATTCTTTTACAATTTTTATTAAATAACTAATAATCTTTCAGACATATAAAAAGTCATTTTGTCTTTCATTGCTTGAAAATCGCTACTCAAAGAAAACCAATAAAGAATAGAAGTTATTAATTATATTGCTATCTTATATTCAAAGTTCAAAATTGAATCGCTATCATCAACGTTAAAGTCATGATTTACTTTTATATAAAGGAGAATATTACAGCATAAATGAAACTTAAGAAGCATGACATCGAAATTTTGCATATTTTTTGATTCTATAAATGTGGAAAATTTTTGTTTTATCATAATAGTGTTTTATCATAATAGTGTTTTATCATAATAGTATTTTATCAATAGTTCTTGGTATTTCATCGGTATTTCAACTTAGTTTTGTCGCAGACTTGTATTTTAAACGTACAACCGTACTATATAGTCTCCTTGAAGATAAGTTTGATATTTAGAAAAACAACAAAAAATCAGATTACTTTCAATCTTGCTAGAAATTATTTTGAAATTTTTTTTTGCAATTTAACAATCTATTCAAGACATTTGATTTCGGCTTACTTTTTTATTTAATATTTACAATGATTTGCAATAGTTAATATTTATGTCATGCCTCATCTATCATCGAATAAAACTTTATTATTCGCTCTATTTTTAGTCTAATCTCATATCATAATTTATCTATATTAGTGTTGTCAGATAATAGACATATTTTTCGATTTGTTTTTTTTTCATTCAAACCACAATAGATGATTGTAGTACATAAAATTTCATTGGAATATCTGAAAGAAGCTTGCAAATATATCTGGATGATTTCACCTTTCATAAAATCAGTAACAAACGTATAACAAACAAAAATAACGACTAAGCAGTTCTTTCATATGACATTCTTTCGTGTATTTTTTTTTCTCATAAATTTTCTCATGCATGTATAGTTCGTAATAAAATGGGTATCTGAACTATATTAGACATTAAGATCTACAATAAGATGTTTTACGGAGTTATTTGGGTAATCTATATAACTAATCAATCTTTTGAAAGAACTATTTGTCATCGTTACTGTCGATATGATTTATGTATTCTTTTTTTATATTCTACTAATCATTGCTCAATATCTTTTCAATTCATATATGATTTATCGTCCTTGAATTTTTTTTCTATCTCAATTCGTGTTGATAATGTCTGTTAATAAGTATGTTATATGGGAATATTCTTTTTCATCAATCGTCATCAGTCTTTATCTGGTTCTTTTAATAACTCTTCCTTTTCATGAGCTAGACAAACAACTTTTTTTTCCAGTCAGTAATAATAACAGCTGGCTAACTCTTATGTATATGCAAACGATCCAAAGCAAGAAAGAAACAAATTACCACAGCTATAACTGTTGTAGCCTATTTCGCTCATCAATGCTTGTGCTATCGCATTTAGGGAGAAAAATACCACTCGTAAGCGGCAATATACTATCTTGATGGTAAAACAATTCCTATATAACCTCTCCCTTGTCCGTTCTTGCGGCAATACTAGAAAACAGAGAGACCACTCGCACTTCATTTGTTTGTGTACTAACGCGTCGCATCTAAGAAAAGACATATTCATCGAGCGAGAAAACCGACATATTCCTTTCTTTCTTTTTTTTTCTTGCTAAGAAAAATGTAGTTGTCTATGACGTATAACTTTGGGAACGGTATGAAAATAATAAATAAAGATTGTTAAAGTATAGGGATTTTTTATCGCATATTTAAGAATTGAAATTAATCATTGACCGATCGATTCATAGAAGTCATGAATGATTCAGTAAGAAGATTTGCGCAGAAAAAGACTGTGTGTGTATGAAAGAGAGAGAGAGACAGAGAGAGAGAAAATATATATGAATAATATTCGACTGTTGTGTATTGTATGTTCTCTCTTTCTCTAATGACAGTAAAATGATTAACAATCTTTTTGTATAAGCAATATTTTCTGTTGTTCTAAAGAGTCGAGAGCAGAATAGAACGGAAAGCCCTAATAATTCTTCCAGAATATTCTGGACGGTGTGCAAAAGTATCCAGACAAGGATTATCCTCTTATATTTCTATTGTATGTATGACGAGCGTCGCATTAGGAATGAATATTCTCATATACAGATATATTCATATATATATATATATATATATATATATATGTATATGTATATACATTGTCCTATTTATCTATTGATTTTAGATTCCTTTCATTCCTATCTACTTTCTCTTTGTCTGTATAAGTAAGCAAGAAGTCAATTCTAACAATGCCTCGTGACAATATTCCGAAAACACAATTGAAGAAACTTCAACAATTCTTCAACAAAACACTTGGTAAGAACAACTAGAATTTATTTCATTTAGGATAATTCATTTTGTTCTCTTTTGTCTTCTATCATCAGATACAAACAATGATGGTCTTGTTAACTGGACCGATTTCGAGGCTGCCATTGAGGTTTGTTATATTGATTAAATGATAAACTAATGTATTAGTTTCTTTGGTTTCTCACAAATAGTCAATTGTTTCGGCCGAAGATGCCGCAAAAAATGCACGATTAAAAATCTTACGTAAACGTACCGAACAACATTTTCAAAAATATTTTTGGGATTTATGTGCTATCGGTGATGCTAACAATGATGGAAATATCGATTTAGGTATAAAGATTTTTTTTTCTTTAGATTCTAATTTAAGCCTTTATTTTATTTCAAAGACGAATGGCTTGATGTCATGAATGATATTATTGGTGGTTTAAAGGAAAAAAATGAATTTCCTGAATGGTATGAAGGATTACATAAGGCTTTATTTCGTGCCAACGAATTTTTAGGTAATAATTATAAAATTCTATTATTTATCATTTTGATAATCTTGGCCTATTTGATGAATAGATGAACGAGCTGTATCAAGATCTGAATTCGCTAATATGCTCCTTTCATGGGATATTGATGAAGCCAATGCTTCAAAAGCTTATGATTTCATTACTGATCATGGCAAAAAGAAAATGGATTGTAAGTGAATTTCGATCGAAAAGAAAAACACGTCATAACATTCAATTTTATTTTTTTTTAGACAATCTCTTTTCGGAATTTATGAAGAAATTCTTTCTCAATGACACACCCAAACATCCAATAAATCTTGGCCTTGACTAAATAACACAATGGACGTTTTTGTTCTTATTTTTTTTATCCTGTCATTTTCACTTCTGCACCTAAAAAAGAACCTTTTAAATTATGATAATTATTCACCAATACTTAAATATGTTTGTCTTTAAATAAATACATGCACTTTTTTTTCTCTTTATCAATACACACATCAAGTGTCAAATATATATTTATTTATTTATTTATTTATTTATTTGAGATCAGACAAGAAAAATAGTGAGAAGATAACGGAAGAACAATACTGTATAAAAAAGAATGAATATACATTTGGATTATTTTAAAGTAATATTGACTAACGTGGACCACCATTGAGTTGTTTCGAAGATTTAGAAAGTTGTTGCTGAAGTGTTGATTCATAACGATTACGCATTTCTGAAAGACGCGTCCAATATTGTAACTCTAAACTATTGTGCATTTCTTGAACTTGTTGCGCTATATAAATAAAAAAACGAATCATTTTTGCTCGACTCTATTTTTTCTTTGATCTTCTTACTTGTTATTGTACGTAATTCATTCATTGACATACGATATGTACGACGAGTTTCTTCTAATTCTTTTTCATATTTGACTCGATTTGATTCAAGTGCTGTTTCAATTTTAACAGTAAAATCAGTTAGCAACTGTTGAAACTATACACAAAATAAAAATAAAAGAATTCATTTTCTCTAACAAGTAATGTAAATATCTATTTACTTTATCATTAAAGTTTTTGATAATCATTTGTATTTCACCTGGTGTTTGATGACTAGAAGATAAAAGATAAGATAAAATTCTCATTGAAATATTATACTTACTCTTCCATTGAAGGTCGAATAGGATGATTATTAAATAGTGGCATCTAAATAACAAGGAAAAACAAAGGTTTCCATTATAAAAATAAAATAATTTATTCTATAAAAAAACAACATTTTCAGATGTACTATGAAAATATAATGAAGCAGTTGTAGTTGATTAACAGAGAAGGTCAGAGAATTTATGTCTTAAAACCTGGTATGGAACATTAAAAAAATTTCGATTCTGGTCTCGTGTATGATATGATACTGGTATTAGATCCAGCAATTATTGAGAACTCGATGTTTCAAAATATTTTTACTTTTTTCAAACTGCTAATTTACATAAAGCATAGGAGAGAAAATCTGAGCAATTTATTGTACTTGAGAACATATTCCAGAAGTGGAAACACGATATTATTTTACTATAAGAATTCGTTTTTAATAAAAACTCATTTTACAAATGATGATGAGCTATATGACGAAGAAACCGAATACATAAAGAAAAAAATAATTTATGAAAAAGATGAATATACGTTATTGTGATGAAAAAAGCATTCATGTATGCATCGACAATTATGACGTTTGGCACCAATACTGGGTTTCATTTTAGCGTGGTCAGCAACAAGTAAATGTATACTAAACGACATTATTCGGATGTTCGAAGTAGAAAAACATCAAGTGAATCCTAAATCACTTGCTCTTTTATAAGATTCGAGATGATCTCTTCTTTTTTTTTGTTGCTGTTTAAGAAAGAAAGAAACTAAATTGTATACTATTTCATAAAAAAAGTTTGAAAACTGTACCACGACTGTGAAAATGTCTGCCAGATGTCGATTAGCTCCGGATGGAGTCCGATAGCGAAAAGTCGTACCCATGCAGCACATCCAAGTCATCTAATCGATCATGATCCAATGGCATGCTGGTCTAAGAATAAAACTCGTTGCGATTTTCTATTAGTATCAGATTCAGCCACAAGAGTACATGTCACACTAGCGACTAGTACTTCGATGGAAAGACTCAGAAGCCCAGTTGGATTGACATTTACTCAAAGACAAACACGTTTATCACCAAGACAAATTGACAATATGATTCATTCGTTCTGGGAAATTGAAAAAAAAAACCATAGAAAAATAACTTCTCCGTTCTGGTTGTCTATCAATTTATATTGATTACAAATTGAGCCCTGTATCTTTATGTTTGTTGCATAATTATTTTACTCACTTATTGGTGTTAAGTATCTTTTTTTGTTTTTCATTTTATTTCTATTGGAAAACATGTGATAACGTTTATGAACATGATTATTTCAAATGATTTTTGTATGCATACAAGGTCTATGATCTGTGACATCGTACCTCACATACAGACAAGTGTAATACCCTTCTAAAAAAAGTAAAGCCAAGGTCATCCTGTAAACCGGACATAGAATTGTCCTTTATCGTGCGTTCTGCAGGATAGGACACAGAAAAACCGTCCTGCGATGTTTTCTGTTAATCACAGTAAAAAAGAAGTAATATACCATTTTAATTCATTTATGAATATAAACGAATCAAAAGAGAATCAAACATACTATCAAATATTTAAGCGACTTTTATTTATGAAAGTTATATCCGCGCCAGAATGAAAGAAGACGTAATTGTAAGCTCAATAACTCGACAGCGGCAACAGTTAGCGAGCTGCAGTTTCCAGCAATCAAGGCATTCATAGAAAAGATGTACGAGAATAATATTTTGTTTTGATAGAATTTTTATTTTCACATTTGTTTCATATCAGTAATTCAAGGTAGGGTTCATTTGATTATTTTCTCATATCTCAATGTCGAGCAAGCAAAACGGTGCCTCTTTCTATGTCCATGTAAATAAAAATCTATTGAAGTTTTCGTAAAATTTCTGACTTTCAGTCGAAACTTCCTTAAAACGAAATATTGTTTTCATGCATTTTTTTTCTAATGTCTTCTGAAGATAGTAGGATTTAAAAAAATGTTGTCTTACATAGTATCACAAAAAAGGCACTCGAAGTTCCCTTCTTTCAGTTAGTAAAAACTTCAGACTGCTAGCGACTGCGGTTGTCAAATTATTGAGTGTATATCCACTTACGCTTAACTCTGGGAGGAAAATTAGTCAGGAAATAAACAATAGTTTTTGTCTCGAATGAATATTCAAATATAACTTACTCGTATAGGATTTCGATTTGGTATTGGTGGTGTATTTGAGGTAAGTGTTGAATGAGTCATGCCATTTGGTCTGCGTTGTATTGATGCATTAATAGGGAATGCATCAAATGATTGAGGCTGTAGTGATGTCGAAGGATTCATTCTCATTGTCGGTGAATTAGTCTTACTATTACGTTGAGCTGTCGGTGGATAAATCGCTAGTCCAGGTCGTTTATGTGTTGCCCTTTGTGGTTGTCGTGTTGAAGAAGTCATAGGTACAGCTGTAGGCCAATTATTATTTTTTTGTGGCACTGTTGATGATATTCGTGGCGCATAAGTGTTATTACTATTAGCTATCATTGCTGGTAATTGAGAGTTTGATGTTGTTGTTGCAGAAGGAATAGAAGTTTTTGTTTTATGATGTTGTGTACTTGCTGGTGGTGATATAAGAAAAGATTTTGTAGAAACTGTCGATGAACTTGGTGTAGATGAATGAACTGTTGGTATTGATTGAACTATACGACGTTTTTGATTTTCTTCATCATCCATTGGTTCAGATTTAACACTAAGTGTTTCAATTGATTTTGTTCTTTCTACTTGATGATGTTGTGTTAATAAATCATCATTTGTGACAGCCGCAACATCTTCAAAAAAATCGATACTACAACGAAAACAAGAAAAAAAATCACAACATTTAGAAAATCAAAAATAAACGAGTAAAATTCAAATAAACCTTGCAGGACTTATTGATAATGGTCGTAGAGGTGGGATTGTTGGTGTTGGAGAAAGTGATGGTTCATTTAAATGATGTTCGAAAGATGGAAGAGTTGTATTAGTAGTAATCAGTGGTTTTGGTTGAGTTGTTACTATACGATGTTGTAAACGAGATTTTCGTGATTGTTTTGTTGTTGTACGTCGTTCAGCATATTGAGGTTGTACTGGTCTAGATTCATTTGTTGATGATGTCGTCATTAGTAAAGATTGATTAGTACGAACTTCCGATATAGATTTAAGTGCATCAACAGCATCCAGTAAAGCATTTATTGATAATCTGACATCTTCGATATTTGAATCGATGGCTATTAAATTTTGATCAACATAATTACTAATTAATAGAGGATTTGATATGGTATTTTTCAAAGGAGAAGGAGATGATAATTGATTTTTAGGTGATCTACATGGCACTCTAGAAGAAAGAACTAAGTTTCATTAGAAATAAGAAAAAATCGTTGTTGTATTTCTTACTCATCATCATTTTTTGATGAAACTAATGTTTGATTAATTGGATTAAACATATCGAATACATTTTCTGATTGAGATTGTTTTTGATCTTCATCATCTTCTTTTAATGTTGATAATGGCTCTTTTATTTGAATAGTTAATTGATGACCGCTACTACTACTATTACTACTATTTGATGTTTCACTTCGACTGCTTGATAAATCTTCACTTGGTTTTCGAATTCGAAGTACAATTCGATTGGAATTAATACTATTATCATCCGTCGGTCGAGATGAAAGTCGTGCTCGTTTAACTGACTCTTGCTGTTGCTGTTGTTGTTCATAAGTATTTTCATTCTGTCGCTTTGTAGCTGTTTTTAGATTTATAGTTGATTCCGTTGTTTGTGATGGAATAGGAGAACGTGGTTGTTTTACACACTTGATAGACGAACGAAGTGCATTATTATTGGTTGTTGGTGCGACATAAGTAGGTGGAATGGAATCTAGTAAGATATATATTATATAAAATTGAAGCAAAACCCTTGTCTATGATTTATATTTATCAATATTATCAAGTTTCATATTGATTTATTTCAACAACTATCAAAGTATTCATGATAAGAAGTATTACTTTTTTATTTACTCTAACGTTTAGCTATTACTCGATTTGATTTAAATTATTTGATAGTTAGAGTGTATCAGGTTCTAACTCTTTTGACCCGATTGAAACGTCCTTTAATAATCTCAATACAACTTTCTACCAGAATTCGAGATTTGCTCGGAAAATACAAGATACCTTTTTTCCGGTTTTTTATATTTGGTGACTAACGTATCTTACACATTTCTCACATGAGAAAAACCGATCGCGCCCAACCAAATCCGAAATCACGACAACGTAGTCTACCGATAGTTCTGACCTCGTTGTTTATCATTGTTAAATCTTGATTAGCAAAAATCTATTCATTTTGAGAAATCTATTATTATCTGATTAGTTTGTCTTCTAAATATGAGAATCTACTGTTGTATAATATGAAAACTATATAGTATAACGTCGTTATAGTGAACACCCTTTGAACTTTTCAAGTGTCCACTATAAGAAAGTTAGGTCTTTTCTAAAAGCAAAGTTTTGTAAGACGAATAGAAAATTTTCTAAGTATCTGTAAAGTATTAGTGAATAAAATCATATGTTATTTCTATTTTCATGCATTTATCTTGTTGACAAATAAACAATTGTTAAAATATAGTAAAATTTACCTGTCATGGACACCCTTGGGACTCTTCGAAAGTATCCATCATACAATTATATGAAGGTGGCCACTATGGGAAGTTTTACTATCTATGATGAATATGGGATAGTTTCTTGTACGAAAGTAATTTTTCTCTGATACGAAAGTTTAGAAAGAATAAGAAACAAATTATACCATCAATAACTGAAACGAATTTGAACGGTTTCGTTTTACTAAGTGGTGTTTGTAGTGGTGCATAAGTAAAACCTCCATGAAGTGTTTTCAATTGATCAATATGAGTTTGTAATTCTGTGAGACTTTTTTCAAAATTTATATTAGGTTTTTTCTTTTCTACACCTGGATATTCTTTCGACAGAACAAAACAATTATTAATTGATACCCATGCTCTACATAAAAAAAAAAACACAAAATTAATCAATCATAATTAATCTATTTTTTCTGTTTATTTCTCACCGATCATGTTGACCAAAAAAACGAACATCAACTTCATCATTAACGATACGTAAAACCTTAGCTGGCCATGGTTGATAACCTTTCATTTTAGCCCAACATAATGTATGTGGAATACGACATGGCTCAGCAAACCAATCTGTTGATACAGGTTGTGCACTACGTAAATAACATTCGGAACAAATTTCGATTTCTGTCATTTCATGACGAGCAATTTTTAAAAGTGCACGTGCAATTGTAGTAAATTTACTTTGACCTAAAATATAAATAATCAATGAAAAAAAATTATTCTCTATCATTAACAAAGACTACTTGCTTCCATTGAAAACAACACTATTATGTGTTATCCATTTAACATCAGCAATAAATGCATCTGTACATGTATATTTTTTTAAATCAATATTTTTTTCTATTGTTTCTAAATCCGTCGGATGAATTATATAGTCAAGATATTCAGGAACTTGATTAGAATCAACAGGTTTCATAAATGGTGCAGACTTTTACAAAAAAAAAAACTTTTTCTTTTTCCTTTTTTTCTTTCTTAATATAAAACTTACTTGTGGATGAGATTTCATTCGACGAAGTGCATATTTTAACATTATATGAAATTCATCTATTCGTGGATTATTTATATTAGATGATAATTGTATAATCTTTATAGACAAAAAAAAAAAGAATATAAATTGAAAAATGACATTAGTTAAAAAAAAATACTTACTTTACATTCAGGACATGTCCAATCACCATCAGGCAATATTGTCAATCCAAGACATTTGGAATGATATACACGTGGACATGAATCACAACAAATAACATCACCTTCGTCATGACATTCAAAACAATATAAATCATTATGATCATCCTATAAAATCAATTATAAATCAATAATGAAAAAAAACACAATAAAAGTTGTTCTAACCTCATTTGTAGTCTTCTTTAATTTAACCGGTGGAATATAATCATCATCGGATTCCATTAAATTGTTCGTAATAGAAGCCATTATTTTATCTGTAAAAAGAAAATGACAATAAAAAGCGCGTTCTTATTATGATTAACAGAACATATTTGGCGCTTGATCAGGAATTTCCCGTCGGTTCAACTACTACAAGATAACAAAAAGCTTTTCAAATTTTAATATTTGATTTCTTTGTTACAAATATGACAAACATTTTGCTTTTGTCTATTTACATATTTAACACAGACGAATATAATAAACGAACAAAAAATAAATAAATACTAATCCGTTGTGAACTTTTGTTTGTTTCTCAATTAATATTTATTCTACTGGACCAGATAGAATACAAAGAGAGGGCAACAAGTAGATGGACGAATTAGATTGATGGACGAGTAATAATCGAAGAAAGAGGGCTAGGCTAGATGAGAACATCGAACGAACAAGAAAAAAAAGCGGATGAAACAAAAAAGACATATATTGTTTTGTTATGTTGCCTTGCACACACACACGTTCTCATGAAGAACGACAAAAAGTTTCACCCTCTGTACGGGCTTCAAAGTAAATAGCAAAAATACAAAAAAAAAATCTCAAGAGCATTATAAAGAAAATTTATAATGAAAAATTAACAGATATTAAATTTTCGATGAACACTTTATGACTTATTTTATGACCTAAAACCGATTGATTGATGAGAATCAAAAAAATAACAAATGTTTTATAGCATTGAATCATGATGATAAATAAATTTATCTAAGAATTTAAAAATTCAACATTGTTTATAACATATAAAACAACTCACTAAACGAAAAATGTTTTAATTAACAATAATCGATATTCTTTATCGAAGATAAGAAAAATTATACATGACATTATACAACAATATCTAAATTTAGTTTCTTCTATTGACATAAATGAAGAGAGCGAAAGAATCATACATGCTTTTGCTCTATAAATAGAACAGAGTTACAGTCTTTTCGCATAAGTAGCAAACATTCTAATAAATATTGGTCGTCTTCAACTATAAAATTATGCTTGATTTACTAGGTTTTATACTTATCCAAAAACATTAAAAAAAAATTTAAGTTACCAGGCTTTTTAACTAATTACAAACGAATTTCTCCAATCGATAGATCATTCTCGAGTCGAGATTATGTGCATTATGTAGACTCACATTCATCTTTGAATATCTTGAAAAGTGTTAGTGCCCACAGAATGTTGTTGCGTAGATATTGCATTTTGAAGGTATTTCTTTAAATGAATACTATCCTTCAAGAATACTAATTTTCGAAATTCGACTTGAAAAATTGCCTATAGACAGACCTCAATGACAATAGGTTTTTTTTGTGAATGTTCAAAATCTTGTCGTTTTTCCTATTCTAAGATACAACAATGATCATAGCATTTTTCTTACATCACTCATATAAACCGGCAGACTTGATCTTCGTGTTTGAGAATAGAAGAAATCGAAAGGTCTGAAACTATTCTCGTTAGGGACTCTTTCTATGCAAAGTTTCAAATTAAAAAAAAAAAAGTTTTTCTAAACTACATCATTCGCTTTAAAAACAATACCTAAATGTGTAGCATCTTAATAGTAATAAACTAAGAGTACGAACTCTTTTCAGAGTATTCATAGCTGATTTGATTCTATATAGTACATGAAGTCTCGACTCAAGCGAAATTTATCAGCTGAAGAAGTTCTGTCGTTAGACTAAATCGCAACTCGATAGTTAGCTATAAAGATATTTCAGCTTTATTACTTTTATATCCTAGTGGCATTGATGGTAATTTCCGTAGATCTGTGCTTTATGAAACAAGGAAATGGACAATAATTCTTACCAGAAGATTGAACTAGCTTCGTTATCATTCGAAATTGCCTGCTGAAAACGGAAGCCGACCAACAAAAACGTTCAGTCTTATCGTTGTTATATCAACTAATTCAATAAGAGTGATCTTCCAAATAGCGTGAATAAGATAAAAAATTAATAATAGATTCCTATATTTCCTGTACGAAATTGTCTACTTTCAACGTTCGATCTTCCCAAATAAATAATTATGTCTCAGGAAAAAATGTTTAAACAAAAAAGACCTCTAGCTTAGAAATTTTTTTCTCCCAAGAAATACTATTTAGAACTTGATATTAGATATAAAAGTACTAACGATTTTCCATGATAAGAAAAACAATTTAAAATTTCTACTTAGAATATTCTAAAATTTGTTTAATACGTCAAATATCAACATTTTTATTGCCATCTGTTTTACAAATAGTCGTTGTGCGTTGATGATTTTTTCACCGTTATGTCTTTCATTATTCATTTATTATTACTTTCAACTATTTTTTATTGATCTATTCGTAATCCAATCATAATTATAGTCGCTTTATTAAATAAATATATTTAATCGAATTTTTTTTTTCGAGTAATTCATTGTCTTTTTTTTTTAAATTTTATTGTTAATAAAATATCTCTTTATTTCTATCGAGAATATTTCATCTAATGAGATATCAAGCGTGACAAGTGACCTCAAGAGATGATGAGAGAATTTCATAATGGCATCTCTAATCTTTTTTTTTTTTTGCTTATTATTTTTAGCAATACAAAATAAGTACATATAACTAAAAGTAATTCAATTTAAAGATTTCAATTATCTTTAAATACCTTTTATTTTTATTATTAATTTATCTAAAATTATCATTATGTCGACATTCAGCAGAGGTCGACACTAGTATTTGTCAAATGTTGTTGTTGTTGTTATTATCTTAGGATAGAAAAAAAATAAACAAACAAATGATGATCAATTTTAGAACAGTACATATAAGACCACGATTTTTCTAAGATATCTTTTCGTGGTATTGAACACTTTCAAATATCAATTCGACAATAATCGTCGAAATGTTCCAGGTTTGAAACAAAATTAGAAAAAAAAACTCTTGATTAAAGTTCTTTTTTTGTTTATGATATCTAGAATAGTACATCTATTGAATCAGAAATTTATTCGAAACAATTTGATGATGATCGGTAAGAACTAATAAAATGATTAAGTTCAATAGAAACAAATTTTATTTCTTAGATTTACTGATGAATCGTCGTCACAAGATTTCTTCAATTCATCAAATAGAAAATTATCTGATGATCAATCAGATTTTGTACCGATTACTTGTAAGATATTCGTTTTTTATTTCTTTTGAGTTAATTAATAATGACAAAAGATATATTAATTTTCTACAGTTGATTCTGAAATCAATTGCAATAGTTGTTTGACAGATGTTAATGACTTATTTTGTGATAAACATACATTTTTGCCATGCATTGAACCAGAAGTATGATTAAATATTAAACATTAAATTGATCGGTTTTCTTTTCATTTTTTTAGACACCTATTTTCAGCAAACCAGTGATAACATCAACTCGAGGTGGACGCATGAACAGTAAATATGGAAAAGGAAAACCAGCACAGGCTTATATTAATTCAGATATAACAATTCGAAAACGTGTTCGACGAGTATGAAGAAAATAAAAGAAAAAATTCCAAATAAAAAAAAACGAAACAAAAATTTTCTATAGACAGTTCGTCGTCGTCATCGATTAACTTCGGATTCTCCTACACCACCACAATCGATTAGTCCACAATTATATGCATCAAATTCAGATAATATACAACCTATGCAATATCATAGAACTTTATCAAGTTCACGTGGTAGACCAATTAAAGTACGCAAAGATGATTATAATACAACTACAACAGTTAATGTAAGTTTGATTGATAATAATGAAGAACAGTTTTCGAACATATTCAATTGTAATGTAATTATCGTATAAAGCGAACTTTTGATGGACGATTTGCATTAATCGTATAGTCCGTATCTATATGGACATAAAACGATCTGAGTTAGCCAATTTTTGGTTTGGACGATCTTTTATATTGACGAATAAATAATCGCAAGTGTTCCATTGCATTTTTATCGAGACTGTACTCAACTAATAGTGTCAAAGTCTAAGACAGTTTGGTTTTCTGAACTTTTGTTCTTGATATATCGAGTATAAACCTGTGATTTTTTGATTGTTCATTGATTCTAATTAGTGAGTGGCAATTAGAGATATCAATATATGATGAATGGTTGTAATTTCTTGTTGATTAGAAAGTTTTCATCGTTGATATCTGAAAGTAGATAAATCGAAAATTGATGCGTTAAAAACAAAGGTTCAGACAACCGAACCATCTTAGAATTTTTTCACTATCAGCTAAATAGAATGCTGATCAAAAAGTAATCGGACAGTTCAGTATCAGTTAGTTTTTTTCGAGTGGTTCTAAACAAAAGAATGAGTTCACTTTTCGACAAATAATACGTAATATTCATGTTAATTCTTTAACGTTTTTCTTTCGAGAGACAGTTGAACAATGCATAAGATGGCAGATATTTTGAAGTTTCATAAACATCGTTTTTGATTTTCAAAGAGTTAATGTTTTGAAACATTAGGAGCATCTGACATGCATTTGACTGTGATATTTCGAAAGATAAACGATAAAGAGTTCACATGAACACTGTATGTTTGTGGTAAAGAGGTTCGTTACCAAAATGTAACTAATATTCTATTTATATCAATAGTTTTTTTTAGAACAATTCCGGAAAAAAATTCACAAGAGAAGTTTCGTAATTGATCAACCACTTTTGAGTTAACTCTAATGAAAATAAGTTTTTTGTGAATATTTCAAATTTTGTTCTTGTTACAGTTATGATAAAAGCATGTCTTTTACATCGCTCATATTTAATAGCAGATTTAATGCTCTTATTTCATAACAGAAGCAGATCAACAGACCTACAATCAACATCGTTAATATCTGTCCCTAAACAAGGTTTGCAGTCGAAGTTCTAAAATCAAAATGTTTGAAACACGACATTCATTTGACAACTATCGTAAATTTGTCGCACCTCTGTAGCAATAAGCCAAAGGCTCAAAATCTTTTCAGGATATTCAAAACTCATCTGAATGTAGATAGTCTTGACATTATATTATATATCTGATTTCACTATGAATCAACATTTAGTAATCAAATTTTTATTTGTCTATGTTAAAGACACTAACCCATCAAAAGTCAGCTATATACGACAATCATATTAAAAATAAATTACCTATTGGAATATTTTTTTTGTCTTTAGGAGAATCCATCTACTCAACAAGAACCAGTAAAAGAAGATGAAGAACATCATTCAGTTACAGTTTTATGTTCGTCAAATGAAGTTTATGCTGTTTCTCAAGTATAAAAATGATTTTAAATTTTCTTTTTTTTTAAATATTTATATTGATAGGATATGTGTGTTAGTTGTGGAAGTATTGGTTTAAATGAAGAAGGTCGACTTATATCATGTTCACAATGTGGACAAAGTTATCATCCATATTGTGCTGGATTTACAAAAAAGGTTTGTTTTTATTTTTAAAATTTAGTTCAAATACATAATTTTTATTTTTATTTAGTTATCAAAAGTACTTTTTGATAAAGGTTGGCGTTGTCTTGATTGTACTGTATGTGAATGTTGTGGTAAAACAACAGATGAAGCAAAGCTTTTATTATGTGATGATTGTGATATATCCTATCATACATATTGTCTTACACCACCACTTGATCATGTACCAAAAGGAAATTGGAAATGTCAATGGTAAGAAAAAAAAAAAGAAACGTTTTCTTATAGGAAACAAAAACAAAATTTTTTTTTTAATTCTCGTTCTAGGTGTGTTCGTTGTTTAAAATGTGGTTCAACAACACCAGGTATTGATTGTCAATGGGAAAATAATTATACTGAATGTGGTCAATGTTATTCATTAGAAACATGTCCATTATGTTTACGTAAATATAATTTAGATGAATTAATAATACAATGTAGAAATTGTAATCGTTGGTGTCATAGTATGTGTGCAAATATATTTACTGAAGATATGGCTGAAAAACATTGTAATGAACAAACATTTTTATGTCTTTTATGTAAATCAGATCAATCAACATTAACATTAATGCGTTATTCATCAATAGATGATCAACAAATTTTACAAACAAAATCTGTTAAATTTGATGAAGGTGTTTATTTAACTGATCATGGTCTTGCACATTTAAAATCTATTCGACCAAAAATTTTAACGAATCCAACAAGAAAATCAAAACAATTATTACAAAAAAATCAAAATTTATTTAAACGTACAAATTCAACATTAATTAATGATGATGAACGATCAGACGAAGAAAAAATTCATTTAAATAATGAACAACAAATTAAAAAATCTTCAATTAAAAAATATACAGGTAGAAGATTTTAAATCAACAGAACTTTATCTTCTATATCTTACGGGGTTAAATAGATATGATAAAAGATAATCATTTATAAATACATTTTTTCTTCTGAATCATACTAAATAAACCACGCATATCTCTAGTGAAAAGTTCTCTTTCTGTCGTTTGCTTTTCGTATTAAAACTAATAATGAATCGGAATAAATGTAAATGCAATTTTTCAATCGATATGAAGTTTCAGAACGATCATTTCGATGATCAAAAATACTGTCTTAAGAGTATTTCTCTCTACACAGTACGTATCTAGGCAGACATTGAAAATTGTGACAATGAAATATATTTCTTAAGCTGAACTCTATACAATAGAAAACAATATTTTTCTATTTGCACTTTTAACTTCTTAAAGAAAAAAGAACTTTTCTACAGTATCATCTGAAGGCTTAGTCCAGTAAAATGAGTAACCCAACCGCCAAAATGTTCTTTATGTCTGCTGTATCGAGTCTTTGTTTGTGCAAATATTTCTAGACTGTACAACATCGTATTCAATCATTTCCAAGCAAGAAAGTCACATGTCCACTGCCATGCAAAATGCATACTGCTTTGTTGCTTTTTTTTGTAGCATTTGTGTGTTCTGAAGACTATATTTCGGAATCCAGATATTGTCTTATTAAAAAATTGAGAAGAAATCCAATTACCGAAAACTGCACCTTCAAACCAAATTTTCCATGAAAAACGTAGAAACATGTTACGCTTTCTTCTGTATAGTAAGTTCAATCGAGTTGAAATTTCTTTCACATATAATATACACTGTTTGAGATGGATACAAAACACAAACAGGTATCTTTGTAAAGTACCTTCGATATTTTAGCTTTTTTATTCCAAGGACAAAAAATAAAAAAAACTCACGTCAAAAGTGACAAGTGCCTGAAAAAAAATTCTCACATTGATTGAACATGGCATCATAGAGAAACCCAGACCATTGAGATCCTAGTAATTTCAAGTTTTCATCATTAGACGTTTTTCTAGAAACCTCGGAGGAATTAGTAACCTTACATGACTTAAAATGGCGCATCACTGCATTATTTTTCACTGTTTTACGAGATTAAGGAAAAATGGATTAGTCGAAATGATGGCGACATCGAGTCTTTTTCAAATATCTACATATAGGCAAGCTCTATAATGTTGAATTTTGTTTTTAAAATATGAGCCATCAAATGTTATATAAGAATGTTTGATGAAAAATCCTCTTGAATTGTTTTAATGGTTGTTTTTATAAGACTAAAATAAAAACACTTCATGACGGTCGAAGTGTCCCATTATTTTGAGAGAAATGAAAATGAAAAAAAAAGTCTTCTATTTATTTCACACAAATTTCTGCATGGTATACTTTATAAAAAAAAGCTCAAATGAAATAATATAAAAATGATGAATGTTCATGAAAAGTGTCATCACTATTATGTTGTTCAACCGCAGAAAGTCTTTGAAGAAAAACTTCAATTCCTTCGCAAACATAATTTCTAGCAATGTTTTTCGCATGCTTTATTTAATTATTTCTGCAAATCTTCTCGTGTTTTGACATTTTTGATAATCAATGTTTTTATTGATACAATTCCATATAGAATAATCTAGTGGACTCAATTCCGGTGCATTAGAAGCCAGGCGATCTCTAGATATAGTATTTTGAGAGTTCTGAAGTTTAGTCTTTATTGTTATGATTGACAACAAGGGCATTACGAAGATCTTTATCCTTTTCAGCATTTTTGAAAAGATCCTTTCATGTGAAAATATTTCAGAATTTCATGACAGATGCTATGCGAAAAATGATTTAAGGTTTTCTCAATATCAAAACTTGCAGAATTCCAAGTTCTACGAACTGTGTACTTCACTTTAGACATATAAATTTTGTTCATTTTGAAGAAACTAGGCCATATATTGCATATCCTGATGACGGCACTAAAATTTTACTTTTATTTTAGGTCTTGTTGGTTTTACTATGAGTTTTGTTAATAATAACATGTCACACTGTGGCTCATGAGTCATCTAATCCTATAAATTTCAGCACTATTCCACAATGTTTTCATGACATCTTCAACAGACGAGCCCCCACAAGGTTCATTTGACAACACAAAACTCTCTGTTTGCTTTTATTCTGTAGACTTAATTTTTTTGCTTGAAAGAGCATGTCAGAAGTCAGGACATGAATAAAACCTTTTTATTTGAATTGTTACTTTTTAAGCGGAGAAAAGTTCAGTGTCTCAAAAAATTGTACTCTAATTATAAAAATACTGTTATTTAACACTAACATAGCTTAATTTAAAAAAGCAAATATGTTATTCCCTATATCTTGACATGCTGTTTTAAACAAAATAAAAATGAACTATGTAGAATGAAGATCCACAGAGAATTCGGAGTGATTCGATAAAAAAAGCATATTTTTCAAGCAGGAATTAACCTCAAATTTTCGGAAAAAAACCAGACATTAAATATTACAACATGACAAATATCGGGCTATCTTTCTATGCATTTATCTCAATTTCCATTATTTTGTAAGTCTTGGTTTAAAGCTCGGATGTGTTCAAAAGTATATCATCAAAAGAGAAGAAAAAAATTTTCTTGCTTTGACCATCTATTTCATGATACTGTATGCGTTTGCAAAGCAGGAGCAAGAAAGGTGAAGTTCATAGTTTTGTTATATGAATGAATATGTTATTTGAATAATAAATACGAGGGAAATTGAATTAACATTTATTCCAATTAATTACAGTTCATCCGTTCGAACTGAACTAATGTCATCTGTGATATACACTATTCTATATAGGTTTTCTGATGATGATCATTCATTATTTTAGGTATTGGTGGATTTATTGTAAAAATTCGTGGTAATCGTCGTCGTCAAGATTTACTTCATATGGATAGTGAATTATTACGTACGAAAAATAAACGTTTAAGAAAAACAATTCTTGAAGAACATATGCCACCAGAAATGCAGGTAAATCAATTACGTTTATTTTTATGTTTGATATGATTTTTTTTCTTTGATTAAGGAAGCATTTTTTGGTATGGATCTTGCAAATCAAAATCAGGCCAAAAATCCATTAGATGATGATTTAACCTATAATGATCAATCAACAATAAATTTAAAATATTTAAATAGTGAATATTCAATTCAACTTGATCCCGATACAATTAAATATTTAACAACAAAGAAAAAATCTCCATTATCATTATCAAATGATGATGAAAATGAAATGCGTATGAAAAAAATTTCTTGTTTTTTTTTTTTTTTTGATTAATGAATTTAATATTTCGCTTATAGAACCTATTTTCGGTAACGAAGAATTTACAGATTTAGTTGATTATATACTTAATCCAGTTCCGAATCCACCATGTAAAAATAATGCTTATTAGTTCTTTCTTTAGTTGTTATTTATTTATAGGTAACTCATCTGGAGATATTTGGGAATTCATTGAATTTGTTGATCAACCAAGTCAAAATGATCATTCATCTGGTAATTTAATAATAAAAAAACGAAGCTGTTAGCGCAATCCCTACGGAATTAAAATGTCAAGCATAATATAGATGCTGTTACTAATCATAGAAAGATTGCTTTATTCTATCTATTTTGAGACATACGTCTTCACCCTCCATTTACTTAAGCCTTCAAAAGTGCAATAAGGAAGTAGTTCATATATTATAACGAGACACTATTCATATATAGTCTATGATTGCCTATGGCTCATATATAAACATCGTTTTAATGTCGATCTTTTTGTAAGTTCGAGAGGAGCAGCGAAACCTAAAATATTTCTTCATACGAATACACTATTGAAGGTCTTTTTGGATCCGTAGGACAAAAACGAGTTCGGTATTAAAAATATGAAATCTTATAGGTTTCACTTTATACCTTAAAAGGATTCGTATCGAACTTACATGATGTCATATTTTGAATATCGGATCCTTTTTTGTCCTACGGATCTCAAAAAAGTTTCGAAAATGTAAGTCGCAATAAAAGAAAGAAGCACTAATTGTGTTTATCCCTTACTTGGCCGTATTCTTAACTTTCACGTGCCGATCTTAGAAAAATTATTGAACCTATCTTAGGTTCAAAATGCAATGCTTGTGGTAGATCATGTTTTACAAAATAATTTTTGTTTGTATTTTTTTAAAGTTATGGATTGGTCAAATAATAGTATTTATCAAACAAATAATCCAAATCAAATTATTCGAAATATGGCTCGTGAATTAGAAGAATCCACAGTTGGACCATTACAAAATCCACTATTTTCTCAAACAAATAAGCATGTTCTTCGTCATGAGTAATTCATTGAAATTCTTTTTATTTTTATCTAAAAACAAATAAATTACTATTTAGTCCAGTATCATGGTTACCAACACCACCACATTTAAATCAATCGTTAGTAATAAATGGAAATTATTCATGTCCTGATGGACGATCATTATCAGCAGGTAATTTAAATCATCTTTTAATCGATTTTGTTTTCAAAGTTTGTAATTTAGTTCAATCACCAGATTTTAATCGTTCAAATCTTAATATTAAACGTAACCAATTATCATTAGGTATGGATGAATCGTATCATTTATTTCAAGCATATCAGCAACAAATACAAAATGATAATTTACAAAAATCAATGATTATTGATAAACAACAATGTATGACACCTATGCAATATCCAATAAATAATATTCAACAACATTCAGTAAGAAAGTTTTGTTTTTCTTTATTTGATCGATAAATATTAAATAATTTAAAATTTAGTTACCATCACTCGATCTTCATGCTTCATCTCAATCATCATTCGGTAAAGATTCTTCTATTTTATTTCTAACAAAAACTAATACATATCAACCTAAAATATTTCCTTGTAACTAATTTATTTCATATTAGGAATTATTCATACAGGACATTCAGTAGAGCCTGGTGGGTTTCAAATTTGCAGATCGAGACCTAGTCTAACCTTACTTTGATGCTCTCAATGAAGTTTTCTAATCGAAATCGAATAGTTATCTCAAAGATGCGAGATACTTTTTTCTAGTTTTATTGTATTTGGTGTAAATGTTCATTAGAAAAAAAAAATAGATGGATATTTTATCAATAACTTTTGATAGACACCAGATGAAGTGCTGCAATTGTCATCATTAGAAAGAGAAGATGAAGTCGCATCGAATCATGTGTATCATAAATTGTTCTAAGATTTTTCCTGAAGTTTTTTCGATAAAAAAAACAAGGGTTGGAAAAAGGTTTGTTTTAGTACAAGAAAAAAAGCATAAATGTGATTTTGTTTGCACAATAATTGCTTGTAGAATAGACCAAGAATCGTGACTAGAATACCTATGAGTCCTGAGTAAGTATAGCTAAGAACCTGAGGCTTATGCAGTTTTGTGAATCTTCTGTCATCGATTCAGATGCACGCTTGATAATTGAAAATTCACCATAGTCACCTCACAAGGTACATTCGTTTTCAAAAGAGTCAATTGAAAGCCTTACAAAAATTAGGTCTGAAACACTTGTAATATGCGTCTTCATCTTTTTCGAAAGGTGAAAACTGCTAGTCTATCATGATACTATCAAAAATTACTAAAACAATCGCTTTTTTATCGGAATAGGTATTAGTGCACTATACATATTTCTCAAACGATCAGAATCCATCGGCTTCGAAATTTTCAGATCCCAATGCGAGACATACCCGACTGGCTCTAATGTTCAGTATAAAAGAGAACTTTCAGAAAAAGTCGGCTTGTTCAAATCTACGGCTTCTTTTTCATTAAATAAATATATTAAAAATAGAAATACATTTCACAAACAACAAACAAAAAGCTAACGTATAGCAAAGCTTTTTTAAAAAAATAATATCCATTCTATTGAGCAGAAAGTAGTGCAAACAATAACTGAAGTTCATTATCAATGGCACTCGCAAAACCTAATAGAACTGTTGCAGAAAATTACTATCTGTCATATAGCATAATTTTGAATTATTTCAAGATCATATTCATCTTCAGTTCATTTTCTATTAAAAAATGCGCCTTAAGAGACATCAATCTTAGAATCTTTGCAAAAAATTGTTTGAAAAAAAAAAACAAAATATTCATAGTAAGCATCTAGACAACACATCTCATTGAGCTCGGATCTGAAAATTTTGTGTTGACTCGGTCCAGAGATTTTTGGGCCCGATGGACATGTTTGATCCCTCTCTTCCTCTTCATCTGGACGTTTTTTTTTTATAGATGAGCACTTATTTTTATTATTGTGTTTTTCTTAGGTTCAGATTTTTTACAACAATATTCTTCTCAGCCAACTCCAATGAGATCAACATCATGTTTTACTTTATTATCGTCAACAACGAATGGACATCGATCAAATGCAAACATTGATACATCATTTTCAGAAAATAATATAACGACAAGTGGTAAAAAATCTACAACACGAATTGATATATTACAAAGTAAATAAATATATATTCTTTTTCTTAGTTAAAATATCGATTGTTGATTTAGATGTACCAACAGATATTCTTGAAAAAATTGATGAAGTTATTTTAAATGTGATATCTGGCCATGGTGATATTCCAATTGAATCTGAGAGTACAACACGTCATCGTTATCAATCACGTTTATCATATAATGAACAACATAATGTTATTTGTAATTCATCATACATTCCATTAAATCAAGAAAATTTATCAACGCAACAATATGATTATTTTCCATCAACATCTCAAGAATCAGGACGTACTGTTGTAGCTGAACTTATTTCATCAATATTATCCAATGGTGCATCATCATCTGTAATGTGATTTGTTTTTTTTCTCTTCCGGTTTTTTCATTTTTTTTTCTTCGTGTGGTGCGATTCATTGCATTTTTTTTTTGATTCAATTCGTTTTGTTTCTTCTTTTTTTCTTCTCGTAAATTGAGCCAATGCAATCAACATCCGGTTGTGAACAAGTATAAACAGTAGACTGCGATTTCTTGTTGTGTTTTTTTGTTTCTTTTTGTCTTCCGGTTATATTAGCCATCGAAAACTTCAACCTTCCAGGGAGTACATTTGAAAAAAAAGCAGATTCTTTTATGTTGTTCGATAAAGAACTTGTAGATAATATCATGTTTTTTTTTGTTTTGTCTTTTATCTTATACATATATATTTTAGATGTATATCTTCTGCTGATATCAGCAAGAACAGTATTTATATATGTATATGTTCAAAAAATAGATTTATCGAATGTTGATCGATAATGAACGAATCAGTATCAGCAACACCACCAACTAAACTTGATATTATAACAGATAGTGTTTATACAACAGATGCAACAACACAACATATGCGTTCAGTTACAACAAATACAGCTAATGTCAATACACCACGTACACCAACGGATGTAAGACATTATCATTCACCAATGATACGAACAGCAAGTATTGATAATTCAAATAATGCATCAAAATCTATGTATGAAGCTATAATTCTTTTTGTTGTGTTTTTGGTTAATCATCAGCTTTTTTTTAGGACAATCGTTGTTCAAAATCCATTTGAAGATTCTATACGACATATCGAAGATGTATGAAATAACGAATCGAAATGTTTTTCTCTCTTTAAAACACTTTCTAGTACATTAAAGATGACCGTTTTAGATTCATTGAATAGAAAATTTCTTGCTCTACAAATCCATTGTCTTTAGTTTTTCAAATAACTTTTTCTTTGTCAGTGTGAAATTTAGTGGATGCACACATACTCATATCATCTAACTTCGATTTCTGATTTTCTGCAGATGCTTCATGGTTTGTGTCAGAACCGATGCTGAAAGTAAAGTATTTGGCATCAATATATAGAGAATTTCGTACTCTCTGCTTCTATGATAGAACCCATTGGGCCCGAAAATTTTCGAATATGGGCTTGGGTTAGATCCGATGCGCTTTATTTCACGTTCTTTTCAATGTTTCTGCTGCTGTTGTTCATAATAAAAAGATTTTGAACCAATATCTCGCAGCATTTTGAGATGTATTCTGAAAAACCATAGTTTCAAGAGCGAGATTTTGTCTATAACACATTTGTTCTCATATTGTTGGATGTGAAATTTAATTCTGAACGGAATAGTATGATTGTTTAATCGAAGAGTAGACATCTAAGGGAAAAGAACAATGATGTCATTCTACTAGAAAAGTATTTTTTTTCGATTTTTTTATTTGAAAATTATTTCTTCCTATTTGGAACATATATTAAAAGATACAGAATTTGTGGAGAATTTCGTTACATATTTCCAAATTTCAGTAAAACCCTGATGAAATGTTTTTTTTTCGTTTACTGATCGTCGCAATGAGACAATTGGATAGGTATTCATTTTGAAATTTTATGTCAACAAAGAACAAGTTATTAGAAAAACAAAGATTAGGAAATTTTCTATTGAATGAGTCTAAAATGAAGTTTTCAATGTGTTGAAAAGTGATGTAAAAAGAAGAATACATTTTGACACGTTATTTGTAAAGAATTTCGATTAAAAAATAATTTTCTTTCTTTTAAGCCGTCTAATGATCCATCGGGTGCGACTAAATACCTTCTTCATTCTCCATCACCTTCAAAACAACATAATATAGTTAATGTACAGTCACCCCGTACAATATCTCGAACACCAACACCTGGTACACCACATCAAACACCTGATGATGTATCAATGCCATCACCATCAATGTCAACAAATTTACAACGTCATCCTTCTCAACAAACACGTCCACCACTTTCAACACAAACATCAAATAATGGTACATTAACAAATATTTCAACTGCCCGTAATATTGTTCCACAACAAAGTCAATCACTTCAACATCATGTTCGATTTAATCAAGATTTATTAAATAATTATGGTATTAATGTTCCAATGACAAGACAAACATCACAACCAGGTACAACTGAACCATCACCACCACCATCAAATTCACCATCAGTTACATCATTAATTCCATTACCATCACCATTACCAAATAATTTAGGTGTTAATATGCATCATATGAATCAAGCATCGATAACACCAACTATACTTGGAGGATTTCCTATTCATCAATCATCTTCTCAAGTAACAGGTACAAATAATAGTTTTATATCTCCACAACAAACAAATGTACAAAATAAATCAGATAATCATCATAATATGTCATCGCATGGGTCACATCATCCATTACCATCTTCAACTCATCATACACCAACTGGTATTTATGTTAATACTCGTCAAATGCTTTCATCCCCAGTAACAACCATTACTGGAATAGGTAAAGTTAAACAACAACAATTACCACCTCCTCCACCACCACCACAACAACAACCACAATCAATAAGACCTGGTATACCAACAAATGGAACACCAACTGGTCCATCTACTGTAGTTTTACGTTATCCACCAATGATACAAACACCACAACCGCAACAACATGCTTATCAAATGATGAAACCACGAATGATACCACCAAATGCATTTGGATCACGTGGAGCACCTCCACCACCGCCGCCACCACCACCACCGCCACCTCCTCAATTAATTATGCAACCGACAACTATGCAACAACAAGCACCGATTATTTATGATCCTAATACTCTCTATCGAACATCTGGACAACAACCACCACCACCACCACCACCACAAGTACAACAATCGATAAATTCACTTCAAGCAAATCCACATATGAATGATAGTCTTATTAATCAACAAAAACATCCACATCAACAATCCATACCACAACAAGTTCTTCATTTACCATCTGGTATGCTTACTACGGATGATAATATTCTTAAATCTTTATTACAAATTAATCCACAAGCTGTAAGTTTTGTAATTATCGTTTCATTTCGTTATTGTTTTTGTTTTTCTCATCATATAGAATTCAGAAGAAATTGCTGCTACTGTTGCAATAAAAGCACGAACTAATAATACTATGTCAAATGGTATCTCGACCGATAGTAATGATCCATATGATAATTCTCAAATGAATATTCATGATAATTTAACACATAATTATCCTAATAGTCATCATCATTTATATAATCCATCTCTTAATACTCAATCACATCCAAATCCAACAGGATCAACAGTACCAAATGTTAAAATTCCAAAATCACGTAAAAAACGTAAACCTAATGAATTAAATACATCATTTGAAGATGATGTACCAACAAAAGCACGAAAACGTAAAAGTATGTAACATAGAATCTCATTTTTGTGAAAAATGATGTAAAACGAATGTTGAAATATAGCGGTAAAAAAGTGAACTCGTCACACAACATAGTAGATGTGAACCAGAGATCATCACAGACACTAGCAAAGAACCATCAATTAACCATGAAAGATGCTAATCATAAGTCGTCATGAATCGTAATAGACATTAGCTAGAGATCATCGTAGGCCATGACCGACGCAAGCTAGAGATCATTACAGATTATGAGAGACGGTAGTTAGAGATCATCACAAATCTTAACAGACGCTGACCAAAGCCTATCATAGATGCTAGACAAACACTATCGCAAACACTTTAGTAAAGTCTCTGCTCTCCGTCGTAGACATTGTCAATATATTATCAAAGACTGTATATCAATAACGTCTTCCTAAACTACATCCTCATTGCATTTCAAGAGGATTAAGTAAAAAGATGATGAAGAAATATGTCGTAGAATAGATAGAATAAAGCAATCTCCTTGTGATTACCAATAGCACGTACATCATGTTTGACATTTTAATTTCACAGATATTGCGCTAATAGCTTTTTCAAAAAAATAAAATAAAACAAAATTTTTTCGTATTTAGAAAAAGGTACAGAAGAAACAGAAAAATTTGTTGAACATTCATTACAACAATTACGAGATTTACCTATGTTAACACCACTTGAACCATCTATTGATATTAATAATGACTTATCATTATCTTTACCATTTGATATACCTGATAAAAAATATCAAAATCAAGGTGAATTTGGTAATGTTTTTATTGAAAATATTCCTGATCATTATCGACCATATCGAAAACCACCTGTAAAACCAATATCTTCAAGAATGTGTAAGTTTAATTTTCTAATTAATAATAAAATAAAAATATCATTTTCTTTGAAAACTCTAGATTCAAATTCATTATCAATGCTTGAACGCCGTTATCGTTTATGTTCAACATTACTTGATCATCCTCCAAGTTTACCATCACCACCATTAGCTATTGATTCCAATGATAAACTATCCGACTTATTATTAAAAGTACAAACTAATGATATACGTGATGATGAAAGTATTATATCAACATCAACATTAGCTGATGATGATCATATTATAAATAATATTGAAACAGAAAATATACAATTACTTAAAACATTATCATCAAATAATGATCTAAGATCTTTAAGTCCTGTATTAATATCTAACGATATATTAACAACAAAGAACAGTGAATCATTATTAGCACCATCATCATTGTCATCAGCAACATCAACAGTAGATATTAAAAAAGAGATTAATGATACAACCGCAACAAGTGCACCACCAGGTGGAAATGAACTCGAGAAAAAAGATCGACCAATTGTTGAAGGAACTGATAAGGTAATAAACCATCCACTGATTGCATTCAATGTCAAAACACAGGAAAAATAAAATCAAAATAAATCTTAGGATTCTATTTTTTGACTATTCCTGGTTCTTGAAGAATGTGCAATGGTTCTGCCTGAAATTTCTATCATAGATAGAGTACTTAAAAGAAGGGAACACATGTTCGTGGCAATAGACTGTCCAGTCGAGCTAAAGTGTTGACGACCGATACTTGGAAGTATTCTTCAGAGTTGGAATTGATCGTTTTTGACTTTCTTATTTTGATTTATAGAGCCCTGATTCCAGTTGTGAATCGAAGTCTTTACATATTTCTCTTACAAATAACACTCAGATTTTTGATTAAGCTTACGATTATCTCGAAGATATTACCCAAGGTGTCTCAACAAAAAGAAACATTTCAGTCTGATCGAACAAATTAATCCTTTTTCTAGGTGCATTATCTTTGATAGAAACTTCTTGCAGATCAGTTGTACGTCTTCAAGAACCAGAAATGACCAAAAAAAGAGGAGAAATGTATTCTTAAAGCTTGTCCTATGCAAACTTTTCAGTTGCTATTCACAAATCAGTTTTTCTAAGGAGCACCATAGCATTCATTTATAAACTATCGTAAAAGTTCATTTTCTCCGCAGCAATAAGCTTAGGACTTTTAATCTTGTCAGAATGTTCATAGCTCATGTAGTTCTACATCATGCAAATAGGCTTCAATTCAAGACAATTTATCAGTTAGAGGATTATTCTCGTTAAAAAAACAATGTTTATTACATATTTTATAAATTTCTAGAGAAATCTATTTATAATTAACTAATATATATATTTTTTTCTCTAACATAAAAATAGGTATCAGTTACATTAACATTAACAACTGAAGCAGCAAATAATGTTCAAAGTGTTATAGCTGCTGTTGCTGATTTACTCAAAATAGCATATCCATCAACATTTGATGTTCATCAAACATTAAATAATAATTCCAATGTTCATTATTCATCATCATTTGATCCAAATTGTTTATGTTCAACAACATTAAATAATAATAATTCAAATAATTTTTTATCATCATCATCAACAATTCCTCAAATATCAACAATAAGTCGTTCATCATCAACATATAAAATCGGTCGAGAAACAAGTGTTAGTATTCAATCATTAATTGAAATGCAACCAAAATATTGTCGTAATTGTACACAACGTTTAACATCAGATACAATATTTAAAAAACGTTTAACTGAATTACCAGCAGCTATTAGAGAATTAATACCAAATTCAGAACCATTTGTTTATTTTTGTAATGAACAATGTTTTAATACTTGTTTATCAAATACACATAATCAACAACAAACATTAAGTATAAATACATCAATTAATAATTCACCTACAATTAAAAACGAACCTATGGATACAACAACAATAACATCACCACCATGTACACCTAATGATTTAAATGGTTCACCCAATGGACGATCAAGACGTTTATCACTTAAACGGCGACAAGATACTCTTAATAAAGTAAACCCAAAAAAACCCAGAAAAAAAATTTTAATTATTAAAATACTAAACTCTTTTTTTTTGTTTAGTCAAATGGTGATAAACGATGGAAAGATATACGATGGAAGCGATGGGATCCAAGTGTTACATTAAAAACTATTATACGACCATCAAATACACATGACATTGAACAATTGATTTCGGATATGAAAATACCATTATCACAAAATGCTAAACAAGATAAACGTATTTGTGCATTTTGTAATGGTGTTGGTGATATGATAACAAATGGACCTGGAAGGTATTAGTAATTTTATTACTTAAAAAAAAAACAACAAAAAATAGAATTTTCTATAGATTACTTAATCTTGATGTTGGTCAGTGGTGTCATTTGAATTGTGCTTTATGGTCAACAGAAGTCTATGAGACAGTTAGTGGTGCATTAATGTGTGTTGAACAAGCATATAAACGTTCAATTAATACAGAATGTGCATCATGTAAACAAAAAGGTGCCAGTTTAACATGTTTTTTTCAACGTTGTCCAAATACATATCATTTTCCATGTGCTGTTAATAATGGTTGTGTTTTTTATAAAAATAAAGTAAGACGAAATTTTTTTTTTAAATATATTTATTATGATGTTTTCTTTTTAAAGACAATTATGTGTCCAGTTCATGCTTCACGAACTACAGCTATTGATCAAATACTTGAAGATAAATCTGTCTTTCGTAAAGTTTGGATCAATAGAGATGAAGTTAAGCAAATTCAAAAGTATGTATTAAAATAGAAAAATCAAGACTTAAAGTTATTTTTCAAAATTGAATCAGTTTTATAGTGAAATTTATCGAATAGAGCAGATACTTGATAATAAATTGATAGATCCTCAAACTCTCCTATCATATTAAGAGAACAATAGTTTTCTTTCTCCTTCATACATCGATCTACTGAATTTGAAATTCTTTGTTTTCAGGAAAATTCTATTTAAACAGTTTTAATAGATGTTTTATTCTAATAAAAAATCCGTTCTATTATTTAAATTAGAGACGTATAGAGTTACTTTATTTCTTTTTTGTAGAAACTTTACTCTTACCCGTTATCTCAACTAAGTGGCTATGTTGTTCGACACGTTGGTATTAATAGCTATGGAATGACTCCAAATAAGTCATTCATGATCGTTTGTCTCGAATCGCATGTTTGAGAACATATTAACTACGTTGCGACATACATTTGCTCTGGTGGTCAGTTAGAATATATGAAGCATCTAAGTGATCAATTACAAGAATTCTACACTACGCTAGTCTTTTGTCAAAAGCCATAGATAGTATAAGTTATAGAGAAATTATTGAGCTACTGAATCTGCCACTAGACAGCACTCCATATTGCAAAGTCGTCGAAAGGCAACAATGTTCTTCCGTATACCTTTGTCTTGCCTTACGAACTTTTTATCTGACTGCGCCTGAATTTAATTATAGTAGTAAGACTCTCAGAGTAATGAATAGTAAATTAGTATCATGTTAGAGAGATACGTTGAATAGGCTTTTCTTGTATCCTGATTAAGAAAAATTTTCTAATCCTTACAATATTCCAGCTTGTGGGATAACTTTCAGCATCTTTAATTCAGATTTACTTTCTTTAAATTTCTATAAAAAGAAATTTTTAACTTTTCTTTTCTAGCTACATGACTGAAGAACATGAAGAAACATCGTATACACTTCGTATCGGTAGTCTTATACTTCATAATATCGGTCAACTGCTACCTCATCAATTACAATCAGCTGTATTTCATAATCGAAATTTTATTTATCCAGTAAGTTATTATTTTTTTTCTATAAAATACATGCATAAATTTGAATTAACATTAGGTTGGATATACTGTAACACGATTTTATTGGTCAATGCGTCGTCCAAATCGTCGTTGTGCATATAACTGTTCAATAATTGATGTTAATAATAAACCAATGTTTCGAATACGTATACAAGAAAATGAAGATGAACCAGCACAAGAATTTCTTGAATCAAGTGCTAAATTAGTTTGGCATAAAATTGTCGATGCAATTGATTCTCTAAGACGACAACATGGTCTTGTAAAAATGTTTTCAGTATTTGTCAGTGGTGAAGATTTATATGGACTTACTGTAAATTGATTGAAATTAATTTATGAATAGATTTTTTTTTTAAATAGTTTATTTATTTTTAGGAACCACATATTATACGTTTAATTGAATCATTACCAGGAGTTGAAATGTTACAAAATTATGCTTTTAAATATGGTCGATTACAATTACTTGATATGCCATTAACACTTAATCCAACAGGTTGTGCAAGAAGTGAACCAAAATTACAAACTCATTTTCGACGGTAAAAAAGAATAATAGATTTTTTAATAAATATATCTAAACAAAAATATTTAGACACGCACAAACATTAACAAGTTCACATTCAACTCGAAGTGCTTTACCGAGAACTGTACTCGGAGTTGAAGGTAAAAAGAAAACAAATGATTTTTATTTTGAAATTTATTTGGTATTTTAGGTACTCAAATTCCATATGTCAAACATTTTGTTTTATCAAAGTCAACTCAATATCGAAAATTAAAAAGTGAATGGCGTCAAAACGTATTTCTAGCTAAATCACGTATTCAGGTAAATATAAGTTCTCTTGAAAAAAAATGGAGAAAAGAAGTTTAGAAAACAAATATCATTGACTTTTTTCTTAACGGTAATGACCGAAAGAAATCAGAGAAAAGATTTGACTAGTTGAATCAATTTTCTATCGGGAGAGACGCTTGTCAAAGTCGCATTAACAAGTTTGAATGGAACATGCATGAAAAACTAAAACTCATATAATCACTTTTCTGAGTTATACCAAAAATGTTTTGTAAATAAGTTCATTTGATAGACAAAATAATTCTGAATAAAATACAGTATCGCTAAGCTCTCGACGACCAATTTTCAGCAAATGGTAATGATTGTGCAATATGTAGATCCTGTCGGGTTGACTTCGCACCCAAACAGAAATCTCATCGTTTTCTGATGTTTTTATGAGAACTGGCTGTGTTTTATACATTACAATCTTACGTCGAATGAATACAGTTCAAAGACGATAGGTCATGAAGAGTTCGGAAGGATTTCACTTTCCTCAAAAATCTTTGTTCCAGTAGATGAAGTTGTTTGTAAAACGTTCTGAATTGAATCCAAAAAACGGGTTTTTAGAAATCTCAGTTTCCCAGAAATATTTCACCCAAATCTGTTAATGAGAATTTGACAAGTAAGAAATTACTATGGGATATTGTTTCAGTTATTGAAATTTTTTCTTTAATTTATTCTAGCTGCTACCATTAAAAAAGTCAAAAATATTTTGATTCTAAACTTTTCCTCACCACTTTAGATATTTTTTTACTGATGATTTGTCTTTTTGTAGGGCTTAGGTTTATTTGCTGGACGTGATCTTGAAAAACATACAATGGTTATTGAATATATTGGTGAATTAATACGTAATGAAGTTGCCAATAAACGAGAAAAATTATATGAACAACAAAACCGTGGAATATATATGTTTCGATTAGATGAAGAATATGTTGTTGATGCAACAATGAGTGGTTGTTTAGCACGTTATATAAATCATTCATGCGAGGTATAAAATAGTTTTTATTTGATTTTTCCTTTTATTTCCATTTTTTTTGTACATAGCCAAATTCAATTGCTGAAGTTGTGCAAATAGAAAAAGATAGCAAAATCATAATTATAACTAATCGACGTATTGCAAAAGGTGAAGAAATAATGTATGATTATAAATTTGATTTTGAAGAAGATTCAAAAATTCCGTGTTTATGCGGTGCAGCTAATTGTCGAAAATGGATGAATTAAAATTAAAAAAATAAACATATTATTTGTTGTTCTTGTGCTTTTTTTTTCTTTTTTTTTTGTTTCTTTTTCTGTGCAGTGATGAGCATTCTTTCTTTTAAGTTAGATTTTTATATGTTCGCTCTCTCTCTCTATACATATATATATATCCACGTATATTTCTCTTCAACCATATTTTATTTGGTGTCTATTGTTGTCCCTTTCTTTATAAAACATTGTACATTTTGTAGAGAGTTATATAAATATATATATATATGCACGTTTATCCTTATAAAAAAAAACACAAACTAAAACAAACACCGGCAATTTCGTTGTTGTTGATGTTGTCATTCTCTATTCTTCCGTCCTACCTGCTATTATTTACTATTATTGAGTGTTGTTCGTTCATTTACATATTTGTATGTAATGTGGAAAATATTTGCAAGTATAGAAAGAACTTTTGCAAAAGATTGATTCGTTTAAACAAACAATTAGACTTGAATTAAAGTTCATTTGTTTATTAGAATTGTTGCTGCAAACGATATATAATGTTTTTGTTTTTTTTTTCATTGTCGTCTGGTTTTTTTTCTTCTACTACTTTGTTCGTTTTTTCTTTTCTTTTGTTCTCATTCTTTTTTTTTTGTTTTCTTTTTGTACAAATATTTTTTGCAAAGAGAAAAAGAAAGATCATCCCGCGATTGAGCGAAAGAGAGAGACACAAAAAAAAACAAATTTAATATTTGTTGGCATGTTGTGTATGACTTTGGAAAGAGAAATGAAACGTTTTTATATATAGTAAAGCTTTAGAAACAACGCTTTTCTTGTATCATAATATACATATGAAGAATTTAATTGATCTATAGATGAGAATTACTTTTTTTTATAAAGGTGTTAGACTCTGATTTCGAATACTACACTGAAGCAGCATATTCATTTAAAAAGAAAAGAAAAATTTGAATTAATTTTGCTGTTTTCATCGGTACTTGTATAAGTTAAAGGCCAATATTAGATCGGATTCTGTTTTTGGTGTGATTTAAAAAGATATTTAAATTCTGCTATGATGATACCGTATTTACTAAAATGATACAAGGAGTATTCTACAAAACGAAACTAGCGATGAGATTATCTGCATTCATTCATATCGAGTGTGAAAGAGTATGTTGAAAAGTGAAATAATGTACAGATATAACTAGAAGCACATAGCTAGGCTTTGTCTTCAGACTTTTGATTTCATATGAAATAGTATTTAATATTAAACCTGTTTGAAAAAAGAAACTAAGATTACAAATATCAACATTTGGCTTTCACGTCCTACAAGTCTCATAAAAATGGTAATAATATGGAAGATTTCTAAAAAAAACGCAAAAAAACGGTTTGAATTTGGATAATTAAGGCATATGATTTATCTCTATGTATGTCATATAAAGTTTTTTGTCGTATGTCAAAATAGAATCGAAAAAGGCTCTGACAAAAATTACTGATGATACTTGAACTTATAGAAAATAAAATATTTTATAAAATTGAATCCGACTATTTTGTAATGAGAAATCTTCGTTTATCTTGAAGTTGCCAATGATTTTGCAAAGTTCATAGATAATTTTATCCAAAGTCCACAGAAATTACATAGATATGATTCAATAATTAACACAGCTATTTCTGACAAGATCACTGCTAACAGTTTTGTAATGACAGTCCTTTTGTAAAATTCCTCTAGAAAAAATTGTTAGCACAATCTTTGCAGGATTAAAATGTCGAACACGATATAGCTGTTCTTACTAATCACCAAAATGTTGTTTTATACGATTTATCTGCAAACCAATTTTTTATTAACTTTAAAATCTTTTAGAACTACAAAAAGGAAGCAGTTTATATATTTTCATGAGAGATTAGTGATATGTAATAGGTTATCGTGCATCAAAAACGTGTGTCACTGACTGTGACTGATCTGGAGCCCATCTGCCACAGTCTGTGTGGGTGGGTGGGGGGTGGGGGTTGAGGTTCAAATTTCGATCATATATACTTCAACACTCCTTTGAGATCGTGTTTCACAAAATGACTATAGATGAGTGGGTGTGCCTTTTCAAGTCTAATCCTAGAGATAGACTAAGGATTTCCTAGATATTGACTAAGGATTTCCTACATATCAATGAAAAGTTCGTAAATATTTCTAGTAATACAGTAGAGAACGTCCTGAGAATCGTTGGAAAGTCTATATGTGAAACTCGGAAGTCTCTTTTAGATTATTCATAGATTGAGGTGCAAATACTTTGAGTAAATGCATAACTGATTAGTAAATCATGAGCTGCACATTCATGAATTTTGAACTTACACTGCTTGACCCTCATAGTATCAGATGTAGGTGTTTCTGAAATCACTAAAGAATGCATTGATTTATCTCGACTATCGATTAAGTATCGAATGCTATTTGCTTGTATGTGTTACATTCGATCAATAATCTACGTATCAAAATATCATTTCTGAGATATGGATAGTTGAAAACTCATAACGAATGAAAGATTCTTGCACTAATCATATTTTTGCTATGTATACATCGATTGCTATTAATTCAATGCTATTACATGCATCTCGAATATTTTTCGCACAATCATCACATCGATTCCTAATGGATCTAGTGATATCCTTGGGTTCGAGATAGATTCTCTGAGAGAGAGGTTGAAGATATTAATTCCTTAGCTTGTAGAAATATTATTCAGATTTATAGTGTGCCATTATCTGCTCTTAAATGCAAAAATAAGTTGAAAGAATCAAATCATACAAACATGCTTGACATACATTTATTTTTGTTGAATGTGCAATGATAAGTTCTGAAAAGAAAAGTCTTTTGTATAATATGAAACGACCAAGAAATGCTATAGTTATTATGTGGATTGTTAACACTTCCAATGGACAGTAGTTAATGGATCTATGAATGTGCTGTGAAAAAACTGACTAGAAATCAAGTGCGAGTATGGGTGTGGAATATGGGTGTATGAGTTGGGACAAGATTCAGATCTCCACCCACTCACTCGGCAGCGTGGATGTTTGTGCTCCGCGAGAGCGACATATATCTATGGCTCCAGTATTCTTATAACATAAAGATTCAGCAAATATTGATCTGTAACATGCTTCGTTTTTTCCCCTCTCTTCAAAAACAATTTACGACTTATACCGATAAAAATCGTCTCTTATTTATATGGTCTCTCGTTTTTTCTTTATATCTCTCACTCTGTTCTGTTTCTTTAACATCCAAAATCATGCATTAAGAAAATATTCATCTGTTTGTCTTTTATCTCTAATTTACGAACTTATACTGTTATAATGACTTTGGGTTAATAAAAAACAACAGACATGTGTAGTATTCTCATTGGATAAATCTATTTAACAAACATCTACGCCATTTCAATTTGTAAAATAAAAAATACTTTTGGATGAATCTGAGTCGTCTTTTTACAATTTTCAAAGTTATCTATCTGACAGATGGCGCTCATACTGATAAGCAATATACATTCACCTATATCCGAAGAGTGTTGATTGTCATCCTAGCAAAATGTTGATGCATTATAATAAAGAAAAACAAGAATTAATAGAAAACTTACCTCATGAAAATATATCATATGCAATGTGAATTTATAATTAGAAATATCATACTATATATTGTCAGATGAAGATTTGGCAAAATGAAGCAAACCAACAAGAGAATATGCATGTGTTTATGTGCCAGAATAATGTTTGGATTACTTAACCCCGTTGACGCCTATTCTTTGTTTGCAATCCTGATTATATGAATTGCTCTCATGCCCGTTTTAGAATGTTAGCAAAAGTCATGTTTTCGTTTTTATTTCTTCTGGAACCTGTTTTCTATCTGTTTATTTATATTAGTTGTTTTATCCTATTTATATCATTCTATCGTAAGTTTATTAGTAACTTTCTCACAGGAAATTCAAAAGACTCCGAAAAAAATATGAAAGCTAATATTGTTAAAATCGAAGTATCTGTCAACGATAAAATGTTTGCGAATTGTAGTTTTAATGATTACTTCCATGAATAGTTAATAGTCAACTGCAAAAAACACAAGGTTCTTAGAAGGTTTTTCGTCTGTGCAACTTTGCAGGACTCATGACACTGATCATTTTGTAAAAGAACATTGAGATTTACTCAATAAATCATGGTGAATAGAATCATATAAATATGATAAAACAACAATCATGGATAAACGAATACAAAAAGACTTTTATAAGAAAAAAATGCGCTTCAAGACCAAGGAAAACATACGAATTCATAATACAACACGTTTAAACGTGGAATTTTGCAATTTTCTTTTGTAGGTACTTGAATCAAGAAATAAAAACTAAATAGAAATTAGACTAAAAGAGAGATAACTAGATAAATTAAAAAAATTGAATTCTTCAGCTTTGTCAACAAGAACCGTTATTTGTTTACCCCCTTCGGTGCTTTACATGAGAAAGAAAAGTCTCTGGAAAACACAAGTGATTAGTAGAAAAAAGTGTATCAATTGTGAAATGTAGACGTCATTACCAGAATACTTGTAATTAAGCATGCACCAAGCCTGAGTCCAGATCAAGAAGCTTCGACTCGATCGGCTCGGTACAGGCTCGAGCTTGATCATGCTCAGAGTCGGTCGGAGATGGGCTCATCGAGAACCTAAACGAATCTAACAAAGCACAAACACGCTCAACCAAGCAGAACCCGAGAGTGAGCTACTTGGACTCGGTGGTTACCTACTGGTAATATCTTTGTAACTTGCCTATAGAGATGATGACTATGTATTATAAATGAAAAATCCCAGGGAAATAGAAGAACACGATAAAAAAGGGTTATATAAAAGAAAATGAAAACGTATTCGTCAGAGTATTATATTTCTTTTTGATAAGCAAGATTCCTTTTCTTGTGACACGTTTTACAAACAAGAATAAAAAACAATGGGATCGCCAATATCAAAACTAATCGAATCATCTTCAAAACCATACGAGATACTTGGAGCAAAAAAAAACTGATAATGATTATGAACTGCGTCGAGCGCATCGTGTACGAATTCTTGAATACAAAAAATATCGACTTCAAAACCCAGAAAATCATAAAACTGCCGCTGAAATGTTTCGAGCATTTTGTCGTGCTTATGAAACATTATCTGACCATGATAAACGTAGAAAATATGATCAA